>OU696664.1:10889536-11489536 GCA_916049575.1 Ancistrocerus nigricornis | reverse complement strand
GCGACAAAATCTGATCAGTTTTTAATTACGTGTGGAATATGGAATCGGATAGTGTTGAGTAATAATAAGGGGACTTATCTCGAAAAATTGTGTGTGACACGAAGAGTTTACTTAACGGAATACGTTGGCCACCGATCACAGCGACCATAAAATTTCAAATCTGACAGCTGTCAGATGATTTGACGAAAAGGTTAGAAATACATATAAAGATCTTATCAATTAACTGTAGTTTGCTTCTTACTTAATGTAGGACGTGATAAACAATTTATTTTAAATATTTATATGATTTTGTGAAGTTTTTAAGTAATTATATTGATGGTAATGATTTGTAGAATGCATTGTTAAGATATGAGACGGATGAACCTTGCGTACAAATTGAAGTACCTAATGAAGGTTCATTTGAGGCTTTGAAGGATTCTTAAACATTTAATTATGATGCTACGCTTGGTCTTTTGACTACACGGAAGTCAGAGCACGATAGGAAAAAGTTCTAAAATCAACTTCTAATCGAGTACGTATATCCAATTTGATAGTTGGTGTATTTTTATATATATATATATACATTTAGCAAGACAATTTACATATATATTCTATTCTAGGCAGGTGAAATTATTTGGAATAAAGACCTAACAACATAAGCTGGTTATTTGACAGTTGCTATATCACGGTCTGTAGGAGGTAAATGTACACATTTTACTGGACTATGAACGACTTTTATAATCGAAAAAGTTGAAAAATCAGTAAATATAATTATATAATTTGAATTTTATTCTCATTTCAGATGATGGAAGCTCTAGAATATGTAGACAAGAGGATATCTTTACTATTAGAGGCAGGTTTACCTATTTCTAATGAAAACATGACAACGTAAGCTAGTTATTTAGTAGCAGCTATATCATGGTCTGTACAAGGTAAATTTACACATTTAACTTAACTATGAACGACTTTTATAATAGAAAAAGTTGGAAAATCATAATATATATTTAAAGAATTCTAATTTCTTTCTCATTTCAGGTGATGGAATCCATGGAATATGTAGACGAGAGGATATCTTTAATATTACAGGCCTGGTTAAACTATTTCTGATAAATACATGACAACGTAAGTTGGTTATTTAGTAGCAGCTATATCATGGTCTTTTCAAGGTAAATTTATACATTTAACTTGACTATGAACGACTTTTATAATAGAAAATGTTTGAAAATCATAATATATATTTAAATAATTCTAATTTCTTTTCATTTCAGGTGATAGAAGCTCTAGAATATGTAGACGAGAGGATATCTTTAATATTACAGGCCTGGTTAAACTATTTCTAATAAATACATGACAACGTAAGGTGGTTATTTAGTAGCAGCTATATCATGGTCTGTTCAAGGTAAATTTATTCATTTAACTTGACTATGAACGACTTTTATAATAGAAAAAGTTGAAAATCAGAATATATATTTAAATAATTCTAATTTCTTTTCATTTCAGGTGATGGAAGCTCTAGAATATGTAGACGAGAGAATATCTTTAACATTACAGGCCTGGTTAAACTATTTCTGATGAATCCATAACAACGTAAGGTGGTTATTTGACAGCTGCTATGACCTGGTCTGTACAAGGTAAATTTACACATTTAACTTAACTATGAACGACTTTTCTAATAGAAAAAGTTAGTAAATCATAATATATATTCAAACTATTCAAATTTCTTTCTCATTTCAGGTGATGGAAGCTCAAGAATATGTAGACGAGAGGATATCTTTACTATTAGAGGCAGGTTAACCTACTTCTGATGAATACATGACAACGTAAGCTGGTTATTTGACAGCTGCTATGACCTGGTCTGTACAAGGTAAATTTACACATTTAATTTAACTATGAACGACTTTTCTAATAGAAAAAGTTAGTAAATCATAATATATATTCAAACAATTCAAATTTCTTTCTCATTTCAGGTGATGGAAGCTCAAGAATATGTAGACGGGAGGATATCTTTACTATTGCAAGCCTGACTAACATATTTCGAATGAATACATGACAACGTAAGCGGTTTATTTAGCAATTGTTATGACATATAGAATGAATTTTTCTATGAATAATTGTATTATCAATGTTTCAATTAATAAACTATTTAGTATTATGAAAATTGATTGTTATTATCTTAATATTTCCTTCTTAATCTTCAATATTATAAATGTGACTAATGTTTCAATTAATAAACTATTTAGCATTCTGAAAACTGAGTGTTATCTTAAAATTTCCACATTAATCTCCAATATTATAAATGTGACTAATGTTTTAATTAATAAACTATTTAGTATTCTGAAAACTGAGTGTTATTATCTTAAAATTTCCTTATTAATCTCCAATATTATATAAATATTAAAAATATATTGTTTACCAAAAATTTGATTAATGTTTCAATTAATAAATTATTTAGTCATGAAAACTGAGCCTTATCATCTTGAAATTTATTTATTAATCTCCACTATTATATAAATATTAAAAATATATTGTTTAGAAAGTTCCACATAAAGTTAGAAGAAGACTAAAGTTATTTAAGATGACCTTTCCACGTACACCACACATACGTAAAAACGAGTTCGACTTGTATACGAAGCGTAAATGTAAAATGGATCAAGAAAGTTAATATTTACGGCGCTACACTCGTCGTATAATCTCGTCAAATATAATATTAATTTCGGTTCTATCGATATTTCGAGTAAAGTATAACAGGGTTAGTTATAGGAGGTTAAGCTGTTAAAAAGTTGTCGGAAAATTTAAAAAAAAAAAAATTCATAGGATATGTGCCAGGAATCGAACTTCCAACCTCGGAAACATCAGACTGACACGCTACCATCTCGGCTACTCGTTGACTTGCTACACTATAGCGCTTTACGATATGTAAGTATCGTTAAAAATTACTCGAAAGAACCCTTTACTTTTCCGAAAATTTTTTTCAAAGAAATGTATTGTCAACCGAGTTACGTACGTGTGCGAAATTTCAAGTCGATCGGATAACTAAAAGTGGGTCAAATTAAGCTTGCAAGATTTTAATAAATAAACTATTTCGTCATCATGTAAACCGAGCGTTAACATTTAAAAATTACCTTATTACTCTTCAATATTTTATAAATATTAAAAATATATTGTGTCCAAAGTTGCACATAAAGTCAGAAGTAAATTAAAGTTAGTTGCGAAGGATTTTACATATTTTTCCCAAATTTTTGTCCAAACGTCTATCATTTACAACGTCCGATCTATTCCGTTTTCTTTATGATCAGTATTCATAGCAGATGCTCAATTTGTTTCTCTTTCGTAGTGAGAAACTGAATATATCGATTCTCACCTTTTTACGATCATCTCCCGTAATTTTCGATGTGAGTTAAATTTTGAATCCTGATTGGCGCAAGGGACGCTGTACCATAAAATAGTCGTATCGCAATGAATATGACCGAGTCGGAAGTTTTTAGTGACTTTTTCCATAAATTAAAAAATGAAGTGGTAGCTTTGTCCTCAATTCATAGCACACGGCCTATTTCGTTCTTTGCCTTGGCGATACTCACACGTGCTCGAAATTCGGTAAGTACCTGTTAACAATTTATATGCTTAATTTATTTTAAATTTTCTGGCACATACATTAAGCTTTCCGTAATATTACGGAAATGTGGCCAACTATTTAATTTGTATTTTTAATTTATTAGAAACTGACTTCTACATAAAAGAAAAGCAAAACCGTGTAAAAATCAAAAAGACGCCATGGAGAATGAACAAATGGATTTGGGTAAGTCTAATTTCCAAAGAGAATTAAAAGTAAATTAAAACTTAGTTAATGAGAATCACTTTTTAGAATTGCTTTTTTCTAGAAAATAAAATTTTTATTTTATTATTTTTAATGTGTTCGTCGTTTTTGAAAAATTGTAATATTGTAATTTTCGTGTGAGTTCTCGAGAGTATGATACTCGGCGAAATCCCGAGACTATTCCGCTACATACGACTATTTCGAGATCTCGAAAGTTACGCGCATAACCTAACAGTATGCGAAGAAGCAGCGCGTCGCGTCATGTTTCCGATATGATCTTTCTAGATTAATCTAGTTAAACGATTATGAAATATTAATATGTAAAAACGTTTAATTGTTTAAGTAGATTAATCTAGAAAGATCATATCGGAAACATGACGCGACGCGCTGCTTCTGCGCATACCGTTAGGTTATGCGCGTAACTTTCGAGATCTCGAAATGTTCGTACACGCTCGGATACTTTCGGGATCTCGCCGAGTATCATACTGTCGAGAACTCGTTCGATCTCGATCGATTTTTCTTGACTCGACCCGAAATTGAAATGTCGGGAAACTGCACATCTCTACTTTTCAATGACATTAATTAGATATTTGATCAATACAAATAGATTTTGATGTAGTTCACAATATACATATATTATCCCTTAATTTCAATAAATTGTTTTTGTAATAGCGAAAATTCCATTTTTCTTTTCAACAACGAGAACATGATATTTATTAAACTACTCTTTCTATTTTTTGTCAAACATTCAAATGGTTTAGTTCAATTCTAAACAAGCAATTCTACTTTAAAGAGTGTACACTTCCTTTTTTCTCTTACAATCCATTCATACTGGACATATATTCAAAAAACATTGATTATTTATTTAATTATTTAAACAGATGCTGCATACGCTGACAAAATGGTAGCAGAGGACAGAATAAAAGATTTACAGGAGGAGCATGCCCGAGAAAGAGCCAACTTTCAAGGGGAAATGCAAAGAATGAAAGACGAATTTCAGAAGCATTTGGCGGAACAATTGCACCTCCAGCAGCAGCACCATCAAAGGCAGATTCAGGAAATGCAACGCCAAGATCCTCGCCAGCACCGCCAACAACAGGTTGCGCAGCAGCCACAGGCGGAGCAGCCCCAGGCGTCGCAGGCGCAGCCCCAGGCGTCGCAAGCGCAGCAACAGGTGGCGGAGGCGCAGGCAGCAGGCCCCGGTAATTAATATTTAGAATATAATTTGTTGATTATATGAATAAATGCTAAGAGATTTCTTGAACTCCCTTATTAGTGTGTAAGTTTAATTTTAAATTAGGCGCCAGTGTTTCCTTTCGATACCTCGAAACCGACTGTGATATACGACCCTATATCGAACTACTGTGATATCGTTTTGTATCAACGACAGTTTCCACTTCCGCTACTCATGTGAGAGAGACAAGACTGTTACAATCAATTTACGCAAATCGCAATAAATCTTGTGCATCGTAATCCGAAGACTTTAATTATTCATAACCACAACAGATTATGGGCCCAGGCCACGTATGGCGAAAGTATTTTTGGATTAAAAAGTGATTATTGCGGTTTTTTTTTCTCGAGGAGATTTTTGAGGTTAGCCCAGCCACGTGCAAGAGTGGAAATAACTGAAAATGGAATCAGAAGTGACGAGAATAACCAAATTAAAAGGTGCGGAAAATTGGTCACAGTGGAAATTTCAAGTCTCAGTTTTATTGAGAGATAAAAGTGCTCTAGAAGTGGCAAATGGTGATATTTCTAAACCTGAGTTGCCTGCGGAAGCTACAGTGGCACAGAGGAAGGAGCTCAGCGACTGGCTGAAAGCAGACAATGCTGCTCAAAAAGTAATTGCAACCAGTGTGGTCGATGCTCAGCTAGTGCATATCATAAATTGCACCAGCGCCAGGGAAATGTGGAGAGCGCTGCATAATTTGTATGAGCAAAAATCTGAGACCAGCGTCCACATGCTCCAGCAACAGTGGTACAAGATGTCGAAGGAATCGAAGGAGAGCATGGCATCTTATATTGCAAAGGTCAAGAATCTAGCACATCGCTTACAAGCCCTAGGTGAGCCCATATCAGATTCCATGCTAATAACTAAAATTCTCATGACTCTGCCAGAACTCTACAACCATTTCATCACTGCTTGGGAATCGACACCGCAAGCGCAGCGATCACTGGACAATTTGGTCGAAAGGCTTTTCGGAGAAGAATCGAGGCATCCTATGCAAGGAAAAAGTGTCAACGAGGCCTTCGCAGCGATAAAACTGGGAAAGAAGAAAGACAATAAGAGCAAACGGAGCAACAATTCTTCGAAGGAAAAGGATGAAACTGAGAGTAGCAGCGCATCGGATGATGTTTGCCACAAATGTGGAAAGCCTGGACACTGGGCTCGTGGATGTAGATCGAAGACGCAGACCATCGATAGGAAACCGAAGGGTCAAGCCATGGTAGCACAGGCATCGCTGTGCTTCGATCACCCTGTGGACAACTCTGAGACTTGGTATTTGGATTCTGGAGCTACCGATCACATGACCAATCAAAAAAGGTGGTTTATAAATTTGAAATATTTTAGAAAACCTCTTCAAGTAAATATTGGAAAAAAGGGAGAGTCGGTGCAAGCTTTAGGTAACGGAGATAGCAATATTTTAGCCTACGATGGAAAACAATGGGCAGAAAAACATTTGTCTCGAGTCCTTTTTGTACCTAACCTCAGATGCAACCTTTTCTCAGCAGGTTCAGCACTAGACAAGGGTTTATTGCAAATATCAACTGCAAAAGGATGTCACTTTGAAAAAGATGGCAATATTGTTGCAGTGGGAGTGCGTAAGCACAAACTTTGTGAAATGCAGTTCAAGGTGCTTTTACTTGAAGATGAAGAAATCGGAGCAAGTCTGGCTGTCAAGGAATCGCTCAAATCCTGGCACGAGAGACTCGGACACCAGAATAAACAACAAGTTTTACGATACTTGAAAGCAAGAGGAATTCAGGTAGATGAAACCGAGGATTTCTTTTGCGAAGGATGCGTTCTTGGTAAGTCGCACCGATTGCCTTTTCCAAAACGTAAACAAGAGGATTACAAATCGCAAATTTCCGGAGAACTCATTCATTCGGATCTGTGCGGCCCCTTTCAAGAGGATTCCATAAATGGGTCACGTTATTTTTTGTTGTTCAAAGATGACTTTTCTTACTACAGAACGGTGTACTTTCTGAAACACAAAAACGAGACTGCAGAACGAATCAAGGATTTCATCGCCCTGACGAAAAATCACCTGGGAAGAAATATAAGAACTCTTCGTACGGACAACGGCTTGGAGTTTGTGAACCAAGCAGTCAAGGAGACGTTGAGACAGCAAGGCATACAGCACCAAAAAACCGTGGCTTTCACTCCTGAACAGAATGGTTCTGCTGAGAGAGAAAACCGTACAATTGTCGAGGCCATGAGGGCCATGATACATTCCAAGAAGCTTCCGTTGAGGCTGTGGGCCGAAGCAATAAATACGTGCGTGTATGTTCTCAATCGCACAGGTACGAGTTCACAAACCCAAAAGACTCCGTACCAACTGTGGTTCGGACGAGATGCCAAAATGGAAAAATGGATTACTTTCGGAGCGACTGCCTATGCACATATTCCCAAGGAAAAACGCAAAAAGCTGGACAGCAAGGCTGTTAAAGGATTCTTCGTGGGATATAACGAGGATGTAAAAGGATTCAGGATCTGGTTTCCCGACACTGATAGAGTGGACACTAAGAGAGATGTTGTCTTCAGAGAAAACGACCAGTATACAGACGTTTCAACAGAAACAGCACAAGAGGATCAAGCTCAGTGTTTTGAATTCCAAGAAGAGCGAGAGGTCGAAGTCGAAATTGAACCTCCAAATCGTCAATTGCAGGATCAACCAGTTCCTGACTCGTCGACTGATGAAGAGGAATCTGACAATGGTGAAGATTTCGATTCAGCTGATGATTCATTCGAGCCTGAAGTCCAAGATCATCAGATACATGAACCAGAAAGAAGACCAGAGGAAGAAAGAGTCTTACGAGACAGAAACAGAATAAGAAGACCGAGCAGATACGAGCATGGAATCGATCCAGGTTCTGTTCTCTTGATGGAAGCTGAGGAACCGCAGAGTTACCAAGAAGCAATCATCAGTCCATACGCTGTTCAGTGGAAGCGAGCAATGGACGAGGAAATCGAATCGCTAAAAAGGAACAACACTTGGAGCATCGTAGATCAACAGGACGGAAGAAAACCGGTTCAAAATCGTTGGGTGTACAAATTGAAAAAGAAACCTGATGGAAGCATCGACAGATTCAAGGCCAGGCTAGTAGCAAAAGGTTACTCACAGAAGAAAGGGATTGACTATCATGAGACATTCAGTCCTGTCGTGAAGTTCGACTCCATTCGTGTGATCCTGGCTATGGCGGCTGCAAGAAACATGGTTTTGCACCAATTTGACATAAAAACGGCTTTCCTCAACGGGAAACTGCAAGAAACGATTTATATGAACCAGCCTGAGGGGTACGAAGAAGGAACGAGCAGCATCTGCAAACTAGAAAGAAGCCTTTACGGACTCAAGCAAGCCTCAAGATGTTGGCACGAACGTTTCACTGCTTTTCTCAAGAAATTCAACTTGAAACCTACGCGCTCGGACACGTGCGTCTTCACTAACAGTCATAAAGACAGCGAATTGATATTGGCGATCTATATAGACGATGGACTGATAGCGGCGACAAACCATGCAACCGCGGAGGCGTTGCTGACTCAGTTGAAAAAAGAGTTTGAGATAACTACTGGAAACTTGAGTTTGTTTTTAGGTTTTCAGATAGAGCGACGTCCAGATGGTTCTATTTTCCTGCACCAATCCGCATACGCTCAAAAGGTTTTGGAGCGCTTCAACATGGCCGATGCAAATCCAGTAGCCGTTCCCATGGACAAGCATCAAGAGCTGAGCGTGTTCGCACATGGCAAACAAGAGTCTGATGGTGTGCGCGCGCCATACAGGGAAGCTGTGGGATCTTTGATGTATTTAGGAATAGGGACAAGGCCGGATATCGCGTTTGCAATAAGTACCGTGAGTCAGTATTTAGAATCTCCCGATAAGATTCACTGGAAAGCCGTTAAACGGATTCTTAAGTATCTGAAAGGAACTGTAGATTATGGTTTAATGTTTAAAGCTAATGCGAACCTTGATTTGACAGCCTTTAGCGACGCTGATTACGCAGGCGACATTGAAAGTCGAAAATCGACTTCGGGCTATGTATTCAAATTAAACGATAGTACAGTTTCTTGGTGCTCGCAAAAGCAAAAAGTAGTCGCCGTATCTACTACAGAATCGGAGTATATAGCTGCAGCACAAGCGATCAAAGAACTAATCTGGTTAAGCCGCTTGATGCACGAGCTAACAAAGAAGGGAAACTTAGGAAAACCAAAACTTTTCGTGGACAATCAGGGCGCTATAAGAACTCTGAAAAATGCTGAGTTCCATAAGCGCACCAAGCACATCGATGTGAGGTACCATTTTGCACGTGAGAAAATCCAAGAGGGATTGTTTGATTTAGAGTACGTTCCTACCAAAGAGCAGCAAGCAGATATACTCACGAAACCGTTAGTCAGAGAAACATTTTGTTATATACGTGAACTGCTAAATGTTAAGCGAAACGTGTAATTTAGGCATAGAAATTAGTATTAATTGCGTGTAAAGAGAAATGTAAATTGAAAGTAAGAAGCGAAAAGGGAATCCATGAAAAGTGGGAGTGTTGATTATATGAATAAATGCTAAGAGATTTCATGAACTCCCTTATTAGTGTGTAAGTTTAATTTTAAATTAGGCGCCAGTGTTTCCTTTCGATACCTCGAAACCGACTGTGATATACGACCCTATATCGAACTACTGTGATATCGTTTTGTATCAACGACAGTTTCCACTTCCGCTACTCATGTGAGAGAGACAAGACTGTTACAATCAATTTACGCAAATCGCAATAAATCTTGTGCATCGTAATCCGAAGACTTTAATTATTCATAACCACAACATAATTAATTAAAGTCACAGAATTTCCTTTTTAATTATGTCTTAATTTCAGTTCGAAGAAAACGACCGCGAGCTGGGCGATCTGCGCGCCTGTGGCGCCTGCGCAACCAGCAAAGAAAGGCACGCGAAATGGCGGTGCTGTTCGGGGAAATGGCGGTGGAATCCGGAAAAACAACAAAACCAAACGAACTGTTTCTCTTCTTTGGTGGTGCTGCTGCTGGTGGTGGATTTGTTGCTTCGTTTTTTGTATTTCCCCGAGAAAGTTCGCTCTCTCTCGGGCATGCTCCTCTTGTAAATCTTTTATTTTGTCCTCTGCTACCATTATGTGAGTGTATGCAGCATCTCTTTCCAAATAAAATTATAAAAAAATGTAATATCATGTCTTTTTATTTTCGAGACGTTAGATTTACATCATTATTATTACACATAGCAAACAATATTTCTGATGAAGTTGAATGGTTTTAAGAGGGGCACGTTATGATGGTACAATTTTTTTTGTAGGTGGTCGTGTAAAGGACATATGAGTGTAAAGGACATTTGTTAGGAAATCGTGACTTTCTGGTCAATATTATGAATTCAATGTGATAATTTAGTAGAAGAGCAAGAATTAATAGACATTAGAATTAAAGTATCTCCTAAACTAATCATTTTTTTGCACTACTAGATTAATACTTTTTTGTAAAGAACATGAAGGAGCATCAGCTGATGCAATAAAAAATATATGATTCCATTTAAAAGAACGTTAATGACCCTCATATGTCCTTTACACGACCACCTACAAAAAAAATTGTACCATCATAACGTGCCCCTCTTAAAACCATTCAACTTCATCAGAAATATTGTTTGCTATGTGTAATAATAATGATGTAAATCTAAATGGCAAAATGTGGCGACCCACCCTGTATATAGATTACAGACTAACGGCAGTTAGGCCTGTCCGTCGCAAAAAAATCGGACTAACGCCGGTGGTATAATATTTACAGCAAAATCGTAAATTTGTATATATCTACATTAATTAATGAAATGCATATATTTACTATTCTTGGCAGATGGACTTATATTTGAAATCAAGAAATTGTATTAGTCAATTATTTGATAGCAGCTATATCATAGTCTGTACGAGATAGATGTACACTTTAAACATAAATGTCTAAAATCAACGTCAAATCAAGTACGTAAAACCAATTTGATAGTTTTTGTATTTTTTTCTATATATCTATATTTATTAATAACATTTATATATCTATATTCTATTCTAGGCAGGTGAACTTATTGGAGATAAAAGCTACATCATGGTCTGTACAAGATAGATTCACTCTTTAATCATAAATATCAACTACATTAATTAGAGAAAAAGTAGAATAATCAGTAGATATAATTAAGTAATTAAAATTTCTTTCTCATTTCAGGTGATGGAAGCTCTAGAATATGTAGACGAGAGGATATCTTTACTATTAGATGCCTGGTTAACCTATTTCTGATGACTACATGACAACGTAAGCTGGTTATTTAGTAGCAGCTATATCATGGTCTGTACAAGGTAAATTTACACATTTAACTTAACTATGAACGACTTTTATAATAGAAAAAGTTGGAAAATCATAATATATATTTAAAGAATTCTAATTTCTTTCTTATTTCAGGTGATGGAATCCATGGAATATGTAGACGAGAGGATATCTTTAATATTACAGGCCTGGTTAAACTATTTCTGATAAATACATGACAACGTAAGCTGGTTATTTAGTAGCAGCTATATCATGGTCTGTTCAAGGTAAATTTATTCATTTAACTTGACTATGAACGACTTTTATAATAGAAAATGTTTGAAAATCATAATATATATTTAAATAATTCTAATTTCTTTTCATTTCAGGTGATGGAAGCTCTAGAATATGTAGACGAGAGAATATCTTTAACATTACAGGCCTGGTTAAACTATTTCTGATGAATCCATAACAACGTAAGGTGGTTATTTGACAGCTGCTATGACCTGGTCTGTACAAGGTAACTTTAAACATTTAACTTAACTATGAACGACTTTTCTAATAGAAAAAGTTTGTAAATCATAATATATATTCAAACAATTCAAATTTCTTTCTCATTTCAGGTAATGGAAGCTCAAGAATATGTAGACGAGAGGATATCTTTACTATTAGAGGCAGGTTAACCTACTTCTGATGAATACATGACAACGTAAGCTGGTTATTTGACAGCTGCTATGACCTGGTCTGTACAAGGTAAATTTACACATTTAACTTAACTATGAACGACTTTTCTAATAGAAAAAGTTAGTAAATCATAATATATATTCAAACTATTCAAATTTCTTTCTCATTTCAGGTGATGGAAGCTCAAGAATATGTAGACGGGAGAATATCTTTACTATTGCAAGCCTGACTAACATATTTCGAATGAATACATGACAACGTAAGCGGTTTATTTAGCAATTGTTATGACATATAGAATGAATTTTTCTATGAATAATTGTATTATCAATGTTTCAATTAATAAACTATTTAGTATTATGAAAATTGATTGTTATTATCTTAATATTTCCTTCTTAATCTTCAATATTATAAATGTGACTAATGTTTCAATTAATAAACTATTTAGCATTCTGAAAACTGAGTGTTATCTTAAAATTCCCACATTAATCTCCAATATTATAAATGTGACTAATGTTTTAATTAATAAACTATTTAGTATTCTGAAAACTGAGTGTTATTATCTTAAAATTTCCTTATTAATCTCCAATATTATATAAATATTAAAAATATATTGTTTACCAAAAATTTGATTAATGTTTCAATTAATAAATTATTTAGTCATGAAAACTGAGCATTATCATCTTGAAATTTATTTATTAATCTCCACTATTATATAAATATTAAAAATATATTGTTTAGAAAGTTCCACATAAAGTTAGAAGAAGACTAAAGTTATTTAAGATGACCTTTCCACGTACACCACACATACGTAAAAACGAGTTCGACTTGTATACGAAGCGTAAATGTAAAATGGATCAAGAAAGTTAATATTTACGGCGCTACACTCGTCGTATAATCTCGTCAAATATAATATTAATTTCGGTTCTATCGATATTTCGAGTAAAGTATAACAGGGTTAGTTATAGGAGGTTAAGCTGTTAAAAAGTTGTCGGAAAATTTAAAAAAAAAAAAATTCATAGGATATGTGCCAGGAATCGAACTTCCAACCTCGGAAACATCAGACTGACACGCTACCATCTCGGCTACTCGTTGACTTGCTACACTATAGCGCTTTACGATATGTAAGTATCGTTAAAAATTACTCGAAAGAACCCTTTACTTTTCCGAAAATTTTTTTCAAAGAAATGTATTGTCAACCGAGTTACGTACGTGTGCGAAATTTCAAGTCGATCGGATAACTAAAAGTGGGTCAAATTAAGCTTGCAAGATTTTAATAAATAAACTATTTCGAAATCATGTAAACTGAGCGTTATCATTTCCAAATTACCTTATTAATCTCCAATATTACTTAAATATTAGAAATATATCGTGTACCAAGAATTGTATTATCGACGTTTTAATAAATAAACAATTTCGAAATCATGTAAACCGAGCGCTAACATTTCAAAATTACCTTATTACTTTTCAATATTATCTAAATATTAGAAATATATCGTGTACCAAGAATTGTATTATCGACGTTTTAATAAATAAACTATTTCGTCATCATGTAAACCGAGCGTTAACATTTAAAAATTACCTTATTACTCTTCAATATTTTATAAATATTAAAAATATATTGTGTCCAAAGTTGCACATAAAGTCAGAAGTAAATTAAAGTTAGTTGCGAAGGATTTTACATATTTTTCCCAAATTTTTGTCCAAACGTCTATCATTTACAACGTCCGATCTATTCCGTTTTCTTTATGATCAGTATTCATAGCAGATGCTCAATTTGTTTCTCTTTCGTAGTGAGAAACTGAATATATCGATTCTCACCTTTTTACGATCATCTCCCGTAATTTTCGATGTGAGTTAAATTTTTAATCCTGATTGGCGCAAGGGACGCTGTACCATAAAATAGTCGTATCGCAATGAATATGACCGAGTCGGAAGTTTTTAGTGACTTTTTCCATAAATTAAAAAATGAAGTGGTAGCTTTGTCCTCAATTCATAGCACACGGCCTATTTCGTTCTTTGCCTTGGCGATACTCACACGTGCTCGAAATTCGGTAAGTACCTGTTAACAATTTATATGCTTAATTTATTTTAAATTTTCTGGCACATACATTAAGCTTTCCGTAATATTACGGAAATGTGGCCAACTATTTAATTTGTATTTTTAATTTATTAGAAACTGACTTCTACATAAAAGAAAAGCAAAACCGTGTAAAAATCAAAAAGACGCCATGGAGAATGAACAAATGGATTTGGGTAAGTCTAATTTCCAAAGAGAATTAAAAGTAAATTAAAACTTAGTTAATGAGAATCACTTTTTAGAATTGCTTTTTTCTAGAAAATAAAATTTTTATTTTATTATTTTTAATGTGTTCGTCGTTTTTGAAAAATTGTAATATTGTAATTTTCGTGTGAGTTCTCGAGAGTATGATACTCGGCGAAATCCCGAGACTATTCCGCTACATACGACTATTTCGAGATCTCGAAAGTTACGCGCATAACCTAACAGTATGCGAAGAAGCAGCGCGTCGCGTCATGTTTCCGATATGATCTTTCTAGATTAATCTAGTTAAACGATGATGAAATATTAATATGTAAAAACGTTTAATTGTTTAAGTAGATTAATCAAGAAAGATCATATTGGAAACATGACGCGACGCGCTGCTTCGCGCATACCGTTAGGTTATGCGCGTAACTTTCGAGATCTCGAAATGTTCGTACACGCTCGGATACTTGCGGGATCTCGCCGAGTATCATACTGTGGAGAACTCGTTCGATCTTTCACAATACATTCATTCTAGACATATATTCAAGAAACACTCATTATTTATTTAATTATTTAAACAGATGCTACATACGCTGAAAAGATTCTTGCCGAAGACAAAATAAAAGATTTGGAGGAAGAGCGAGCAAGAGATCGAGCCCATTTCATGGCGGAAATGAAACGGATGGAGCAACAATTTCAGAAAGAATTGGCGAATCAATTAAACATACAGCAGCAGCACCACCAAAAGCAAATAAAAGAAGTGCAAAAAGATCCTCGACAGCACCGCCAGCAGCCACCTGAAGCGCACCGGCCGGTGCAGCAACAGGCGCAGCGGCCGGTGCAACAGGCGCAGCAGGAAGCGCAGCCGCCACAGGAGGCGCAGGCAGCGGAGGCGCAGGCAGCAGGCCCCAGTAATTAATATTTATTAATATTTACAATATAATTAATTAAAGTCACAGCATTTTATTTTTATTTATGTCTTAATTTCAGTTCGTAGAAGACGACCACGCGCTGGACGATCTGCCCGCCTGTAGCGGCTGCGTCACCAGGAGAAGAAGGCGCATGAAATGGCAGTCTTTTTTGCAAAAATGGCCGAAGAATCGGGAAAAATATCAAACATTAACAATAACTCTTAATTTGCCTTTGGTGGTGCTGCTGCTGTAATTGCTCTATTGTTTTGTAATTCTTTCTGGAACTGTTGTTCCATTCTTTTCATCTCCGCCATAAAATGTGCTCGATCTCTTGCTCGCTCTTCCTCCAAATCTTTTATTTTGTCTTCGGCAAGAATCTTTTCAGTGTATGTAGCATCTGTCAAAAAAATAAAAAATTTTATGTAACGTCTTTTGATTTTCTAAATAATTTTATTTATCATCCATTAATACCCTAATAAACCGTTAGAATAATCTAGCTTAGTCATGAAATTTATTATATATGGAAATATAGAGCATACATATATATATATATATTGTAACGTTTCGCCTTCCTTTCTTTTCAAAGCTTACGTTACTTTTCCGAATAGTTTGGTCTTTTTAGGACTGGTAGTGAAAAGTGGGAAAATGGTTAATTAATTTATACAAAAGTTCGATTAAATTCCGTTTATTTAAAGGCTGCTTTTCTTTTTCGCTCGGCCGTCGCTCTCGAACAGCTGATCGCGCCGTATTTATCTTTTTTGTCGTCGCTGAAGTCGTCGCTCTCGCTTGTGTTACGTTCATGTAAATACATATACGCGTACATGTATGTATATATATATATATATATGTACGGGTATGTACACGTATGATTTTTCAATATCTTTTTCTTTCTAAAACTGTAACACCTACCCGACTTGAGATGCGGGGCGATGTACGCCACGCGACACGCGCCACGCGCCACGCGCCTTAGCAACTCCCCCCCCAAATCACGCGATGACCGTAGTCCGACCAGCCACGAAGGGCTGGAAAAGCGCGCGAACACCTCCACCAATAGGCATTAGGCCTAGGCGATCGAGGATTCCATAAAAGGATCGATATCGCCACTTACCCCTCCGAACTGTGATTGGTGCGGTCGCAGTACCCCCAAAACCTATATAAAGAGGCACGCGTAAGCCTCCACAGAGCATTTTAGTGAGAAAAATCCGCGGAGTTAGAAGCGTAAAACTTAACCTAAAAATAGTAGAAGTGAAAGAGAATTGTAAAGGAAGGAGAGAAAGAGAAGAAGTGAAAGAGAATTGTAAAGAGAAGGAGAGAAAGAGAAGAAGAGAAAGAGAAAGAGAAGGAGAGGAAGGGAAAGAGCTTTGTAAAAGAAGGACGAGAGAACTTTATAAAGGTAATATTAATTTCATCTCAATATTTTCTTTTCTTTTCATTCAATATCCTTTTCCTGTTCCCCTATCCCAGGGTGGATCGCATAGATCCCATACCCGAAACGGACACCATTAAAGAAAAATCAATAAAAATAATCATAGGACGTAACACTTGACACACACACGCATGCACTCTTCGACGCTCGTTCGTACACACTTATACTCGCTCGGCTATACTCAGTCTCTCACTCGGACACACGCTCTTAATCTATTACTTATGACTAAAGGGACGATGAGGTAATAGAAATAACGAGAGACACCATTTCAGATAACAGAATCTGTAGAATACGTCTACGTTCCAAAATGCTACTCAATCATGGGGTGGGAAATAATTTGAAGACTATGGATAGAAATCTTCAATCTTTCCAAAAGTTTCTTATATACACATACAGATTCCAAAAGACAATAGATGTATAAAGAACGTATTCAACTTATGTGTGAGTGTAGTCAGGTAACAAATCACTTTTTATAGAAAATATAATGTCTTATGTCTTTAAAATTATGAATTTATTAAACTTATTAAATTATTTTTAGGTTTTTATGGAATAATCGGTCAAAGTATAATAGTTGAAGAATCTGCAGTTGGAATATCAGCAGGAAGGGTAACAAGAACTTTAAAAATCAGTAGATTACTGTGGTGCATATGCACAAGCATGGAGATTTTATTTTGTATAAAGAATTGTATTATCGACGTTTTAATAAATAAACTATTTCGACATCATGTAAACGGAGCGTTATCATTTCAAAATTACCATATTACTCTTCAATATTACATAAATATTAGAAATATATCGTGTTTCAAGAATTGTATTATTGACGTTTTAATAAAAAACAGAATAAAAACATTAGTATCTTTAATAGTAACTTTTAATCTATATATTTGTTTTAGCAAAGAAATGAAGGAATTTCCATGTCAACTGTATTCATAGTTAAAGATCTTCGGTTAAATTCATTCCAAGAGTAGATATAATCCAAGAACCAAGCGTCTGTAAAATATTATTAGGTTAAAGGTGAACGAAATCATTAGAACTGTATATAATATCAAAAAAAGTTACTTTCCTTTTATTTCAAGCATATTTTGGACCAAATCTTAGTAGAATAGTAGAATCTTAGTAGTGATTACGCAATTCGCGGAGGTGTCGCCCTCCGCTCCCCCTCACTAGAAACATTCGTATGAACGTACTGCGCGCACGAACGTGGTAACACGAAAAGAAAATTGTTTCCTACTGGTTTTTGAAAAGAAATTCACGGTAAATAGGTTGTGTTCCCTTTTTGTCTACAGTAAGTATTCGATTATCAAAAAAGTATTTTCTCTTTCTGTGTATTAGACAGTATTTTTAAACTGTTTGGTTATTTATACGCATCGCGAGGTTATGTTTCGATGTAAAGAATAAAAATCAAGAAGGACAAAGCGGATGGGTATGGGTTATTAAAATGTAAGATGCTCTATGCAATAGAAGAATATATTTCGTAGTATGAAAAATTAGATATATAGGGTCGCGTGGTGGTAAGGACGGAGAAGGGGAAAAGTCAAATCATACTTTCCAACAATGTATAGTAGGTTTGTGATATTAGCTTGGAATTTCTTAACAGATGGTACAAAACTACAAGCGGAAATCACGCCAGGCTTCATGGGACGAGGCGGCCATGGAAAGTGCTATGAAAGAGGTTAACAATCTCAATAGATCTGCAAAATCTGCAGCAAAAAAATTTAATATACCTCTCACAACTCTTCAGAGACATCTTAAATCGGGAAGTTCACAAAAGAAGCTTGGTCGATTTACTACAATATTTTCTAGAGAACAAGAAGCTGAACTTTTACAGTATCTATTTCATATGGACTCGCTTTTTTATGGCCTTTCAAAAGACGAGTTTCTCAAATTAGTTTATGAATACGCTGAACTAAACAATATTTCGCATACATTCAAGCAAAATGCCGCAGGATTAGATTGGTATAGAGGATTCGTCAAGCGACACCCTAAATTGGCACTGCGCAAACCCTAACCTACTTCAATTGCCCGCGCGAGAGGTTTCAACAAACCTCAAGTTTATAGGTTCTTTGACTTATTGGAAGAAGAGATTGAAAAATCTAATATTGATGCAACCCGATTGTATAATATGGACGAGACGGGAATACAGACGACTTCTAATAAACCACCCAGAATCCTCACCAAATCTGGTAAACGCCAGGTAGGACTGATTTCCAGCACGGAACGTGGAAGAACAACAACAGTTGTATGTTGTTGCAACGCTGCAGGGTTCTTTCTCCCTCCGTTTATGATTTTCGCACGAAAGAAGTTTGTTGACCGCTTGTTAGATGGAGCACCACCAAGCACCCGGGGAACATGTTCCGATAATGGTTGGATTAATGGTCCACTTTTTTTAGAATGGCTCCGTTTTTTCGTAGAGGTCGTCCGACCGACTGCAGACAAGAAGGTTATTCTTGTTCTGGATAACCACGAATCGCATAAATATTACCCTGCTTTACAATATGCTAGCCAAAACCATATTATTTTTGTTTCACTGGCTCCTCACACAACTCACAAAACGCAACCGCTTGATCGCTGTGTCTACGGGCCCCTAAAAGTATATTTTGAACGATCCTTGGCCACGTTTCAAAAAGCTCACGCTGGAAGAATTATCAACCAAAGCGATGTTGCATGCCTGTTCGGTGAGGCCTATTTACAAGCCGCAACTGCCCACAATGCGGTGAGTGGCTTTAAAACTTGTGGGATCTGGCCTACCAATAGATATGTTTTTGATGAAACAGATTTTATGCCTGCAACTGTTACAGACACCCCAATGGCGGATGCTGGGGTGTGTGTGACAATCAACTCTTCGCCACCACAAAAAGTTCCGGACAAAACTCATTTGCCATCTGTTACCGAGCAAATTGCCTTGGACAGTAATCAACAAAGTGTTGACAACTTTGATAAAAACCCTGAAACCTGTACAGATGTTATAGAAGTAAGCTACAGTCCATTAAAAATCAGGCCGGTTCCTACTTGCGCACCAAAGAATAACAAAGGAAAAAAAAGGAAAGCTCAAAGAGCAGAGGTATTGACCAGCACGCCTATCAAAAAGGAACAAAAAGAAAGACATGAAAAAAAACAAATGAAGGAAGCAGAAGAAACAGTGAAGAAAGCAAAAATAAATTCTAAAAGCAAACTTTCTAAAAATATAATTCCCAACGCAAGTTGCTCTAACGCTGGCCCTTCGTCCAAAGGTAATCGAAGTAGTAGCAGTAAAAAAAAACAAAATATTTCATATTATTGCATGTTCTGCGGGGAACAATATGTAGAGCCACCCGCAGAAGATTGGATACAGTGTGGCGATTGTAAAAGGTGGACTCATGAATCGTGCTCCAATGCTACGGGCTTTGGGTCTTATTATTGTGATGAGTGCCACGAAATATAATTTTAAAAACAAAATATTACGACTTATAAAAACTTATTTATGTTGTTTGTTATGTTACGTCCCGTAACCCACAGACGACTCCAAAGTACTCCGATAGATGTCTCATCCTCTTTCCTAATTCTCGAAACCACTCAAATATCACCCTATAACAATATATAGAACTCCTAAACTACCTGACCATAGCGTCTGGGGTAGGGTCCGCCTGCATCAGTCCCACTGATGAGTCTGCAGTCGGACCCAAGACGAAACGCACTTTCCTTTCCCTTTCCTTTTCTAACACCAAACCATCTCCTCAACACCACCATTTCCAAAGGAGTTTCTTCGGAGGACGAATCCGTTACGCGTCCTGAGACCATCGGAATCCGGCACGTAACAGTTAACATTTCGTTTATATGTTTAATGACATTCCGTTTATTATTATATTGTTTATTAACTTGTTGTTTTATAATAAATTAGTTTATTATCATTTTGTTTATTATTATTATTTTGTTATTCATCATCTTGTTTTTCATCATTTTGCTTTTCATTATTTTGTTTATTAATCTTTTGTTTATAATGAATTATTTTCTTATCATTTTGTTTATTATTATTTTGTTTTTCATCATTTTGCTTTTCATTATTTTGTTTATTAATCTTTTGTTTATAAATCTTTTGTTTATAATAAATTAGTTTATTATCATTTTGTTTATTATTTCTTTGTTTTTCATCATTTTGCTTTTCATTATTTTGTTTATTAATCTTTTGTTTATTATGATCTTGTTTATTAACCTTTTGCTTATTATTAATTTGTTTATTATCATTTTGTTTATTATTATTTTGTTCGTCATCATTTTGTTTATTATTATAGACAGTTTTGAGGGTATACCCGCTTTGCCCCGAAGGTATAACCGCTTTGGGCCACCCTCTGGGGCAAAGCGGTTTTTTGTTACTTCTTCCTAAATTGCTTATATCTTTGTTATTAGTCTTCAGAAGCAAATAATAAGAATACGATTTGAAAGTACATTAAATTGTCTAACCGTTAGCACCAAACCTGTTGTTGTATCTATAGGGAAACTTGTGTTATTCATAAATAACTTTTACTATACCCGCTTTGGGCCCTCCTCCCCTACTCGCTTGATTGGCGACGGAGATAGTAGCGTTCATCGGAAGCTCATAGATGCATTGCCGTATGGTCCATCCGTTCTCGTTGAAAAAGTAGAGTGCCGAAACCATATTTTGAGAAATTACAGCAATCGTTTGCAAGCTGTTTGTTTAAATAGAAAGGTCGGTACCGTTGCGCATCGAAATATCTTGAGGAAAAATCTGATGCGCCTGAGAACTGCCGTTAGTGCAGCAATTAAATATCGAAAAGCACAAGATCTGCCTGAATATCGCCGCGTGGAGGAATTGACTCAAGATATTTTGAACGGACCGTATCATGTTTTCGGCCACCACGCGAATTGTCTGAATAGACAATATTTTTGTAACGGTTTATTAAAACCTGGCGAAACCGATCTCGTCCAGGCTATGGAGCAATCGCGTATTTTTCCGGAAATACTATCGGCGATGCATCGAGTTGCGGCAAACGCCTCGAGTTTGATATGGGACGTTGATAACAATATTGTTGAATTATATAATTCGTACGTTGCGAAATTTATTGGTGGTAAACGATTAAATTTTGCCCTACGTGGCTCATACCAGACTCGATGCGAAGCTGCGCTAATCAGTATGAATTCCGATGGAGCGCTGCATCGTGAATTTCAAAGCAAATTGTCGAGTAAAGGTTTGGGCAAATTTACTTTACAATTTGTTAAGCAAAAACTTCGTGCTCGCGTTTCGAGACGCGAAAAGAACCCTCAGCGTCACGCGAATAATAATCGTTATAATGTACAAACCGTCGACGGTGATTATGGTCCTAACGCGGCTTCTCTTCAGATCTCTGATTTGAGTGACGAAGAAATACTTTGCAAGAGCGAAGAATTTTTAGAAAAACTTGCAACCGAAGACCCATTGAAAATCGAACGCGAAACTCGCGGACAATTCGCGTCTAGTGAATGGACTGAACAGCGTCACAAACGACTGACTGCTTCAGTTTTTGGACAAATATGCAAAAGAAGGATACATACTTTTTGTTCTAAATTGATAGAATCAATTCGATATTCCTGTTTTAAGGGAAATATAAATACGAAGTGGGGAATTGTGTTACGTCCCAGGGGGACAATAACGACAATAATATTAATAAATGAGATAGATTTGCATGGAAAAGGAAAAACAAGATTTTACCTCTTTTTGGGATTGAAACATCTACGCGATGCAACCCTGGGATGAGGACAGAGTGTCGTGAGAGGGAGATAAAAACAAAGGAAAAGAAATAGAGAGGGGTTTACCTTTACTTCTTTGCGAATTTTTGTAATGCTGCTTCGAACTCTTTGACGAAATCCTTATACGGATGCTCCGCGGCAAGATACTCTTCTACCAATGAAGCGGGGAGAGAATTTGGAGAGTATCTTTGAACGGGTCGTAGTGTTTTAAAATAAATATCCCTCCTGATTGAGGTTACTTTTCCAGATCTCCTTGACCTTCCCATCTACCAGAAAAACTCTAATTAGACCCTTTCCTTCCGTTGATTAATTTTAATCTTCACAAGAACGACAGACTGACAGCGCGCTCGTGAATAAACAAAATATCACGGAAAAAGAGGGCAAAATCTAAATTCCATAGAGAACGCAAACTTACTGCGCGCTCAATGGGATGAACGCAGATGAATGCGCGCATCGAAATATTAACGAATATCGATTACTAATTCATTTGAGGAGGTCAAGGGAATGTCTCTATTTAATTAGGTATAGAAAAAGGGAACGCAAACTGAGTGCGCGCTCTTTAACCAATACCCCCGGGAAACGAGAGAACGCAGATGAATGCGCGCTCTTTATAATTATTGGAGGTAAACAAGAGAACGCAATCGAGTGCGCGCTCTTATTCTATAAGGAAGAACGCAGATTGAATGCGCGCTTCCTGAATTATGGAAAAGGGTTGGAAAAAGGTAAAAGCATTTACAATGGGAAAACAACAATTTTCACACAAGAAATTTAATAGAAGAAAGAATAAAATGAAATAGCAACTTACAATTATAAACTCCTTGGGTTTTGTTAAAAAAAAAAGTAAAATTCTTCAGAAGTTTCCGTTTAGTGGCTTCTCGAGTTGGTTAATAAAACGTTTAATAAGGAACGCAAAATGTTCTAATGTAACTTCAGAAAACGAACGGTCTTAGGTTTTACGAAGTAAAAATGTCTAAGTGAACTTTTTGAATACGAATGGTGTCGGGCCGCGCTCGGCCATTGCTTTTAAAAACTAGCCACCCACTAAAACCCCTCCTAATTTCCGAATTTTGGCCCTTCATTGGCTATGAGTCTTTTAACTTCGGGGGTGCATAGTGGGGACTAGGGTTTCCCTATGATCTAGGCAGGAGTGGGAGTTGGTGCATTCGCAGCCAGGCGTAGGCGTAAGCGTGCTCCCAAGTCCCCTCCCTTTGCTCTTTGGTCGCATCTTAATTATTAATTTTATCTTAATAATTAATTTGCTTAACTAACTAATTTACATTTACATGCGTTCATGCAACAATTACATTTCCTCACTTATACTACATTAAATCACACATACACTCTCATGCTTCTATTCTTATTATTTAATTATTATTTAAAACATTGGATAATAATTATTATCCAATACTCGCTTTCAGTTTTTTATGACATGCATACTACCTTCTACTTCTTCATGCATTTACACCTTCACCTTAGATTTTAATCTTATTATTAACATTATTTATTTATGCATGTTGTTTTATTCCTTCCTTATTTAATTGTACGTTTTATTATATGGAAATTTAAAATTACTCTGATCATTAGCATAATAATATTCATTTGTTTTAACATTATTTATCCATTTATAAGGAAGGAAAAAAATACCAACATTATTATTTAGAGGAATGCATTCTCTTAATTTCTACAACGGACTGTACCGCGTGCCTTGTATGGCGCCTTTGTTCGAGGGTTACGTACGTGACTTAGGCGATGTGCGTTCGAGAGTTTGTATATATTGAGAAAAACTAGGCTTCAATGGTGTCCGATATTACGGGTAGGCGCATGGTTTGTTTCTTCTTCTTCCGTGGGACGTCGATGCATTATTCGACGCCACACGGAAAATTCCAACGCCTGTGCCTCGTACTCTTTTTGAGATTTATGGCCGTCAATGACCTGAGGGTTTTAACCCGTCTGCCGTGCAGGCTTTTACTTTATTAAATTGAAATTCGAATTATACTCAGGTAATTGGCGGACATAACAATTGAAAAAGAGCCATTGGCAATTAATCAATTCTCTACCGATTACGGGTTCGATGTTCAACGGTGCGGTTTAATTGTAAACGAAGAAAAACCGTTCTTGGCGGCTTCTCCCGATGGGCTAATCGGTGTTGATTCCCTCGTCGAAGTAAAATGCCCTGCATCGGCGAAGGATATGACACCGATAGAGGGAATTGAACGTAAGAAAATTACGTTCATGCACCTCGACAATGGAGTGGCAAAATTAAAAGACTCTGATAATTACGTGTATCAAGTTCAGGGTCTTTTACACGTCACTCAAAGACAATGGTGCTATTTCATTGTTTGGACGCCGAAAGGAATGATTGTTAGTCAAATTGAACGAAATGACTATTTTTGGTATCAAAAAATGGAAGAAAAGCTTACGATATTTTATAACGAATGTTTATTGCCCGAAATCGTCGATTCTCGTAAAGCTCGGGATCTTCCAATTCGCGAATCAAAGCGTATTTTAGAAGCGCAACGAATTTTTTCTGAACGTGAACCATCCATCGCTCCAAAAAATTAAAATAGTACCATTGGATATTGTACATTATTATATTGTACAATTGAACGAGTAGCCGAAATGCTAGCGTCTTTCCTTTTTGTTACCGACGAAGGAGGTTCGAGTCCCGACGGATCTCTTACGAATTTCTTTTTTTTAAAAAATGAATGATAGCTTAACCACAAACCCCAAACCCTGTAATATCTTACTCGAAATATCGATAAAGCAGAAATCAATATTATTATCGGCGGAATTATAAAACGATTGTGTCGCCGTAAATATTAACCTCACGAAAGACATGAAAACACAATGAAATAATTAATTACAATTCTTTGGCTAGATGAATATAATTTCTTTAGCTGAAATAAGACCACCTGCCAAGAATAGTAAATAGACACATTTTATTAAGAAATAAATATAGATATAGTGATCCTAAATTTGGTACTACAATTTGAATACAAGGTTCATCTGTTAAATATCTTAACAATGCATCAGAAAATGTATTACCATCATTAAAATTACGTGAAAACTTCACAATATTATATAAATATCGAGTATAGCATCGCTTGAACCAATCAGGGCAACAAATTTGACTCACTTCGAAAATTACGAGATGATCGCAAATATTGAAAATGAAAATATCGATACGTGGATGAACGCAACGATCGATATATGCAAACGATTTGCGTCATTCCTTAATGGAATTTCGACGTGAATGAATAAAAAATTGTTCATCAAAATAATTACGTGTAATAATAGCTCACAAAGCTATTGTAGCGACTGGCGCTTCTATATATTAGCTCACGAAGCAACTGTAGCGACCGGCGCTTTCATTCTATCATCCAAATCTTTAATTATAGCTCATAAAGCTAAAGTTATTAAAATTCTTTCTACAAGTAATACCAGCTCGAAATACTAGCATAGCGAAAGTCGGAGACTAGCTCACGAAGACACATTTAGCGATCGGGGTTATCGAATTTCAGCTCGAAAGCTTTAATAAGAGCTCACATAGCTTCATATACGAGCTTTAGAAGCATAAATTATAGCTCGTAAAGATTCAATTTATTGGAGGTTAAAGTTGTAGTTCGAAAAGAAATTATTTAAGGCTATCTGTCAATAAAATAAACTGAATTTATATCCGTAAAGCGAAATAGATAGGTCGGAAACCAAAGAAAAAAGAAAAGCGCATTACATTAAAAGATAAGTTGAAGAAGAAGTAAAGATTAAGAAAAATGACAAATAAAATTAAGGAAACCGCAACACAACGGAAGAGACGATTAGAGAAGGAAAAATTTAAGCGACACCAAAAGGTCGCAAATGAGGGGAATGAAATAAAGCGACGGAGGGTAGAAAAAAAAAAGAAAATGAACGTAGGGAATCGGCGAAGCAACGAGAAGCGCGATTAGAAAAAGAAAAAAAAAAGAAATCTAAAGTAAGAGAAAGTGAAGCACCAGAGCAACGCGAAGCTCGATTAGAAAGAGAAAGACAGCATAAGGCGGAAGGAAGAGCAACGGAAACACCAGAGCAATGCGAAGCTTGATTAGAAAGATTAAGAGTGCATAGGTCGTAAGTAATAGCAACGGAAACACTAGAGCAACGCGAAACTCGATTAGAAAGAGAAAGACAGCATAGGGCGGAAGTAAGAGCGGCACAAAACGCTGACATTGAAATGTTTAAAAAAGCGATCAACACATTTTGTGAGAAAACTTGCGAAATATGTACAAAGCGATGTTACCCAAACCAGATTACAATATATAGAGTTAGCACAGCATCTCCGGTATACTTACCTAACGAGTTAAGTAAAAAATCTGTTTTAACATTGTGTCATCGCTGCTATAAAAATGTTAGCAGTAGTAATATTAGACCACCTTCCAAAGCTTACTGGAATAATATGGAGCCCGGTGCAATACCTTATGTGATACAACAACTATCACAGCCTGAGCAACGTCTCCTATCCAGAATTATTCCATTTGTAAAGATTATAAAATTTGATGGACTATTTGGACAATATGGTTGCCGTGGACAAGCAATACTCTTTGCACAAGACATTTTTGAAGTTAGTGAAAAATTAGAGAATATGTTGCCGAGATCAACTGATAATACGGCAATAGTAGTCGTTACGGAACATATGGAGAATTTGAACATCACACGCCAGTTTTCTATATCCCGTACAAGAGTATTTGACGCTTTACAATGGCTAATTAAAAATAACTCGCTATACAAAGATGTAATAATAAATCATGACGTTCAGATATGTCAGCAAGATATAGTCAGGGTTACTCAGCAACGACCTATTGAAGTGATCGAACAACTGGATGTGAGGGCATACATGCCAATAAACGAGGAGGCCAGAATTGTACGAGCTTCTTGGAATCAAGCAAATCAAGAAGTCTTTATATCAGGATATGCATGAGTTCAATACTGTGCAATGGTACTCGCGAATATCGTAAGAGCAGCCATTCTTCCACCAAGTAACTGGTCTACAAACACATTGAATGAAAATATGATTGAAGGCGATATTATGTATGGGAATATTAGATTGTTGTCTACTATTAATGACTTAGCTGTTACGAGTGTTCGGAGTCGCGACTGGGAGGAGTGTCGCGTCTTGGCTTGGGCTCCGAGGCTCTCGCCTAAGAGCCCGCCCCTATTCTCCGAATGCTGAGCGTGTGCATCAGCATTCTCGGAGTTACGCGATAACAGTTCTCACGGTTTTGAGTTCGTCACACTCCCTCCCTTAGAAAAATCCGATGCTCCCGCATCGGATGCGCGATGTCTGATGGTGTGTGGCGAGCGGCAGCTCGCTGCTGTATGGTGTGTGTTGGTGTGTGTGTGTGGCGAGCGAGAGCTCGCTGCTGCATGATGTGTGTTGGTGTGTGGCGAGCGGGCGCTCGCTGCTGCATGTTTTGGCTGTTGAGTCGAATTGCATATATAAGTATGTGTAATGAATGGGTGTGAATGTTAGTGGATATGGGTGTTTTATGTAAGGAAGGAAAGTATTTTTTTTTTTTTTTTTTTTTTTTTTTTTTAGTTACCTTACCGTAATTTTGCTTTTCGGTACCTTCGCTTTTGTTTAATGTGTTATTCCCTAGTGTTCCTGTTTATTGTCTCGTGGTCTTGTCTGAAATAGTCTGTTTCTTTATTAGTAACTGGGTTTATAGCTTGATTAAAACGTCGTTTCTGTATGAGGTATAAAAGTATTTATTAAAAGATATAACAGAAAAAATATAAATGATTATATTTACTTTTTATAACTAGAACATATACATGTGTGTTTGTGTGTGATTTTGTGTTATGAGAAAGAAAAGAGACAAGAAAAATGTACGTGTTTGTGTTAATGTGAGTGTTAGTGTTTTATGTGATTTCCGGCTTTGATTCTTTGTGCTTTTGATAGTAGTGTCTGGTCCCTGTTTGTTATGCCGCGTATGGTTGCTCGTCTAATTTGTGTTGGTGTTTGTCCGTGTCTGTTTGTTTGCGTGATTTTAAGTAATGTTTCGTATTTTATGGCGCTTTTTGCGACTATTGTGTCCTTATCTTTTAATCTGCCTAATTCGAATTCTTTCCTCTCTTCGTAGGCGTGTAATTTTTCTAAATTTTCCAATATCTTGTTTATTTCTTTGTCAAATAGCCTGTCCGCTTTTGTGCGTTGTCTGTTCGGTTTCGTCTGTTTTTGTATTGTGTCTTTGGTTTCTAAAATTCCTTCTGGTCCGTACCAGTGTTTGCAGGGGGGTTTCCCGGGTGTTTGGAGGAGCGGTATGTTCCAGTCTGCCAATCTATAGGTGTTCTTATTTGGTGTCGTCATTTTGTCTTTCTCTTTTTCCCTTTTTTTTCTTTTATTTAGTGTTTATCTGCAGGTGAGGATTTGTTATTGGTGTTAGTTTTGTATTAATGTTGTATGTTATTTAAAATTTCTTAAAAATATCTGTAAAAAAATGGTATTCTAGTTTGTGTCTCTGTCTGCGTCCCTATGGTGTGTTTTTCGGTCGGTTCTGTTTTAATTAGTGGAATTTGTGTCTCGGTTTGTGTAGCTATTGTTCTTGAGCTAATGATTTTTGTTTTTGTGTCCATAAATTCTTCGATATACTCTAAATCTTCTAAGGTTATCTCCGTTTGTGTATTTGTTGTCTGTGTTGCTGTCTGTTCGTTCTGTACTATTTTTTTTAGTTCTCTTTTCGCGCAGTGCGGTATATGTTGTACTATTTCGTTATTCGTTTTTACTATTTTACATATGGGACACAGGTAGTCGTTTCGAGTTTCTAATGTTAGTTTCTTTAATTGTATATAACAATCAATTACATGTCCGTCGAATATGTCTATGTGGATTTCTCCTCCGCATAAAAGGCACTTCATTTTTATATTTTAGTAGTGTTAGTGGGATTTAGCTAGAATAGAAGTTATTTTATGTGTTATGTGAGTTGTTTATTAATGTTTGAATTCGTTTTTGCGACTTTTTATTAAAATGTATATGTTTATATATAGAATTATGGTATCGAAACTATGTCTCTGAGTTCAGCATTGGTACGTGGTCTGGGTGTTGGTGTCATTTCTACGTTTTCGTTAGCGTCGTTGTGGTTATGTGTTTTTTGTTTGCTGCGACAACAATTTAGTATGCGAGAGAGTACTTTGAAGCTAAATAATTTTGTGGGTATCGAAAATTTCCAAAGTAACCCTAAGGTGAACAGTACTGGTGTCATTGAGTAGCCAATGTATTTAAATATTGTTTCTAATAAAGACAGTCTATGATTTAGATGGTGCATTCCTGATATTTCTTTAGCTTTTGCGATTACTCTTTTTAAGGATATTTCATTACTAGTTATGTCATTATTAAGATTATTTTGGTCAACGCTTTGTGTAAGTGTTTCGGTTTCTGTTAGAATTTCTGAAATGTTCAAATGGTTTGGAATTTTAATTTCGTTTAGCATGATTTGTGTTATGTTCAGGGTTAATGCGTGTGAGAGGTTTATTGTGAACGAGGATGTAATTTCTACTGTTGGTGTTAGTGTTGTTGTCTGTGTTCTCGCGTGGCATGTTGGTGAAATTTGTATTACTCCTGTGTTTTGTATAGTGTTAACAAAAGTTTTGTGATCGCTACAAGTGACGTATAAATTTTCTTTTTCTGGGGCTGCATATAACCAGATATTACTGTTTTCAATTTTTGACCAGTAGGTTTGTTTGAGTGTTTTAAGTCGAATGTCGCAAATTCCTAAATTTTTGAATTGGGGGTTTACTACCAGTTGTACTTCACATTCCGCATTTTTATTAATGCGTTGTGCTGGATTAGGTTGAGTGCAAATATACCGTGAATTGTCAATTTTACATGATTCCAAATGTGGTATGTTAAAATATGTTTCAAAATTTTCTGAAATTGCTGTGTGTTTAACAAAGGGTTGTATGAATGCAAATCGTGTGCCATTTATTCCGTCGTTCTGGTGTACTGGGACTGGTAAGTGTCTATATAGTTTGTATATTGTGTGATCTAATAATGGGAATTTCAGGACATAGATTAACTTGTCGTGTTTGTGAAAGATTACTAGGTTCGCTAGTTGAATTAAATTTGGTATGTGTTTTGTATTGAGTGATATTGGTAATTCCATATTAGGTGTTCTTGTTTGTATTATTTGAGCACTGTGTAAAATTTGTTTCGGATTAAGTATTTGTGGATGGATTTGTCCTGTTTTCGCGAAAAGAATTGCGTTTATGAGTGTGTTAGTGTCAAGTTCTAATTCCATTAGACTTTCGTCGATTTCTGTTACGTAGTGGATAGCCTTCTGGTCTTGTCGTAAAACCGATGTTTTAGTACGGAGTGCGAGGAGTGCGACGTCTATGCCTGCCATTTCTTTTTCTACTGTTTCTGTTAGTGATTTAACTTGTTTACGGGTGATATCGAAGCCTGATCTAATTATATGTGTTTGATTTTCAACTATTTCCGCGAGTTCGGCTGTGTTTTCTGCTGTTGCTTTAATTTGACTATAGATTCTTTCGCCGTCTTCTGTGTCTAATGTTCCAAAAAGTGCTTTTTGAATTTTCCCTATGAAGTCTAATGGTGCGCGTTTTTTCCTATTATTTATGTCTGTGTCGTGAGGGTATGGTATGAGTTCTTGCAAAATTGCTTCTGTGTTTTGGATGGTCCTTAATCTTGCATCTATTGTCGTCAGCTGTCCTGTGATTAAACAGCCTGTGCCAAGGAGGTGGCAGTAATGTTTTACTGCGGTTAAGTTTTCCAAAATTTTTAGTCGTCTAGTAGAAAGTCCGTTTGTGTTTACGTGTATGAGAAGTGTCCATGTTACATGGGACGATCTCAGTGTTCCTAATGCCTCAGAGTACAACCCTGGATTCCGTGTTAATGGTGTAATTTGTACACCATCGCCGGTGTCTAGCGCATACGCGCAGCATCTGTAACATGTGCCAATTTTACTTTGTCTATGTGAACTATCTTTGTTTTGTTTTTTGCTATTTTTATTTCTAGATTGTTTTTGTCTAACACTCGTACTATCTTAAACGGTCCTAGGTAGTTACTTTGCAATTTATCCGTTTTTGGTTCGCGAATGAGAAATATGAGTTGGCCTGGTGAAAAATTTATTTGTTTTGCTTTCCTGTCATAATACTGTTTCGTTTTTTCCTTGAACCGTAATTGTTTCTCGACTACTGTCTGTCGTGTGTTTTTTAATTGTCCGACTAAATTAGTAAGATAGTCGTCATATGTTATCAATTTTTCTAATGGAGGGAATTCGGATGGTGTACGTGCTTCTGTGCCGAATATGAGTTCGTATGGGCTGATCCCGGTAGTTTCGTGTATTCCCGTGTTATGTGAAAATGTGGCAAATGGAAGCCATTCATCCCAGTCGTGTTGTTCGTTTATATAGTGTTTCAAATATTCTACTAGTGTATGGTGACTTCTTTCAAGAGCACCGTTTGATTGTGGATGATATGCTGATGTTTTATAATGTTTTATTCCGAAAAGGTTTGTAAATTCCTTAAATATTTCAGACATAAAATTTCGACCTTGATCTGATAAAATTGCGCGAGGTGTGCCAAATATACAAATTAAGTTTGTGGCCAGGGCTCTAGCTACTTCCACTGTTGTTTGTTGTTTCAGAGGGATAGCAAGGCTAAATTTACTAAAAAGATCCATGATTGTTAGTATATACTCGTTTCCGTTTTTTGTTTTCCGAAAAGGACCGCATATGTCTATTGCAACTTTATCAAAAGGTTCTGTTGGCGTATCTGTGATTATCATTGGAGCTTTATTTTTTACACGTACTAATTTATTTTTCTGGCAGTCGAAACAGTATTTAATAAAGGCTCTAATATCGATTTTCATTCCTTTCCAATAATACTGCGAGCGTATCCTATCATACGTCTTTTTTATTCCTTTGTGTCCGCCAATTGTTGACTCGTGTGATTCCTTAATTATCTGCTGTCTGTTTTTTAAAGGAGGAACAGTTAAAATTCCTTCACAAAGAGTGATTGATATGTTTGAGTTTAGAGTGTATAGTCGTATGAGTGTTTTAATGTGGGACCATGTTAGTGTGTCGAGAATTTGAGGGTCTTTTGAAATTGTGCAGGACGTAAGTTCGAGTTTCCTTAATATTTTTGTTAGTGTTTCTAGGCATTTCTTTATAGTGTCTAAATTATTTGAATCTGTATGTTTCTTTTTGCAAACCATTCCAAAATAGCATGTCATACCACAACGTGTAATTAATAATTCTCCAATTTGTGGGTTAGTTTCTAGGAGTGATTCCTGATCTATTTTTCCTTTTGCAATAAGTACTTTTGTTACCATTGTGTCTGTTGCACAATCAGCTGAGAGAAAATAAGCTATATTATCTTTTTTTGTCAAAAAGTGTTTTTGTGTAACTGTAATTCGATTTTGCTGTAAATATACCACCGGCGTTAGTCCTACTTTTTTGCGACGGACAGGCCTAACTGCCGTTAGTCTGTAATATTATTTTGTAGCGTTATGTCGTCCGTAATTGTCGCGTTTCTTGTTTCTATGTGTGTGTGGGGTTGTGTTATTCTTTTTCTGTGGTACTGTGATGGTTGGTAATATGTATTATCCGATTTGTTTTCTATATCGCTGCCAATATTCGTTTCCGTTGATTTAGCTGGAGTTGTTTCCAATGCAGAGATGGTGTCGGATGCACTTCCTATTTTAAATGGTGGTGATCGAAAGGCTGGTTCGATTTTATCAGTAGTCGTTTCTTTTGATGTACCTGGTTTCTGTTTCCATATAGAATTTTTGCCATTATTGTCGTTGTCTGTCAGTCCATCTGATATTTTATCTTTAAATTTTGAAGGTGGTGATCTGAAAGTTGGTGTGATTGGTGTTTGGTCTGTGCGACTTTGGGATGGTGATCTAAAATTTGGTTGTATGCTTTGTTGCGCTAAATTCTCGTTCTCCAAATTAATTTTTGGTTGAGTCGTTGTTTCGATTTTTGGTGACTGCGAGCTGTGTTCCGGTTGTACAACGTTGCTGTTTACTTCCTTGACGTGTGGATCCTGGAGCGTTGTGTTGCCGTCTGTGAGCGTGTCTATGAGCTGCTGGGCGTGTATCTCCGTAGGATGTGTTTTGTCGTTTGGAAGTGTGTGTGTAGCGTTTTCGTTGTGTGTCTCGGGTACTTCGAAGCTCGGTTCCCTTGTGGCTGTGGCTTGTGGCGAGTTATTTGGTTGTATTTGTTCTTTTTCTAGTGCCTCTTGACTTGAATATTTTTCCGTGTGGGGTTTTGTTTTGCTTTCCCCCCTATGCGTGTCCTTTGTGCGTTGCCGTGTTTGTTTTTCTAATTGGTCCTCATTTTCGTCGTCAGAAAATGGTGAATCGTAGTTGTCGTTGTCGATTTCCGTATCGACCTTGGTGTGTGTGCTCTCCTTGTGTCCGTGCCCGGTTCCGTCTCGTGTGTTAAGTGTGTCTGTCGTGTAAGTGTGTGGTTTCTTTTTGTCTGCTGGGTTATCAGATGATTCGCTTATACTTGAATATCTTCGTGTGTTAGGTTGATGAAAATCTTTACTTTTCTTGAGCTCCGGTGATTCCGCAGTTTCGGTTGAACTATTTGAAATTGAACGTTGACGTGTTTTTGGCTGGTGAAATTCTTTAATTTTTTTATATTCCGGTGATTCTGCGCTTTCTGTTGAACTGTTTGAGGTTGGATGTTGACGTGTGTTTGGCTGGTGAAATTCTTTAATTTTTTTATATTCCGGTGATTCTGCGCTTTCTGTTGAACTGTTTCTGGGCCTAATTGGCATAATATTCGCTGGATTTCTAGATAGTGCGTCGGCGACACAATTTAATTTTCCTGGTTGGTGAATAATTTCGAAATCATAATCGTTTAGTGTTATTTGCCAACGTTGTAATTGTTGCGGAAGATTTGTTTTATTTTTTAAATATGTTAATGCTCTATTATCTGTTATAAGTGTGAAGCGTCGCCCGTATAGATATGGTCGAAAATGTTCTATTGAATTTATTATTGCCAATAATTCCTTACGCATTGCGTCGTATGATTGTTCGGCTTTGGAGAATGTTTTTGAATAAAATGCAACTGGATGGTTAAATTTTTCGTGTTCTTGACTCAATACTGCGCCCATTGCGTAGTCGGATGCATCGGTTGTGAGTGTAAAGTGTTTTTCGAAATTTGGATAGCGTAAAATAGGTCGTTCGAGAATTTTTGTCTTCAAATAATTAAATGCTTTTTGTGCTTCCTCCGTCCATTTGAATTCAACAGTTTTCTTAAGTAATTTGGTTAACGGTATTGCAATTTTTGCGTAGTTTTTTATGAAACGTCTGTAGTACCCCGCTAGTCCCAGAAATTGACGAATATTTTTCCTACTTGATGGTACCGGATAATCTTTTACAGCGTCGATTATGTCCGAATTCGGTTTTACACCGTGCTCAGTGATAGTGTGTCCTAAATAAGTTACTTCCTTTCTTAAAAATTGGCATTTATCTGTTTGTAAGGTTAGTCCCGCTTCCGTTAAACGTTTCGCTAGTCGGTGAAATTTGGTTGCGTGTTCCGAAAGGGTGTTTGAATAGATTACAATATCGTCCAAATATACAAATAAATCGCTGCCCTGAAGTCCCGTTAAAACAATATCCATAAGCCTTTGAAAGGTTGCCGGTGCATTTTTTAGTCCAAATGGCATTCGATTGAATTCGTAGTGACCGTTTTGTGTTGAAAAAGCAGTTTTTTGCTTATCCTTTGGGTGCATTTCGATTTGGTGAAACCCAGAAGCCAAATCGAAAATTGAGAAATAATGTGCGTTTCCTAATTGGTCTAAAATATCAACAATATTTGGTAGTGGATATGCATCCATGATAGTTTTTTCATTCAATTTTCTAAAATCTATTACCATACGCCATTTTTTATTATTCTGCGAGTCACTTTTTTTTGGAACTATCCAGACTGGTGAATTATATGGGGATATTGACGGTTGAATTATTTCTTTTTCTAATAAATTTTGAACTTGATTTTGAATTTCCGTTTTATGTAATTGTGGGTAGCGATATTGTTTTATGTTTATCGGGCTTTCGTCCGTGGTTATGATTTTGTGTTTTATTGTTTCTGTGTGACCTGATTTATCTCCCGGAATGTAAAATAAATGTGGATATTTAGATACCAACTGAAGGACATGATTTTTTTCGTTTTCGTTTAAGTTTTCTAGGTGAAGGAACGGTTTCAGTTTTTGAAATCGATCTTCGTGTTGCTTAACATTTATCGCGTGGATTTCTGCTTCATATTCCGGTGGAATATGTTGCGAATCCTGGTTTTCTGATTGTAGTGTTATTATTTTTTCGATAGGTTGGAGTTCTAAAGTTGGAATTTCGATTTCTACTGCTTGTTGGTTTGTGTTGATGATGTGTAAATATGTTGTGTTATTTGTGTTTTTTACAAGCGCGTTTCCGAAGTAAAGACCCGTGTCTGTTTTAATTTTTTCTATATATCCTTCATGGAGATTCGTAGGTTTTAACCGAATAAGTGCCTGCATTTTTGATCTGGCCGGAATTGAAATTATTTCTCGTGTCGAAAATGGAATTATTTCGTTTTTGAAGATTATACAAGCTTTTGAATATAAAATATCCGATTGTGTTTGTTTGAAGAATGCGTCGCCTAATAATCCATCTTCCTTAATAGGGAAGGAATTTTTTATTGCATGAAATTCTGTCGGTATCCCTTGAAAATTTATAATGACCATGCCTAACGTTTTTGTTTTTCCGTCTGTAATACCCGAAAGTTCGTAAATGATGTTACTGTGAATTTGTGTGTCGTAAGAAATTTTATCGATTTTTATTAAATTTATTTCTGCACCGGTGTCTATAAAAAATGTCGCTCTTTCGCTATTTAAATCTGGTGAACTTATTATTATTGAAGGTGGTTTATAATTTTGATGTGTGGTGTGTGAAATGTTCGTGTGTTTTATTATAGTGTTTCTAACTGTTTCTTGCGCCTTTTTTAGTTGCTTCTCGTCGCGCTCTCTCGAGAAGCGATTTTCAAGTTTTTTAAATCTTCTGTGTTTTTGTCAATGTCTGTAGGGCTGTTATTTCGTGAAGTCGAAACGTTACGTCTTTTAGTCTCGGTCTCGTCGTTATTCGTGCGTCTATCGCGTGAAGTGTTTCCGGTGTCGTATGTCCCGTGCCTGTCGCTTTTGTATCGGTCCTGTGATCTGTTTCTTTCGGCGTCTATGTTATTTCTAGGATATCTATCGCGTGAGTTGTCTCTAAAATTTCCTTGCGAGAATCTATCGTATGAATTGTCTCTGTACCTGTTACGTGAGTCGTCTCGGTAATTTCTCCGTGAAAATCTATCGTTTAAGTCATTTCTATATCTATTACTGGAGTCGTTTTGGTATCTGTCGCGTGAATTATTTCTATATCTGTCGGATAAAAATCTTTCGCGTGAATCGCTTCTGTATCTGTCGCGTGAATTATGGCTGTCGCGTGAATTATACCTGTCGCGTGAATTATGGCTGTCGCGTGAATTATACCTGTCGCGTGAATCGTATCTGTCGTATCTGTTGCGTGAATCGTATCTGTCGTATCTGTCGCGTGAATCGTATCTGTCGTATGTATTGTATCTATCGTATGAGTCGTATTTATCGCGTGAAAGTCTGTCGCGTGAAAGTCTGTCGCGTGAATCGTTGCGTGTATCGTATCTGTCGCGTGTATTGTATCTATAGCGGTCGTGTGAATATGTGTCGCGTGGATTTTCTCTGTATGTGTTTCGTTGTTTTAATTGTCTGCAGTCTTCTGTAGCGTGTCCTGGTTGTTTGTGAAAATCGCAATAATTTTGGGATCTCGCAAAGTGTACTCTCGTGGTAGGGTGTTTTTCTGGATTAATGTAATTTTTTCGGACTAATGTCTGTTTATAAATTTCATGCTCGATTTTGTGTGCTCTGTCAATTATGCCGTCAAATGTTTGCGTGTCTGTTGCCATGCAGTGATTATTTATTTCCGGGGAAAGACCTCTAATAAATGCTCTTTTCGCTTTTTCCTCCTCTTCTATTACTCTTAAATCAAGGTACGCTTTGTGTTCGGGTGTGTTATAAACGTCTTTTAGCCTGTCTTTAATTCTATCGAGTGTTTCTTTAATGCGCGCTGCATATTCGATTACTGATTCATTATAGTTTTGCACCATATTATTTAGTTCTATTTCTAAATCGTGCAGGTCCGTAACTTTACAAAATGCTCTTTTTAATTCGTTTAAAAGTTTGGTTAATGTGTTTGGTGAGGCTGCTTCTATTATTAGTGACGCTGCGCCACTTAGTTTAAACGGGATCATGTTCAGAAATTTTTTTTGCTCTTCATCGGATAATGAAGCATTCGCGCGTTTACATGATTTGATAAATGATTGTACCGGTATATTTTTCCCATCGAAAAGGGGTATTGCTTTATACGCGTCGCGGAAAGTAAAAGAAGTGGCCATTTTTACGTTTTTATGGAGTTTAGATGGAATTTTACGCGGTTTTCTGTTTATGTTTAATTTTTTTGTACTACTGATTTTGTGTATGTTACTTGTAACCGACTTCGCGAAGGAGGAAGTTACTCTATTCGAGTGGGCGATCTTGCTTTTCTTTTTTTTTTATTATTATTATACCATGCTGATCAAAAGATATGTGTTACGTGATATTTTGTGTGTGCGCCAACGAATTCAAACAATTATATTAATGATATGAAAGGGAAAGTATGGAGTACTTACCGAAGCAGAACTAACGCGAGGATCATGAGATCGAGTGTGTGTGTGTGTGTGTGTGTTTTTTTTTTTCTTCCTTCCTTCCTTCCTTCCTTCTTATTTCCTTTTTGTGTTAATGTACTTTTTTTTTTATTGTGTAATTGTGTGTATTTGTGTACTTGTTGTCGGGTTTTGCGTGTTATGTGGCTCGAAAAACTTCTGACACCACTTGTTACGAGTGTTCGGAGTCGCGACTGGGAGGAGAGTGTCGCGTCTTGGCTTGGGCTCCGAGGCTCTCGCCTAAGAGCCCGCCCCTATTCTCCGAATGCTGAGCGTGTGCATCAGCATTCTCGGAGTTACGCGATAACAGTTCTCACGGTTTTGAGTTCGTCACATAGCATATCCTGTACATGAAAGTGAGTACTTAGAAGTGCGCAATTTCGATGTTATCAAGCAAGATTTCATAATGTATAACAAAGCATTTTCTATTGCATATGAGGAGGAAACTCATTTTTATGGAAGTTTACAAGATTCTATCAATCGTAACAATTTGGGAATGACATTGAGAGAAGCCATTAACGGAATATTCGAGAATCATCAAGCTGGAGCCTTAATAGCTGTATCAAAGACATTAGGAATTATGTATTACGGTAACAAGTATTATTTCACTGACTCACATTCATGTGGCCAAAAAGGTGCTCCCGCAATTGATGGTAGAGCTTGTGTAATCGAATGTGATACTATTAAAGAACTTGTTCGAATCTGCAAACGAGCAACCGGATCTCGTAACGTCCAATTCACACTCAATTACATTGATGTTCATGTAAAGAATGAACCACTACCGTGGCAAGAAAATGAACCACTACCGTCGCAAGGAGCACTCGGTCAATCACTTCATGCGACATCAGACGTACAAGCAATACCTGTAGACACATCTGTAATGGCTCCAATTGATTGCGTACAACCAGATGTTGAGGAAGAATTAGAAGTATCAAGCAACGTCAATAAGATTATTCGCAAAACAAAGGATAACATCGTAAACGAAGCTAATGAGCGTAAAGCAGAAGAGTTTGCTTGGTTCTATCTGTTCCCTTATGGTCGGAATGACTTCAACGAACAAACGAGACCAGTGAAAATAACTACATTAGATTACTTTCAATATCGAATACTAAGCAATGATACAAGATTCCAACGCAATGACTATCTGTTCTATGCATTGTCCATGTTTGAGTATTACCGAGTAAAGTCGACGATTGCAGCTTGCGCGAAAAAGATAGAGGGTCAAGATGGAATGGTTGAAGATGTGCATCTATACATTAAGAACTTAAGAGGGTCAGCAGCATATTGGCGAACGGCTCTGAATGAACTGATAGCACAAATAAGATGCCTTGGACCACCGACATACTTTGTGACTTTTAGTTGCAATGATTTGAATTGGTTGGATATGCGAAAAGCTCTTTTAATTGCAGACGGAAAACCAATTGAAGATCCAAGGAATCTCGATATGCTCGTGACGCAACGATTGATAGAAAAGTATCCAGTTATCGTAAGTCGTCACTTCATGGTGCGCGTCAATGCGCTCATGAAATTTATCAACTGCAATAGGGAAGTTTTTGGTGGACGATTAAAAGATTTCTGGTGGCGAATAGAATTCCAGAATCGTGGAAGTCCACACCTACACATGGTCGTATGGATTGAAAATCATCCATCATTTGACACAGAGGAGGGAATACGTATGCTGGACCAAGTTTGTACTTGTCTTATGCCGCAGGAAGGTTCAGAACTATACGAGTTGGTGAAAAAGAGTCAGATCCATCGTCATACTCACTCATGCAGGAAGAACCACACAGCAACAACGTGTCGATTTAATTTTCCTAGACAAGAATGTGCCGTGTCACGCATTGTCGCTCATTCATCAGATGACTTTCTCAGAAACGGAGGACGAATATGTTTATTAAAGCGACGGAAAGAAGAACGATGGATTAATAACTATAATCCAACACTTCTTAGACTCTGGCAAGGAAACATGGACATTCAACCGTGTGGCTCGAACGAAGCTATAGCATTTTACGTCGCCAAGTACATATCAAAGTCGGAACCAACAGAACTCAACTTTAGTATGGCACAAGCGATACGACAAATTCGACGTGAGGAATCGAATATATCTCGTAAGCTTTTCAAAATATGCATGAGAATAATGAAAGAACGACAAGTTTCGGCGTGTGAATGCGCTTTTCGGCTGTGTCATCTTAAACTTCGCGATAGCACAAGAAAGTGTGTGTTTCTCTATACTCGAAAGCCAGAACAAAGGTACAAGGTGCTCAAATTTGATGAAACAGGACGAGCAATTGGATACTATACTAACATCTTTGAAAGATACGAGAAACGAACTTTCGAGCACGCAGATTATAATTTCAATAATATGAGCTTGCTTGAGTTTGCAATGCTGTTTGAGCCATATTACGCAAAACAACAGGATAATAGTGAAGAATGCATCGATCAATATGAGACAGAACGACCGACAAGAAAAAAACTGATCATACTTAATGACAACAGTAAATTAGTTGTCAGAAATATTCCTGCGGTTGTACGTGTGCCTTATTTCATGGCAGCAACTGATCCAGAGAATTATAACTATAGCTTACTACTCCAATACATGCCATATCGTAGAGAAAGCGATTTGTTAAAAGAATTTGATACAGTAAGAGCAGCATTTATGGACAAAGAACTGCACCTTAGACAAACAAGCGTACATATGGAGCTTTATAGAGAACGAGACGGACAGCTAGAGAATGCGTTCAATCAAATCCATGCATTCGAAATACTCGAACAAGAACCAGATCATCAACTAGATTTAGAGGACGAAGAAATTCCGGATGATCAGATGAACGACAATCAGTTCCAGACTGCGCAACAAGCAATGAATGCTAGTCAAAAAGATGTATTTAAATATATCACTCAAAGCATTTTAAATTAAATAAATGGAAGTAATAATCGTTTACGGCTCTTCATAACTGGAAATGCAGGAACTGGAAAGGCATTCCTATTCAATTTGCTCAAAAATCAAGTAAATCGATGCTATGGTAAACAAGTAGTCAAGGTTTGCGCATTGACGGGAGTAGCAGCACGCATAGTTGGCGGATCAACATTACATACCACCCTCAAATTACCAGTACAAAAGGACGGGAGGATTGTTCAAATGCCGATGCTAACTGGGAATTACTTAAGACTAATGCGTCAACAATGGAAAGATATTGAGTTTCTGTTCATTGATGAAATCTCAATGGTTCCTTACGAAATGCTATGCATGATCGATTTATGACTAAAGCAACTAAAGAATAGTGAAGAGCTCTTCGGGGGCATCAATGTGTTACTCTTTGGCGACTTGATGAAACTACCACCCGTAAGAGGTAATCAAGTGTTCCAACAACCCGATAGATTAGCGTTTGCAACACATTTATGGCGATTGTTCAGATTAGTGGAATTGAAAGAAAATATGAGACAGCAAGGGAGCACAATCTTCGTTGAAATTTTAAATGCATTGAGAATTGGTAAACTTCAAGCCGAGCACTTTGCCGAGCTAATGAAAAAAGTGAGTACAGAAGCAACGGGTGAATTCTCAATCGAAAAGGCTCTTCGAATTTATCCAACAAATCTGCAGGTACAAAATCATAACCAAGCGGTTCTGGAGCATTACAGAGCAAAAGGAGTAAACATATTCCAAATAAGAGCACAGGACCAAATAGTAGATGCAACAAGGCGAATGGATAATATTGACATGGACAAAATCATTCCATCTGATGTCAACAAGACAGGAGGCTTGCCTAAAACTATAGAAATATTTGTAGGGGCGAAAATTATGCTACGGTCCAATATCGATGTACCTAAAGGACTTGTAAATGGCGCAATTGAATTTATCACAGAAATCATATGGCCCCATTTCCGACGAGCTCAAATGTATGAAACGGACATTCCATCAGTTCGTGTAGATTTTGACAATGATGGCATTCATGTAATTCAACCGAAATCGATACAGTTTCCAGCAAAGTTGAGTTATGGAACTGTTGAACGAAGAATGCTACCAATGGTTTTGTCTTGGCCCTCAACAATACATAAGATGCAGGGCAGCACAGTTGAACATGCAGTTCTATATTTAGGATCGAAACTCTTTGCAGATGGACAAGCATACGTCGCTCTTAGCAGAGTGAGATCACTAGATGGACTGTGCATTGAGAAATTAGACTGCTCGAAGTTAAGCGGCAAGACACCGTGCAATAACGACGCCCTAGCAGAAATGGAAAGAATGAGAAATGTTACACTAAATTAAAAATATCTAATCGAAAGTTAAAAGAAAAAAAAAATAAATAAATAAAAAAAAGGTTTTTTTAATAGAAAAAAAAAATTATTTAAAAAGAAGCGTTTATTAAAATCAACTAAAGTGGAATTAACACATGAGTAGCTAACTAGTTAGCTCCCGAGCGATATTTAGAGACGAGTGCTATCATATTTTAGATCGCTTGTTTTAATTATACAGGGTGGACCACATAAATGGGAACACCTAAATATCTTCTATATTTATGGTGCTATGAAAAAACTTCATAGGACAAAGTTGTACTACCTCAAGGGGTAAATTTAATGGTAAAAAAAAATTTTTTTAAGAAGATTTCAAGGTCATCCGTATTTTTTTAAATGGAACAATAGATTTTTTTTACCATAGCATGATAGATAATAAAAAACTACATTCGATTGATACCTTTTCGTGACCTTGACATGACCTTGAAAAAAAATAATCACGTTGATATGTGAAATTCGTTAACAAATGTTAACGAAAAAGGTCGGAAAAAAAAGACTGATAAAATTGATATTTCATAACATTTCAAGACACATAAATTAGATTATTAACTTATTAGAAGCCGCGATCTTAATAAATTATGTATCAACTAAAGGGAAAAAGTTCCAGGATTATGATGAAACAAACCAAAATTACGTAGCACTTCGCGTCAATGAGATATTAGCATTTTAAGGTTTCCCTCCCTTCAAATTTTCGATTTTGCTGTTAATATACCATCGGCGTTAGTCCTATTTTTCTGCTACGGATGTCCTAACTACCGTTAGTCTTTAATCGTACATTTATTTCTAAGTAATGCACCATGAAAGTAAAATAATATAAAAGCATCTTGAAAAAAAAATAAATAATATAAAAGCGACGATAATTTAACTATAAGTTACACCAATGACTAGAAAACACTCGGTCTTATTATTCATATAACATATTTAGTATTTTAGCCTCTACGGAAATAAAAGCCATGACTAGACGTCGGTGCGGCCATTATGAATTTACTTCGTTAAAGCAGTGAAATAATAAAAATTAGATTAAAATATAAAATTCGATGGTCGTGGAACATAAAATAAAGCAAATAAGGCGAGCATACGCCTATGAAATCCGAACGATTTTCAAAGAAAGCGATAGCCGTTACGTTCGGTATGCTCGCTCGTCGACGCTTGTGTTTACGCGTTTTTCTACTTATGTTAGGATATTCGGCTACGCGTACGACTTCGAGTAATCGCAAGGCGCATCGCTTACGTGTGATCTTATAATTTTCCTTATAATAAACGCGTAAAGAGTATAAAGCTGGTCTAAGAAAGATGATAATTATATTAAAATTATACGGAACGAGTAATATAATAATGCGTATATGTGAGAGTAGGTATTCGTTTCTCGTTCTCTCCACGTAAATTCACGCGTGAACACGTGTCAAGGAACATAGACCGCTCGGGCGTGTATCGAGAGTACAAGTCGTAACGAGGTTAAACAAATTCTTCTTTTCGTTACCTTTCTAAAGATCAAATAGATACCAGACAAAAGAAGAGAAATATCTTTCTTAACTAATAAACATAAATATTTGCCGGCAAACGTTTCGAAACGTGACTTAATTAAGGAATTCTTTCGTATAGAATATTGAGCATAGAGAGAGATAGAGATGTTAGTCTTCACTTAGGCGGCTACGCGTGATTTTCCACGCGTGCCTCGCCTTTCTCTCTCTCACCACCGGCTCGCCTCACGCGCGTCTTTGTCGACGGCGGGCGCGTAGCGATCATGGAGGCCTCGCTTTGTCCTGCGTAGCCTCTCCGGCGAAGACAACGCTACTCCTCGGCGTGATTTTCTAAGATAGCCACTTATTAAGATCGAATATTATAATTTACTATGCAAGATGGAAAAATATTCGGCTCAACCCACGTTCTTACGGGGAGCTTTCCTTTCTTTCTCTCTCTCTCATACGAGGAGGTAAGGATTTTTCTCGTGATAGCGAGCGAGTTTGTGCGAGGCGAGTGTGCGAGCTTTATGCGCGTTCAAGATCGAATGAGACGCGACGAGACAGCCATTACGAGAATACGGATGAGATTTCTTTGGACGACAATTCAGATTTTTACACAGCAACCACACTCGGTGGAATTAGCGACGTCCTATGGATCGACCGGAAGTATCTTTCGTCTTGATAATTTAAGATGATAAAATATTAGGACGGGTGCGAAAGATACCTCCGCCGATCCATCGCGTGTACAATATTATTTTTCTTGACTTACATGACCGCTACCTTATTTTTCCTCTCGTTCTCTCCTCCGCCCCTCCGTCCTTCTTTCCTCGCACTCCTCGTCCTGTTCCCTCGCTACTCTCTCTTACTCGCACTTGATAATTACTCTTTAAGCTCGCACTCATTTATACCAAAGCTCGGCGAAGACTAACTGCTTCCGGCTTCCTTCCGGATCACGCGGCGCTTCTCCCCTCCCGAGTTCCTCTCCGCTGTGTCGCCAAATCCTCGCGCTTTTGTCCAGGCGATTTTCCTCGATGATTGGTCCAAATGCCGGATCTACGCGTTGCCACGTGCTCGTCCTACGCGGCACGAGATGCGCGCGTTTTGAGCCGGGGCGCTCTCTTCTCGAGACGCGCCATGAGCCTTGGTGCGTTCGGCTTGGACGCTTACGCTTTTAAGCGCGTATTCGATGCGTTCGGTTTGGGATGTTCGATTCTCTTGAAAGAATCGATTTTTTGAATCGATCCTGAATCGAATCGCCGGAATCGATTCATCAAAAAGACCGGAACTGAAGAATCGATTCTCGCAGAATCGATCTTCGGATCCCTGAACTTCCACTAATGCCACGAAAGACTCAAATCGACGAGCAAAAAAAAAAAAAAAAAAAAAAAAAAAGCCTCTAATTCATTCGTTAAGAAATCGATTACTACGAGAATCAAGAAATAACGAATATTCGCTCGTTTTTCCCTTCAATGGGGATTCTCTTCCGCGGATCGGCTAGGGTCGCAGAAAAATTGATGTTTTTTATACTAAAGAATCAAATCTCGATTCTCGGGGTGCAGAATCGATTCTCTAAAAAATCGGAAAGCGAAGAATCGATTCAAAAAATCGATCTTTTGCACCAAAGAATCGATTCTTTTGAGAATCGAATCGGAATCGAACATCCCTTGGACCGAGTACGCATACGGTACTCGCGCTACTTCCCATGAGTTCCCATTAGGGAGAAATAATATTAACACGGCTAGTGAGCGTATATTTGGCGAGAAACAGGTAGACTATAGCAACGCATTCTTCAATAATGGATTTTATATTAATACACGAGTTATTAGATATTATGGATGAAAATAGTAATGGGGAAAACGTTGATGAGGTATTAAATATAATTGCAAGGAGTAGTGCGGGACAAAGTCTGTATAAATATTGTAGCACGTGTGCAGCTCTTAGTATAACAAAAAATGCTGTCCCTCGCATTCATAATTATGTGGAACAAGTTGTTCCGCTCTACACCAATGAAATATTTAAGTTTCATTTCAGGTAAGTATTGTTATTGATTGCATTAATAACTCCAGTAAAATACTTAAATCAAGTAAATTTAAAAGAAACAAACTAACTTAAAAATTTGCCTATATATACACTTAAACTAAAAGGTTAAACATATTATCTTTATATATTATTACGTAGTATTTAATATATACAATACCTATGTAATCAGTTTATTTTTGGAGTCGGTGCCAACGAAAACAAGTTTAACATAAACCTATGCTGATAGTACCTACTTCAAAAATAACTGCTTATGTAGATATTGTAAATATTAAATAATACGTAATAATATATCAAAATATTCTTATTCTAATTGTTATAAATCACTTAAAAGTATTAGGAATCCAGTGATATTGGTTATATTGAAAATATATCTTTGAATTCAATTTTATTGAAATAATATCCTTCATATGTTAGTACACATTACTATCGTTTCACGCAATATATTATTTTTTGTAGGATGAAACGTGAGACATTTAGTTTTCTATTAAATACAATAAAATCTAAATTAATAAGAAAATCACCAGGATAGAAAATGATATCTATCGAAAAGCAACTGCTCCTGGCTATATGGAAAATGGCAACTCCTGATTCATATCGGTATATAAATTACATTATATTATGTTTTGTTGCAGTTCTTAAAATAATAACCAAATAATTAATTTTTATAATAACTTGTACAGATCTATTTGTGAAAAATTTGATGTGAGCCATGCTGCGGCAGTAGTAATTGTGCGAAGAGTCACAAAAGCTCTAGGAGACGAAGCTCCCAATTTTATCTTTTGGCCACCAATAAATACAGTGTGAGAAATATTTAGAGATTTTGAAGCAACAAGTGCATTCCCTAAAGTTATAGGTGCAATAGATGGCACACACATATATATTCCAGCACCACAAGACCATCCTGAAGCATACATCAATAGGAAAGGCCGTCATGCTATTCATCTGCAGGTAATCCATCATTTTAGGCCATATATTATGCATATAAGGAACCTTTTCTTTTTCTGATTATAAACTGTTATTTTCAAATCACAGGCTGTGTGTGACTCCAAGTTACAAAAGTTTAGTACAAATTAAGTTATTATTACAGCATTAATACTTTTTATTCTTTCTATAAATTTTGTTTATTAATATATATATATTTTTTATATTCTATACTATTGTTTTGTTATGTTGTTATATTTTAATATGGAATGTAGTATGATATAGGTTATGTGCGCAGAACAAATATATTGTTATGATATATTGTCCAAATTTAACTGCAAGTTACTTTATTATATACAGGGTGTCTGGTTTGAAGTGTCTGAGCGGCCAACTACATGTGCACAAGTATGACTTGAGTCGAAAAGTCTAATGAACTTTTTCAAAATTCGGCTTAGTTAACGAGTTATTAATTAACAAAAATTGCGGAGGAAGGCGGTACGCTGGAGCTCGTAACTAGGTGATAGACGAAGCAGTAGGAGGAGTGATCTACAATAACCAATAACAATCGTCGGAAGGTAACGCTTGATCAACGTATTTACTTATCTCTCTTCTCTCTCACTCTCTCTGTTTCTCTCTTTACGACACTCCCTCCCGCAGGAGGCTCACGATGACTCTTTGTCTCTCTTTTTCTTGCTCGCTCACTCTTTCGACAACACTACCTTACGATGGAGGCTCGCGCTAACGTTCTTCATCCGTTCCTTCCTCTTCTCTCTCTCTCTCTCTCTCTCTCTCTCTCTCTCTCTCTCTCTCTCTCTCTCTCTCTCTGTCTTTTTCACTATTTATCATATGAGGGGGTAAGGTAGTGTCGTAGAAAGAGTGAGCGAGCGAGAAAAAGAGAGACAAAGAGTCATCGTGAGCCTCCTGCGGGAGGGAGTGTCGTAGAGAGAAACAGAGAGAGAAGGGAGATAGGTAAACACGTTGATCAAGCGTTACCTTCCGACGATTGTTATTGGTTATTGTGGATCACTCCTCCTACTGCTTCGTCTACCACCTAGTTACGAGCTCCAGCGTACCGCCTTCCTCCGCAAATTTTGTTAATTAATAACTCGTTAACTAAGCCGAATTTTGAAAAAGTTCATTAGACTTTTCGACTCAAGTCATACTTGTGCACATGTAGTTGGCCGCTCAGACACTTCAAACCAGACACCCTGTATATGATGAATGGATCATAAGTTAGTCAATGCAATGCATAAATTAAATCTGCATTCTAAAAGATATTATGGGAAAAAATGGTTCAAGTTACTAAGTGCAAATGTTTAAGTTTGTTTGTTTATTTTTGTAGTTGTAGTTTAAGTTTAATGTGTCCCCAAAGGGGTTCCATGGACCTCCGTTTCCTCCCTTCCTCCTTCACTCTCCTCACCCTCCCTTCCAGCCCTCTCCACCCTTTCTTCTGCCTCTTTCTCTCTCCTCCTCTTCTACTCATTCTCTTTCCCAGCCTCTCCATCCCTCCAAATCCGACGATCCTTCTCTTCTCTCTTCTCCTTCTTCTATCTCCATTCTTGTCTCTTCCTCCCCCTTCTCTCCCCCTTCTCCCACCAACACTGCTCCTCTATCCCCCCTTGTTTCTTTCCCTCCCCTAACTCCATCTCTTCCATCATCCCCCTTATCTCCCACCCTCACCTCACTCGTCTCCCTTCTTATCTCTTCACCCTCTTCTCTTCCATCACCTCCCCTTCCCTTCTTCCACTCTCCTCCTCTTGCATCCATCAGCGATTGTTTGTCCTCATTCCACCTCCACAGCATCCCTTCAATCCATATTTTGCCATAACCCGTCCTTACTCTCCGCCCCTTCCATCTCTCCTCCGCCGCTGTCTTTTCAATTATCCATCTCATTCTTCTTTCCCACCACGTTAAATCATCTTCTATTCGCTCCTTTCTACCTCTCAATAACGTCTTTCTCTCCATTACCAATTTCTTCTGCTCCCTGCTCCCTAACTTCGCTGTAATCCATCCTCCTCCATTATTGTTACCATCTCTTCTAGTTTCCTTGACTTCCACTATCTCCACCTCTGCCCCTATAACCTTCAACACCCCTATCAACTCCTCTCTCCTCTCTCCTTTCCCCATTCTTAAACCTATAACCACGATGTTTCTTCTCTTTTCTTCTCTCTCCTTCAATTCTTGAGACCATTCCAAAACTCTGACCCTATCTGCTAGGTCTCCCTTTTCCTCCCACGTCCTTCTCCTTTCAATCCTTTCCACTCTCTCCTTTAAATTTCCCCAACCTCCTACATCCTCCCTGTCTTTTTCCACCTTCTTCATTTCCATCCTCACCATTACGCCTATCTTTCCTTCTACTTTCTTCCATTCTTTCTCCCAGCTTTCCTCTCTCTCCTTTAACTTCCTTCTGACCTCCTCCATCTCCATCCTCAGCTCTCTTCCCTGTCTCCCCACCACCCTCTTTATACCTTCCCCCTGTTCCTCAACCTTCTTCCACATATCTTTCTCTTGTTCCTCCATCTTCTTCAACCATATATTCTCCCTTTTTTCCCACCTCTTCTCCCTATTTTTTTCAAGCTCCTCCCACCTCTTCCCCATTTGTTTTTCCAGTTCTTATAATCTCTTCCACCACTTCTTCTCTTGCTCTTCCATCTTCCTCTTTACTCCTCTTATTTCCTCCCCCACCTTCTCTGTAAATCCTCCTAGACACTTCTCCAACCTCTCTATCATTACTTTCAAGCCATCCCCGTCCTCCCTCTCTTCTTCTCCAATTTTCTGGTCCTCCTCCACCCCCTTCTTCTTTTCTCCTCTTCCATCTCCCTCTCTCACTTCTTCCTCTCCCCTGGTCCCTACTCCCTCCTATCCTCCTACGGACTCGCTCTCCCTTCCTCCCCTCTCCGTCCTACTGTTACTTCTGCTCCTACCCTTCTCCCTGTTCAAAATATCCGCCTTGCTGGGTCTCCCCCTCTTCTTCACTCCTGCCTCCTTCCTTGCCTCTGCCTCTCTCTCTGTCTCTTCCCGATCCATCGCTAACTTCCCTTGCTCCGCCACCCGTTTGTTTATCTTTTCACCGCCTTGACCTTCTATCTTCTCTCTTCTTCTCACACCTTCTCTGTTACTCTACGCACCTCCTAACCTCCTTTCTCAAAAATCTCTTCCACTCTACTTCCCACTCTTTCCACTCCCTCTATTTCACTCCTCCACCCTTCCCACTCTTCCTCCTTCCACACATTCACTCCACCACACACCCCTTCCTTCTTTAAACTCCTTAAAACACTCTCAAAATCCCGCACCACTTTCCTCACGTCTACACTCTTCAACACCGGAAACGGAAGTCCTTTTTGTTTATTTTTAATGTACCAATTTAGTTTTATAATTGACGTTTAGTATCAAATAAAACTTTAGATGTACAAAATATACTAATAACAGAATAATATTGTATATATTGTAACGTTAAGCCTTTCTTACCTTTGCTTAACCCGTTACCTCCTCGTCGAGTTCTTTCCTTTTCAGGACTGGCAGTGGAAAATGGAAGGAATTTGCGCAATAATTTACTTAAATTCCCTTTAATTCTCTTTATTTATTTTTCCCGATTTATCGAGCCGAATTGACGCGCGGTCAATGCTCTCATACAGCTGATCGATCGTGTTGACGATAGATCACCTCGCTCTCCTTCGTCTCGCTTGTCACACACGCACGCACACTCATACACGCGCTCACACATACACTTAACCTACTGCTTAGCCTACTGGGATATCGGGTATACGCAAGAAATGTCAACACTTATCTTGGAAAGACGTTGTAACTGACTCTTTCCCTCTCGCACCGCTTATGTTTGCACGCTACCTCTTTTTCCTCCCGCTGCCGATTGCCTTTCGTCGATCGAATTGTAGAAGGAACTTTCGTGTTTTCCTTTTCGCTCTCTCTTGCTCTAGGACACCCACTTTTCGCGACGCGAATCGTGATCAAAACGAACGCCTTTTGCACTGAACTCCAAAATATAAGATTTCCGACGCAACACTATTTACTTTGAATACTTAGAGAAAATTCTCGGTCTCGAGATTTTCGGCTCCCGGGCTTATAAAGCGCATTCCCCACTTCCTCTCATCTTGCGGGATTTGATCTCGATTACCTAATTGGTGCCCCCCCGTGGTCCCTCTCGTCGCGCGCCGCTTGCCTAGCTTGGCCCTGAACCTGCCGAGCGTCTTCGGCACGAACCATCTCCGATCGGGCTTCTTCGTGCCTTCCCGTCTTTGTTTCTTAACGCGTTTCTTATGTGTTCATGACTTCTGGGATTCTAAATTTAACTTTTGTGCCATTTCTTTTGCTTCCCTCGATCTATTGTTCGGAATTATTCTACTTTCGCGTTCTTGATATCCCGTCTATTTCTATTCCTATTGCTATTTTTTATTTCTACTTTTATTTTTAATATGATTTTCTAGCGCCACGTTACAATATGTGTATATTATATTCCTATATGTATAAAATAAAATACTTATATTTATAAAACTCATAAGATATATTCATTTTAAAATAGCGTTAATTTTTTCACTTCTATGGTTATACACACTACATTCTCCTTGTTTACAGTTGCTTCTTTCCTTTTAAACGTTTTGGTCACATGTAGTCTTTTATAAAGTAAATATTGAAATATACTAGTAATAACAAATAACAAACAGCTTATTAATTAAAAAAATATATGCATACTAAAAAATCTGACTGTATGCCATTTGTGCGAGATAGATACGATAGATAAGAAAACTGATTCAGTAAGCGAGGAGATGAGATAGGTGAAAAAGATCTTTATAGAGAGAAAAATAGAGCGATGTGTTTATTACGAAAGTATACGTCGTACTGACGGTCGAGAGCGATCAGCACGTTTACATAGACGTTAGAATTTGATACATTTAAATAGACAAAGAGACGCGAGCGATGACGTAGACAGTAAACACGGGAACGGTTTCGGCAAGAGAAATATTCGAGCGGTATCGAGTATGTACAAGGTAGCGATGGCGCGGCTAACAGCGCGAGCACGAACAATTTAAATATTTCGCTCCAACACCATTGTATATTAATAAAAAATATATAATAACTACAAATAACAAAAATAAATTGTACTTTTTTCAACGTATGATGTGAAAAATAAAACTATATAACATCGTATAGTGAAAAAAAAAACTATAATAACTACAAATAACAAAAATAAATTGTACTTTTTTCAACGTATGATGTGAAAAATAAGACTATTACGTTGTATACTAATACAAAATAATAAAAACAAATTTATTTTTTCGACCTACTTCCTCATTGCTACTTTTTTTTTCTTAAACTAATTAATTCGGCCAATAAGGCCAAGGCTCGCTCTTTTTGGTCGTAGTTTTCCGCATGTCTACGATTTCTATCTGCCGCGAGTTGATCTATCTGCCTCTGCATATTAGCTTCTGCTTCTTTATGCAGTTCTTGCATTGCGGTAATGGTCGTGAGTATTGGGGTATCCTTCTGTGGTTCTTCTGTATAAAAGAAAACATGAAACAAGCCGAAACATTATTTTTATTTTAGTTTTACATTATTACTTACTCCTTTGGCTAGGATTACCCGAATTTGTACTAAGTACCACTTCACTACTGACCGCAGTGGAGCACGAATCAGACTCTGAATATTTCCTTTTTCTGCTTGTTGGCACAATAGTAGTGGGCGTTATGTATGGCTTTTCTTTTAGCAAGTTATCCATCAGCTGGAAAGAAATTATATTAATAATAACAAATGGAGGAGAAAATTTAAAACTTACAGTAATATCTCTCATATTGTCCCAGAGCTTAGAATCGAATTGGTACAGTTTGGGTAGAGGAGACAACATTTCTCGGCGCGCGGCTCGCCTCTGTCGTTCGCCGAACGAAGATAAGGATAGCCAATGAAACAGAATATGGCGTCGGGTTTCGCGGCGACCGAGAGATTAAAAAGCAGTGTACCAAATGCGACACTAAAGACGATCTAAAATTATTAATTGTTTATAACAAATAATAATAACATATTGATGAGATCATTCTGATTAAAATAATACCAAACATGATATAATTTGGACCAGATTTATTTATTAATATTCATTAAATAACTCGTTTCATTTTCTTACAGCTTTGATTAAATTGCGAAAAGGGGTTAATAGAAAAACATATAAAATATCTCCATTCGATCTCCGTCGAATGTAGACTCCTTCCTCCACATTGTCCACCGTTTCGTGCCTTCTCCATCGACATTGTTCACCGTTTCGTGCCTTCTCTACTGACACTGTCCACCGTTTCACGCCTTCTGTACTCATATTGTCCACCGTTTCGTGTATTCTCTCTTGACATTGTTCATCGTTTCGAAGTTTATAAGTGTAAAAGAACAATGTAACCCCTAACTCAACTATATGATAAATAAATATGGTCCAAATTATATCATGTTTGATCTCATTTTAATCGGAAAAATGTCACCAATATGTTAAAAACAATTTCAGATAAGAAAAAGTACAATTAATAACGTTATAGCGTTGTTTTACGAGCTGCGAAGCTATGAGCTCGCATCAAAAGAAACCGCGTCGCGTATTGCATTAGCCACATCACACGTTTGGCTGACTCCGACGAAGATAACATAGGCGCAGGAATAACGTTTCCACAGGCGTAGGAATAACAGGGGTAGACAATGTGAAGAGAGCTCCAGTTGGGTCAATGTGAGAGATATTACTGTACTTCTAAATAAGGCCATGTCCTTCGTGAATTCCCCGATCTGCTATTATGATCCTTTATCTTCTTATAAGTCCTCTTCATTCCTGAAAATTTCGACTGGCATTGTGGACCAGTAACGAAATGTCCGTTTTTTAGCATTTCCGTGCTTATTTCTGCCCACAATTTTTTGGGGGAAATTTTACCACTGGTAAAATACACCTCTCGCGAACCGAATTCTTCGATTAATAATAATATAGCAGTATCAGTCCACTTGAATGCTGTAAAATAAAATTGTAAATAATTTATTACTTCAGATCTGATAAATTTGTTGTATTTTTTAAATATTTTCTACATTCAATATTTTGTATAAAAAATTATGGTATCAATAAGTATGCAGAAATTGAGATCATTATTCATTGTTTCACTTACTAAAAAAATTTTAAAAACAACATTTTTTGAAGCCTTACAAACCAGAAAACCCCTCACAATAAATAATATTACAATTTTTCTGCGTACCAGACTCATCCGTCGCTTCATTTTCTAGCACTTCTGTGTCCTGTTCATTACTGGTCGAGTTTTCTTTTTCTTCCTCATTTTCTGCTGGAAAAAATAATCACTAATATGTAATATTATGATAGATAACATAATGTAATATAAGATGCCATGCAAGCAAAAACTCAAGGAGAACCAGCACCAAACAAACATACCATTTAAGCGTATAGCTTCAGCTAATTTTTTCCTTTGAAAATATGGATCTGCAACAAATGAAAATACTTCTTTTAAGAAACATTTCAATCTTGTGCACAATAATAATGGCTAGCAGTGATTTAAGCAAGTTAGTTAGGCATAATTCCGTACAATCTACGCATTCATTACATTTTATCTAATTAATATAATCACCTGTTCTTAAACGAACGAGCTCTTCTATTGTTACGTTTATTGTATACATTTTTTTAGTGTTTATGTCTTCTATGTCGACATTAATTAGCTCATTACTGTAACTCATCTTCGATTCTTCTTCTTCTATTGTTTGGCGCCTCTTCTATCCTTTCGTCTTTGTGCTGTACATGCGATACAATCTTCGATTTCAAAGAAGCGCGCTTTTTTATGTCATGTAAGCGCCCAAACCGAACGCATGTTTCGAACGCTCATGCTTTTGCTGCCCCACCTCGTTGGGAAAAGCATCTGTAAGCGCGACTAAGCACGAACGATGACGTTTCCCCTAGAAATCCGTGACGTCATACAAATTACTGTCAGCACTCGTGAGCACCAAACCGAACGCAGATTCGGTATTTAAAAGCGGCGAAATTTGGCGAAATTTAAAAGAAAAATAGTCTCAATATCTTCATTAATAACCAACATATGGATATGTTCACGTTTCTTCGAAGAACTATTGTTCTAATCAATATTTTCGCGTAATTCAAGTTGGAGAGCCTTCTCAACACTTTTAGGCACAACATCCCATATAATTCGAGCGTTCGTTTCATTGCGGAGAATGATAGCCCGCGCGTGTATCACCGAAAAGCGTCGCCGGCGCGGCTTGCCGGCACGTCACCGCTTGGTGGGGGTACCGCGTCTCGCCCCACAGCTCGCCTCGACGACTTAGTTCACGAAGAATAGATACAGTAATGTCTCCCAGAATGTCCACATTGGAGTTCACCGAGAATGTCCACCTAGTTATTCCTACGCCTATGGAAATCTTATTCTCGCGCCTATGCTATCTTCGCCGGAGTCAGCCAAGCGTGTGATGTGGGTAATGGTATACGCGACGCGGTTTCTTTTGATGAGAGCTTATAGCTTTTCAGCTGGTAAAACAATAATATAACTTTGTTCATTTTATATTTTTTTGATCTGAAATTGTTTTTAACATATTGGTGACATTTTCCCGATTAAAATGAGATCAAACATGATATAATTTGGACTATATTTACTTATCATCAATAGTTAACAAACCTTTACAAAAATTGTATACATCTTGTTACGTCTAGTGGCGTAATAAAGTTAGAACGGTCTTTTTTGGTCAGGCCTTTCAGCCTTTACTTGGGATAGACCTGAGGAACGCTGATTAGGTATGGCAGGGTTAGTGAAGAAATACTGCAAGTTTACGTTTTAATCTAATGTAATTACTTCAGGGTCCCTTATTTCTTCTATTACTACAGTGGGAAGTGGTGGAGGTTGTATTACATGGGTGTAAATGTAAGTGTGAGTATGGTCCTTGAAAACTATTTCATTTGCACTTTCGATGATTTCCGTTGGATAAAAATCCAACAACAAAGAATTTCCTGCTGTCTCTTGGTTGGGTGGAGGTTGTGGATGTTCGGTTTGGGTGGTAGGGATTTCCAACGAACCACGCCGTTCGTTCTCCTCTCTGAGACGAGCTCGCAGCTGTCTCTCTCGGACCTTTCGTCCACCGCGTTTCCCTCTTTTCCTTATACCAATAGGCATCTACCAGGGAATTTCTATTTTAGTTAAGATTGTAAATTTTATTGACTACCCTTCTTAATTCGCCGGTGCAGGCGAAGTCGCAGCAGGTAGGCAACTTGAGAGGTGTTGTAACGAGAGCGCCGGCGTCCAGATTGGTGCTTGTCGCTTCCCGATAACTTTCCTCAAAAGCGCTGAGTATGCGTAGCGTTAAGAAGGGTAGTATAGTTAAATGTTTTCAATTTCTAGATTTGTTAGTTATTGTTCTATCAGTTAAGCAATGGGCTGCTTCTTGGAAGTAATAACGTGAGCGCCAGCGTCCAGATTGGCGCTTGTCGCCTTTCGCTATTTCCCGTAAGCACCACTACGCTTACCGTTAGAACGATAATCAACCAATGTATTTAATCGTGGTTTATAAAAAACAGGAGTAGCAGGTGGAAAGGTATAAAATATTAAGCTGTGCTTACCTTAATGCAATGTAATATTCTTCCTTCTTTGGAAGTGGAGTATCTGGTCGTAGTTACCGGAACTCACTCGATCGTTCAGACGTGATTGGATTAAGAATAACCAGAATGTTTAATAAATTTAGTTTAATAAAATCTCGATACTGATTTCTGAACCTTTTCAGAGATATACAGAATAAAACGCCGATGCCGACTGCCGAACTTAACTAATGCAGGATAAAAACAGAATACTGAGTGTGTATAAAATTTTACTATATTTTAAGTTCTGAAACTAAGTATCAGAACGCCGATGCCGACTACCGAACTTAACTGAGCGCAGGATGAAAACGGATTACAGAATGTGTCGTCGGGGTGCGTGCAGCTTGTTTTAAAAGATTTGGTCAGTGGGTGTTCGTTATCCTATTGGTTAGTTAGTTTTAGTTTCGGGGGTGGACAGTTTCTCATTGGTTTAAGGAAAGCTTAGATTTTTCCTATTCGTAGATTTAGGAACAATGTTCCTTCTATATGGAGTGAGTTGGAGGTGGAAGTGGGTGTCGGGTAAAGGAAAGATGCATTTTCAAGTGGAAGCCGTAAATTTGGTATTTATGGGTTAGTTTTAGGACGACTGAGTGCCAGGGCATGTTTAGAAATCTGACTCCTAGTATACAGATATGCGACGATCTGGCGCACTCTGAAGGAGGTACTTGAAAAAAAGGAAAAATTTTCAATGGGACCACTGGCAGACAGTCTGGTCTATTGTCTAATTGTTAGTCTTAGGTTTCGACGAGGAAAATGAGAAAAGTCACGTACGCAGGACGTAACAATCTCAAGTGTGTAATTTCGATTCACGAGATTCGAAACGGTGGACATTCTCGGAGAAAGAGACACTTTATACGTTTTTCTAACAATCTGTTTTCGTAATTCATTTAAAACAATAATAAAATGAAATTAGTTATTTTATAAATATTAATAAGTAAATGTGGTCCAAAATATATCACGTTTAGTCTCATTTTTATCAGAAGAATCTCATCATTATGTCATTACAATTTTTTTTACAAAATTAATAATTGTAAATCGTTTATTATAGAGCATTTGGCATTCTGCCTTTTTAATCTCTACGTTCCCTCGACACCCGATCCCATATCATGCTTCACTTTTCGCCGCTGCCTTGGCTCGGCAAACCTCAAAGGCGAGCCGCGAGCCCAGAAATGGTGTCTCGTGATTCCGAGATTGTCCACTTTCGATTCCGAGCTTAGGGACATTCTGGGAGACATTACTGTATAAGGAGTCCGAACGGTATTGGCTTTTCCCCTAGATTTATGTCCTCAACAGTGGTAGTTCATTTCTTTGCCACTCGTGACGCATATGTTCAGGACCAGCCCTATCCCGCATGTACTTAAGGGGAATCCGACGGAAGTATCGACGCGCCGCCAAGCGGCCATCGTGAACGGTTTTACCCTAGGATTTTGTGTCCGTGAACCGTATTCTGCCCCGACAAATTTAAGCTTCAGTTTAACAGATTATAATCAATTCAAGGTGTCAAATGAAAGATCTGATCATAATCTAGCGCGCTAAGAAGCCCGATTTTTTAAATCATCATTATGAAAATAATGAAAGGCATAAGAAAATCAGCTGACCAAACTCACACATGCTTGTCTACTCACACCAAGAAAACTTTGAATCTCTAAAAACATGTTTTAATATTTTATTTATGATTTCAAAAATCCGGCTCTTTCATTTGACACCTTGAATTCATTATAATCTGTTAAATTGAAGCTTAAATTTGTCGGGGCAGAATCCTCGTCTCAGCGATACGAAATCGTCGCCTCGAGCTTCCATCGATTACCGCTGGCGTCGCTGTCGGGAATGTGCAGCGGAGATGTGAGATCCATGCAGGGCCCCGGGTATTGAAACAGAACTATACCTATAACAGAATAAAAATAAGATGCAGAATTACATGCAGAATTACATGCAGAAATACATGCACCTCCTCTTTGGATTGTACCTAAAAAATCGGATCCTTCTGGAAAGAAACGATGGAGATTAGTCATGGATTACCGAGCTCTTAATGAAAAGACTGTAGGCGATGCCTTTCCTATACCAAAAATTACTGAAATTCTGGACCAACTTGGCAGTTCCAAATACTTTTCTACGTTAGACTTAGCTTCAGGATTCCACCAAATCCACATGGATGAATCAGATGCTCACAAAACAGCGTACAGTACACCTTTTGGACATTACGAGTTCTCTCGCATGCCATTCGGCTTAAAAAATGCCCCATCTACATTCCAACGCGTAATGAACCAGGTTCTCTCAGGACTACAGGGCATTGAGATGTTTGTCTATATGGATGACATTGTCATTTACGCACGATCACTGTCAGAAAATGCAGTAAAATTTGGAAAATTAGCAAATGCTCTACGAAAATACAATCTAAAATTACAACCTAACAAATGCCATTTTCTTCGGAAAGAAGTTATATTTCTCGGTCATCATATCAGTGACAAGGGTGTACAACCAGACCCTGATAAACTTCAAGCGGTAGCAGAGTTTCCTACTCCACAAAATCCCAGAAACATTCGTGAATTTCTTGGCCTTGCCGGATATTATAGAAAATTCATCGAGAAATTCTCAGGTATTGCAAAACCTTTGAGCGATCTTTTGAAAAAGGATATTAAATTCGAATGGTCTGACCAACAAGAAGAAGCTTTCCGAATTTTGAAAACGAAATTGTGCACTGCACCCATTTTACAATTTCCTGATTTCAATAAAGATTTTATAGTATCAACCGATGCCTCTAACTATGCCATCAGTGGTATTCTCAGTCAAGGAACGTTAGGACAAGATCTACCAGTTGCCTACACTTCTAGGACACTTAATCCAGCCGAAAGAAACTACAGTACAATTGAAAAAGAATTGCTTGCTATAATTTACGCTGTCACGCATTTTAGGCCATATTTGTACGGAAGAAGATTCACTCTTATTACGGATCACCAACCTCTTGTCTGGCTGCGGAAGACTAAGGATCCTCCACCGCGATTGTTCCGCTGGAAAATTAAACTGATGGAATACGACTACAAAATCGTATATCGACCAGGCAAACTTAACAACGCTGACGCATTATCGAGGAATACGCCTATTCAAACATAAGGATAACCTTCAACAATACCGAACGTATAGTCCACGCCAACAAACTACGTCATTCACGTATACCATCAACCGAAATTCCGGAGGACGACTTTCCTATTGATGATGCAATATAACTATCTTTCGATGAGTTCAAATGTGTCAAGGGACTGACACAAACTTAAGCAGGGGGGTGTGATGTCCTGCGTACATTTTTTTTTCATAGTATATCGGTGTCTTGTTCCTAAAGTAATGTTTTTCTTTTTAATTCTCTCTTTGATATAACTTAGAAGCATTAGTATTATTAGTATCAATTCCTCTTGTCTACGCCTTAGCGGCAACGGCGAGTTTAACTTAAAACACCAGTGGTGTTATCGCTTGGACGACTTGTACGTCAAGTGAAAGATAGTAAATCTATCTGAATATTATCAGAATCAAATTCTTACATGCTAAATTGCATATAACGATTAAGCAACTACTTTACGAAGATAGGGAAATTGGTTACTTACCTTATCTCTGCTCGTTCAGAAACCTGAAATAAAAGGAAAATAAAATTAGAATAACATTATAATCAAAGAAAGGAAAATATACTTACTTATTACGTATAAATACGAAATAACCTCCAACACCCTGTATTCCTAAAGTAATTAATTAATTCGTGATTTCTTAAAATTAAAAGTAAAATATATTAGGGCTCTTATCGATCTAACATATTAGTAGTTCGGTAAAATCCAGAGTTATAAAGATTAAAAGTATAAATGGAAATTATTGTACTGTTTTATCGACCGTCGGTAAATATAAAGCGTATTCGATATATTCCGAATCGATACTATCATATTTTCGCTACGTCGGTATGAAAGAAAACGCAGATTTACTTTAAGTTATGTTTATTGTACCAAGGCAGTACATATTTGTTTTATTATTTGTTAATTAATATAACTTTATGTTAAGAAGGAACTATTTTAGTTAGATACGCAATAATAAGCAAAGGTCGCTTTACTTTATCTTAGGTTAAGAATATATAATACATAAATAATCAAAAGAAAACTAGGAAAACCCAAAAAGAATATATAAGATAATAAAATATATAAAAATACTTACCTTGTGATAGTCCTCAGAATAAAAGATACATTACGATAATAATAAGTTAGAGAAATAAAATACTATAATACTAATAATAAGCACGAAAGGCAACACACACGTATGTATATATATATATCGGCGAATGATAGACACGTAATCTTAAGAAATTAGAAAATAAGTTTGTTTTCTTCAACCAAATATTACATTATATATAATTATAACTTTAGTATATAACGATCACTCGTCATAAATAAGAGATATCGTATTGTTTATTTAGACATTTTCAATTAATTTTACTTAATAACGAGATCTACGTTAGAAACATTCAGTTATGTTATTGTTTAAATCAAAAATCGGTTAATTAACGAGCAGTCGTATAAAATCTCATCCAGAAGTCCTGAAACAAAATAAAATTACTAAATATACACGTAAATAAGTAACAAGTAATAACGAATTCATACTCACCGTTCCGTTCGAATGAATCGCATTCCTTTCATAATTAAAGTTTCTAAAAGAAAATATACATAACATATTACTTAATTATATAAATTACACACATCAACAATAAAATAATGATAGAATAAATAGTTATTAACGTCAAACACGTATAATTGCGACATATTGCGCAATCCATAAATGTCCACGTAAGCTTACGACATATTGCGCAATCCTCTAATATCCACGTGTACTAACCGATAGTGCCGCTCCTTGCCGCTATGTGGCGCCCGACTCCCGTGGGTAGTATTCTAATTCATAATACCTAAGAGATGCGCGTCGCTACTATTCAATATACAGATTGAGAGTAGAAGGCGAATACGAGAAGGGTGGCGCAGACAAGCTTTGCGGCTCCATTGCACTCTCTGATTCGTCTGCCGATCAGTCTTTACTCCCTCGGCTACTGGCGCGGTTCGACCTTGCAGTCAGTAAGTATAGCCCATAGGAACCCCACGTTAGGTGCCATTAACGGGTGCTGGCTGGACTAGCATTCGGGTATGGTGACGAATTCCCAGCCATCGAGCAATGGTGACTAGGATTTGTCCGTCTCAGTAATCAGGTTCGCGATTAGCTTCACTTTCCTAACCTGTAAATTCACGCGTATTAATTTAATTTCGAGTCACTCTTAGAATTATTACTTACCTTATTGGATTCCTCCATTTTCTCTCGTTCCTTTCGAGTCACATAAAATTGTCCTTACCTACAAAATATCTTCTTGATACTTCGCTTTAGCCGAAAACTGCTTTCATTTATTTTCTTAATTTTCTCCTGAAATAGGAACAAACATACAATCATTTACGTTTATATTATCCAAAGATTTATTTGAAACATTGTTAAGTTCTAAAGGATTATAAATCCAACCATAATATTTTCTTTCGTCGTTAAACTAAAATTTCTTATTATCACCTTCCTTAAATCGACATATCGAGATGAAACCAAAGATAATTATAATTTACATTTTTATTTTGATAATTATATCTAAACCTATCGTCAAACATTGTCTGTGATATTACGTATTTACTTTGTTATATTCCTTTACATTTTCATTTACCTCTTTGTAGAAACCTATCGAATCTGTTAAAACTTTTGAGAATATAATATTGTTAACCTTACCAATTAATTCTTTCTTCTATTTCCATCTTTCATCCTCTATTAAACTGCCATTTTTGGACACAATAAAAAGCGTCCGAGAGCACGCCGACATTTGCTTACTGCACGTTGGATGTTCTTCTCACGCAACAAATTTTCTTCTCTTCTCTCTTTTCCCTTTATCTTTCCCGCAAATTATTGAATAATATTCTTTTCATACTAATAATCTAAAAATAATATACTAATTAATCCGATATACGTCAAACCAAAACCATTTAACTTACTAATATTTACCCAATACTCATTATCCTTCTTGTTAGTCCATGTCTCTTCTGCAATTTCCTCCTACAAAGTAAATATATAATTGAACCATTTATTTTCAACTTTAGTTATTAAATACTTACCTTTTCATAGTTCATCATATTTTTCTCTCTTCTCTTAATAATAAAATAAAGTCTTGCAAAAAATAGAGAACATTATCGAATAAATTCACTTAAACTATCGAAAAGACCGTCCGGGACGTAGTCCTTATTTATTTTCTTCAATACTTACCTTACGAGTCTCCGTTCCACGCGTAGCCTTGTTTCTTCATTCTCCTCTTGATTCCAGCGTAGACCTGAAAATAAACATAAACATTAATATTCCTTTCATATAAATTCATACTTACCTGTTGTTATCTTCGATCCTTTCCTCTTAGCCTTCTGCAAACCTCCTAACTAGAAAGAATAACTAATTAGTTTCATTTAATATAAATCCTTTATTTAATTTTCACTTACCTTTCTTCATCATATTTTCTCCTCCACGCTCGTGCGACCGCTACCAACATTTCCTTTTTAAGTATCCTCATCCTCCGTCCTTGAAAGTACCTAGGACGTAACACGTTTATTGTTTATTGACAGTGTATAAGATATAATTATTATTAATATTGTTTATAACAATAGTGATAATAATACTGAACAGTACACGGCGACCTGTCGAATAGGTCGACGTGACACCTCCCCCCTTAAGTAGGTCGCACGGTAGAGTCAGCTTCGTGCGACTTTGCACGACAGGACGCACGGATTCCCTCCAATATGGGATATCGGACGGCACTGCGGGGTTTTGGGGTCACTTGCACTGCACTACCAGCCTCAGAATCATCAGCTGGGGGGTCGGTCGGCGATCGACTGTCTTCCATTGCAGCGTTCACGTAATTATCTTCAGTGGAGGTCCTGTCAGGCTTCCTTCCGCTGAGATGCAGCAACAGGTAAGTAACTGAACTCCAGACTGCTCCTAATAGGTGTAGGCTCCAACCATAAACCGTATGTAGGGCGTATCCTCTGATGATAGCATCAACGCAGAGTCTGATGCCCTTGAAGATAAGTATCAGACCGATCACTCCTGCGCTAGCGCTGCCGAATGTCAGAAACCCGCTCCAAATTTTAGAAACGGCGTTCTCTGCTATTCGGTTTATGTCTGCTTCATTCAGCAGACTCAACATGGACACCGTATCCTGAGGTACACGACGGCCAGTAGCTCCTCTCACTATGGCGTTCAGGACAGACGGCTTTTCCGCCGGGAACATTATGTGATCGCGGAGATTATCCAGATCCTGTTGAGAATAGATGCCGCTTGTTGCCAATGACCCTGCATCGATATACTTTCAAGTCGGCCGCGACATAGGTTGTAGTATCTGCGGTGGCAACGATTCCATCGGCTTCGGGGCGAACTTATACCAGGTTCCTTCGATCTCGAACATGGGTGGAAGTAAACCCGTGCACTCGCGGATGGTTCCAGACTTGAGCAGGATTCGAGACTTCGGTGTCAGGAACATACTACTGTTCTGTTGGTATACTGGAAGTTCCTGGTAACAATCAGTTGTATGTCTGATTTTTACTGCGACCGGGGTACACTTTACGATATGTATGACTTCGCCCGCTACTACTGCCATGTATCCCGGAGCTCGCATAACTGTATAGGCGAACTCGTCCGGGAGCAGTGTAGCTAGCGCTAAAGCATTCTTAAGAACTTGTTTCTCCAACTGACATTTCTGATGAACGACGTCCCGGTATAGCGCAGTCATCTGGGTTCCGATATGTTTCTCCACGTAGATGAACTTGGTGTTGATATACGCGAACAGGTCCAGATTCTCAACAGGCATTTTTGCTCTTGTGGCAAACATTCTTCCTTTTTCGGTTTCCAGGATAAACAGTTTCGGGTGCTCGCTGCGCAGTAGTGTGTACCCACAGAGGTGGTACTCGGTTCTTTTGTTACGTCCTAGGTACTTTCAAGGACGGAGGATGAGGATACTTAAAAAGGAAATGTTGGTAGCGGTCGCACGAGCGTGGAGGAGAAAATATGATGAAGAAAGGTAAGTGAAAATTAAATAAAGGATTTATATTAAATGAAACTAATTAGTTATTCTTTCTAGTTAGGAGGTTTGCAGAAGGCTAAGAGGAAAGGATCGAAGATAACAACAGGTAAGTATGAATTTATATGAAAGGAATATTAATGTTTATGTTTATTTTCAGGTCTACGCTGGAATCAAGAGGAGAATGAAGAAACAAGGCTACGCGTGGAACGGAGACTCGTAAGGTAAGTATTGAAGAAAATAAATAAGGACTACGTCCCGGACGGTCTTTTCGATAGTTTAAGTGAATTTATTCGATAATGTTCTCTATTTTTTGCAAGACTTTATTTTATTATTAAGAGAAGAGAGAAAAATATGATGAACTATGAAAAGGTAAGTATTTAATAACTAAAGTTGAAAATAAATGGTTCAATTATATATTTACTTTGTAGGAGGAAATTGCAGAAGAGACATGGACTAACAAGAAGGATAATGAGTATTGGGTAAATATTAGTAAGTTAAATGGTTTTGGTTTGACGTATATCGGATTAATTAGTATATTATTTTTAGATTATTAGTATGAAAAGAATATTATTCAATAATTTGCGGGAAAGATAAAGGGAAAAGAGAGAAGAGAAGAAAATTTGTTGCGTGAGAAGAACATCCAACGTGCAGTAAGCAAATGTCGGCGTGCTCTCGGACGCTTTTTATTGTGTCCAAAAATGGCAGTTTAATAGAGGATGAAAGATGGAAATAGAAGAAAGAATTAATTGGTAAGGTTAACAATATTATATTCTCAAAAGTTTTAACAGATTCGATAGGTTTCTACAAAGAGGTAAATGAAAATGTAAAGGAATATAACAAAGTAAATACGTAATATCACAGACAATGTTTGACGATAGGTTTAGATATAATTATCAAAATAAAAATGTAAATTATAATTATCTTTGGTTTCATCTCGATATGTCGATTTAAGGAAGGTGATAATAAGAAATTTTAGTTTAACGACGAAAGAAAATATTATGGTTGGATTTATAATCCTTTAGAACTTAACAATGTTTCAAATAAATCTTTGGATAATATAAACGTAAATGATTGTATGTTTGTTCCTATTTCAGGAGAAAATTAAGAAAATAAATGAAAGCAGTTTTCGGCTAAAGCGAAGTATCAAGAAGATATTTTGTAGGTAAGGACAATTTTATGTGACTCGAAAGGAACGAGAGAAAATGGAGGAATCCAATAAGGTAAGTAATAATTCTAAGAGTGACTCGAAATTAAATTAATACGCGTGAATTTACAGGTTAGGAAAGTGAAGCTAATCGCGAACCTGATTACTGAGACGGACAAATCCTAGTCACCATTGCTCGATGGCTGGGAATTCGTCACCATACCCGAATGCTAGTCCAGCCAGCACCCGTTAATGGCACCTAACGTGGGGTTCCTATGGGCTATACTTACTGACTGCAAGGTCGAACCGCGCCAGTAGCCGAGGGAGTAAAGACTGATCGGCAGACGAATCAGAGAGTGCAATGGAGCCGCAAAGCTTGTCTGCGCCACCCTTCTCGTATTCGCCTTCTACTCTCAATCTGTATATTGAATAGTAGCGACGCGCATCTCTTAGGTATTATGAATTAGAATACTACCCACGGGAGTCGGGCGCCACATAGCGGCAAGGAGCGGCACTATCGGTTAGTACACGTGGATATTAGAGGATTGCGCAATATGTCGTAAGCTTACGTGGACATTTATGGATTGCGCAATATGTCGCAATTATACGTGTTTGACGTTAATAACTATTTATTCTATCATTATTTTATTGTTGATGTGTGTAATTTATATAATTAAGTAATATGTTATGTATATTTTCTTTTAGAAACTTTAATTATGAAAGGAATGCGATTCATTCGAACGGAACGGTGAGTATGAATTCGTTATTACTTGTTACTTATTTACGTGTATATTTAGTAATTTTATTTTGTTTCAGGACTTCTGGATGAGATTTTATACGACTGCTCGTTAATTAACCGATTTTTGATTTAAACAATAACATAACTGAATGTTTCTAACGTAGATCTCGTTATTAAGTAAAATTAATTGAAAATGTCTAAATAAACAATACGATATCTCTTATTTATGACGAGTGATCGTTATATACTAAAGTTATAATTATATATAATGTAATATTTGGTTGAAGAAAACAAACTTATTTTCTAATTTCTTAAGATTACGTGTCTATCATTCGCCGATATATATATATATACATACGTGTGTGTTGCCTTTCGTGCTTATTATTAGTATTATAGTATTTTATTTCTCTAACTTATTATTATCGTAATGTATCTTTTATTCTGAGGACTATCACAAGGTAAGTATTTTTATATATTTTATTATCTTATATATTCTTTTTGGGTTTTCCTAGTTTTCTTTTGATTATTTATGTATTATATATTCTTAACCTAAGATAAAGTAAAGCGACCTTTGCTTATTATTGCGTATCTAACTAAAATAGTTCCTTCTTAACATAAAGTTATATTAATTAACAAATAATAAAACAAATATGTACTGCCTTGGTACAATAAACATAACTTAAAGTAAATCTGCGTTTTCTTTCATACCGACGTAGCGAAAATATGATAGTATCGATTCGGAATATATCGAATACGCTTTATATTTACCGACGGTCGATAAAACAGTACAATAATTTCCATTTATACTTTTAATCTTTATAACTCTGGATTTTACCGAACTACTAATATGTTAGATCGATAAGAGCCCTAATATATTTTACTTTTAATTTTAAGAAATCACGAATTAATTAATTACTTTAGGAATACAGGGTGTTGGAGGTTATTTCGTATTTATACGTAATAAGTAAGTATATTTTCCTTTCTTTGATTATAGTGTTATTCTAATTTTATTTTCCTTTTATTTCAGGTTTCTGAACGAGCAGAGATAAGGTAAGTAACCAATTTCCCTATCTTCGTAAAGTAGTTGCTTAATCGTTATATGCAATTTAGCATGTAAGAATTTGATTCTGATAATATTCAGATAGATTTACTATCTTTCACTTGACGTACAAGTCGTCCAAGCGATAACACCACTGGTGTTTTAAGTTAAACTCGCCGTTGCCGCTAAGGCGTAGACAAGAGGAATTGATACTAATAATACTAATGCTTCTAAGTTATATCAAAGAGAGAATTAAAAAGAAAAACATTACTTTAGGAACAAGACACCGATATACCATGAAAAAAAATGTACGCAGGACATCACAAACGTATCCATATATTAGAATTAAGACGAACTATTATAGCGTTTCTGTCAAGCGACATTTATTTGTTAACAATAATCATAAACAATTAACAATGTATCCGAATAACCGTTAGTCGAATAATAAGAAAGAATATTCTAGAATAATAATGTACGGTAAATCTTAAGACATTTAGTAACGGCTATAGGTAGCCAGTCGAGAACAAATAGCGATAAGAGATAACGAGTCAGCACATTCTCTCACGCGTCCCATCCAAGTACTAACCGTGCCCAATGCTGCTTAACTTCGGTGATCGGACGAGAACCAGTGCTTTGAACGTGGTATGGCAGTTAATATACCTCCAACCAGTATATTGTATACTGGTACCATTCCAGTATTCAGTATACCAGTATACATTCGGGCCGCTCTGCGCGTTTCCCGACTTCCGCGCTTGTTCCTGCCTCATTCGGTTATTGTACTCGCGCGTTTGGCAGTCATATTTCATGTGTCCTATCTTCTTACAGTAATTGCAAATAACGTTCTGACTGCTATTTCCCGCCTGTAAAGGTCGCGAACCTTGTGACGGTGCAGGACCTTGGTTAAAGCCCTGGTTCCTAACTGCCTGAGGAGGAGGAGCACTTGTATTATTAGAGCGTGGTAAGGGCCGCGGAGTACCAGAATTACTTGTAGTTGGCAATTCCTGTTTCCTTGCAGGGTCACGCCAGCATTGCGACTGGATGTGGCCCGTTCTACCGCAAAAAGTGCAATTAAGACTGACGGGTGTTGCCGCGTGGACCGTTGCTGTTGCCATGCGCGGCTGAGTTTTGAACCGTTCCGCATCGCGTTCAGCCAGTTTACTAATGCGTAGTAAAGCGCTGGATGCCGACGCTACGTCGTTGCAGCGTTCAAGTCGAAGCGGAAAACGAAATTCTGGTGGTAATCCGTTAATAAAACATTCTAGGGCTTCCGCTTCCAATTTTTCTCGTTCCTGTACTGTTAAACAGCTACCAGTTGCCCTCATCTCACACTCCATGACAGCCTGCCTTAAGTCTTTGACTCTACCTATATAGTCGAGCACATGCTCGTCCGGTTTCTTAAATACGTTATTCAACGCGCCACGGTAATAGTTCGCAGAACGGGACGGTAAAAATGAAGATTTCAGAATGTCTACTAATCCTTCCATTGTCGTAATTCCCTCGTCTTCTATTGCGAGATATGCATGACCCTGTAATTTCATTCTGACTAATCTAACTAATGCTTTTTCTGTTTCAACAGTTGAATTCGGGGGTAACATGTCCATCGCTCTCTTTAGCAACCGCGTAAACTGAAGTACAGATATATTATGTCCATCAAATTTAGGTATTGTATCCACAATCTCTTTGAGCTTGATAGACGGGACGGCAATACGCGGAGGAACCATAGGTACGTATGGCTCTTCTATCGGATCTACTCGTCTCGCTCTGAATAATTCCCGCCTCATCTCGTCAAGTTCCTTCCTGAGAACCTCTACCTCCGATAACTGTCTAGGAGCTTCCGGCGTACCGTGGTACACCGGACCGGGATTGTACGCGAATCCGGACGCTTCGTCTGGTCCTGTCTCATCTATTGCTATTAAGTGTGAAGGATTCAATGAGAGATCTCTCTCTCTACGACTCAGTTCTTCATCGCGCGCTTTCAGTAATGCTTTTTCTCTGTTTAGTTCTTCTTCGAGCAAGTCTAATTCTTTCTGTTGCTGTACTAGTCTACGAATACGGGATTGGAAATCTACTTCTCTTTTTTCCACTTCCTTTTCATACTCCCGAAGCTCTTCTTCGGTAAGAGGAGCGTCTTTGTTAACGCGTTCTTGGGAAGAAGCCATGCTATATTAGGGTGACGACCACAATTTGACTATCCCACCGCTGCCACCAAATTTAATGTTACGTCCTGGCTGTGTCACGAGGAACCCGTTTACTACAGCACGACGTTGCCTCTTTTTAGTCAATCGCTTTACGAATATTACTTGGGGTGAGGCTTTCTTGCGATCGTTGATAACTGTTTGTATAACTGAACAATTGACGGTACTGATAATTTACTGTTACCGACAGAAAGGATTACCGACGTTCTACTATTACCGGCTGTGGCGTTACCGACAGCCTGGTATTACCGACCGTAGGATGTTACCGACAGGCTACTATTACCGACCGTAGGATATTACCGACGGGTTACTATTACCGACCGTAGGGTGTTACCGACTGAAATGGTATTATCCACAGAGACAGGTTAATAAATGTAAAATATATAAAATAAGTAAAATACAGTAGATAAAAATATGTATTATGTTAACTTCTGACTTAAAGGAGAATCTTTTTGGAACCACAGTGCAAAGATCACTGACAGTAGAAAGCAAACTGAGACCAAGAATAGACGGAATTATCTGTGACAAATGGGATTCTTAATTCTCTTTTACGCTGGACTTGTAGCCAGTAAATACACTGAATTATTAATAGTATAATTAAATATGAATATATCTGTGTTGTATGTATGAATATATATATACAGCGTGTCCCAAAAGTCCCGGAACGGTCAAATATCTCGAAAACGAAAAGTTTCTGAAAAAAATTGTTCAGACAAAAGTTGTAAGGTTTAAAAGGTTCTATTGACTGGCCATATCAGTTTGACCTTGAGTTGATCCGTCAAGGTCACATCAAGGTCAACATGATTTTTTTAAATGGAACACCCTATTTTTTTAAATGCAGTGTTAGAGCTGATAGTAATACCTTTTCAAAAATGTGGTTGATGACCTTTTTTTTTCAAAAACTTTCCGAGTTATGAGCTTTCAAAGACGTTGTGCCGCCAGCATTAGCATTATCCAGGATGTACCACGTGGAGGTTGCATGGTCGGACTTTACATCCCAGTGTGTGTGTGTGTGTGTGTGTGTGTGTGTGTGTGTGTGTTTAGTGTGATGCCGTTTAATACAGGTGTTCGAACTGTTGTCCCCCAACTATTTGGCAATCCCCCAGTCTAATATAAAAATTATTTAATACATTCCGTATCACATCACGCGTAATCAGAGCAACTTCGTCTACAATACGGTTGCGAAGCTCTTCAATATTCACAGGCTTTGTAACGTAAACTTTATTTTTTAAATGCCCCCACAAAAAGTAATCCAATGGATTTAAATCAGGCGATCTTGCCGGCCATTCTAATGTACCTCCTCTACCTATCCATCTTTCTGTGAAAATGTTATTTAAAAAGGTCCGGACTCGCAAACTTGAGTGAGCAGGAGCTCCATCCTGCTGATACCAGACATTTGCAAATTCTGCGCCAAATATCTGTTGAATCGCTGGGATGATACTATTTTCTAATAGATCTAAATATCTATTAGCATTCAAGTTGTGATCAATAAAAAATGGACCTATTATGTGGTCCCCAATTATTCCAGCCCATACATTTAATTTTTGGGGGTATTGCGTATTATTATCACTCATCCACCGAGGATTAACGTCACTCCAATATCTACAGTTTTGGCGATTAACATTCCCGTTCAGTTGAAATGTGGCTTCGTCCGAAAAAACAATATGCTTGAGGAAGTTGTTTTCTTCGTCGATTCGTCTCGTCATTTCTTCACAGAACTGAAGTCTTCTATTAAAATCATTGTCTCTCAACTCTTGCACTAATTTTATTTTGTATGGATGGAAATGAGCTTTTTTTAAAATTCTTGAGGCACTGCTTTTGCTAATGTCGTGCATTTGTCCAGCATTTCTTACTGATGTATGGGGGTGTTCTATAAAAGATTGTAGAACCTCAACACTCGTGTTATCATTTGTTGATACCTTAGGCCTTCCCGTTTTGCGGGAACGAGAAGATATCGGTTGATAATTGTTGTTATGCAAAACAAAAATTTGCACTAAATTATCGACCGAAATCTTCTAAATCTGGTTGCCATGGCAATCAATACTTTCGTTATTCATTAGTGAGATAGAATTGTTAAATTGTCCTTCATTGAGCAATGTCTTTAAACGAAAAGGAGAGAATAATAGTGCTTATGATGCGGGGTTATGGTGATCGTACAAGGTCGTACTCTGATGTTGCTGAACTTTTTAATAACGAGTTTCCACATCACGCGCCTATTTCCAAATCTACTGTTTGTAGAACCATATCACGGTTTGAAGAAACGGGATCTGTATCTGATCGGTCACGAACGGGAAGGCCTAAGGTATCAACAAATGATAACACGAGTGTTGAGGTTCTACAATCTTTTATAGAACACCCCCATACATCAGTAAGAAATGCTGGACAAATGCACGACATTAGCAAAAGCAGTGCCTCAAGAATTTTAAAAAAAGCTCATTTCCATCCATACAAAATAAAATTAGTGCAAGAGTTGAGAGACAATGATTTTAATAGAAGACTTCAGTTCTGTGAAGAAATGATGAGACGAATCGACGAAGAAAACAACTTCCTCAAGCATATTGTTTTTTCGGACGAAGCCACATTTCAACTGAACGGGAATGTTAATCGCCAAAACTGTAGATATTGGAGTGACGTTAATCCTCGGTGGATGAGTGATAATAATACGCAATACCCCCAAAAATTAAATGTATGGGCTGGAATAATTGGGGACCACATAATAGGTCCATTTTTTATTGATCACAACTTGAATGCTAATAGATATTTAGATCTATTAGAAAATAGTATCATCCCAGCGATTCAACAGATATTTGGCGCAGAATTTGCAAATGTCTGGTATCAGCAGGATGGAGCTCCTGCTCACTCAAGTTTGCGAGTCCGGACCTTTTTAAATAACATTTTCACAGAAAGATGGATAGGTAGAGGAGGTACATTAGAATGGCCGGCAAGATCGCCTGATTTAAATCCATTGGATTACTTTTTGTGGGGGCATTTAAAAAATAAAGTTTACGTTACAAAGCCTGTGAATATTGAAGAGCTTCGCAACCGTATTGTAGACGAAGTTGCTCTGATTACGCGTGATGTGATACGGAATGTATTAAATAATTTTTATATTAGACTGGGGGATTGCCAAATAGTTGGGGGACAACAGTTCGAACACCTGTATTAAACGGCATCACACTAAACACACACACACACACACACACACACACACACACACACACTGGGATGTAAAGTCCGACCATGCAACCTCCACGTGGTACATCCTGGATAATGCTAATGCTGGCGGCACAACGTCTTTGAAAGCTCATAACTCGGAAAGTTTTTGAAAAAAAAAGGTCATCAACCACATTTTTGAAAAGGTATTACTATCAGCTCTAACACTGCATTTAAAAAAATAGGGTGTTCCATTTAAAAAAATCATGTTGACCTTGATGTGACCTTGACGGATCAACTCAAGGTCAAACTGATATGGCCAGTCAATAGAACCTTTTAAACCTTACAACTTTTGTCTGAACAATTTTTTTCAGAAACTTTTCGTTTTCGAGATATTTGACCGTTCCGGGACTTTTGGGACACGCTGTATATATGAATTATAAGTAATATAAATTTGTTACTATGACTACTCGAATTTGACAAGGTTATAAAGGAGATTTTATACTGACAGAATTATGAATATTGTAGGGACACGAGGGCAGAGGGCGCGAAGGTCGCGTCGGAAGCCCGGCGGAAGTAGGTGGCGTGAGAGCGCCAGGGAGTCAGTTGAAAGAGAGACTCAGTGGAAAATACACGTGTTCAACCTAAAGAGCGTAAAAGTTATTTCTCTACAACCCAGAGCCGTATCTACCCAAAAGTGGTGACCCCGACGTGATCGATGGCAACAGGTCAAGCAGATGCGGGAGGATCCGCGAGAGCAACGAACCAGGAGGAAAATACGACGACCGGCGCTGGAATGGCGGCCGGGCAAGGAAGCGCGGCGGCCGGCGCTGTGGGAGTACACATAGCAAAATTTTGGCCTGAGAAACCAGCTTTGTGGTTTGCGCAGTTAGAAGTGCAATTTGCGTTACGCCACGTGGTGCAGGACGACACAAAGTTCTGGCACGTAGTGGCGCAATTGGATGCGAAGACAGCAGAAGAGGTAGAAGACGTCCTTTTGAACCCGCCGGCGATTGGGAAATTCGACAAGCTGAAAAAGGAGTTAATAGCTCGGCTCTCGACATGGAAGGCTAGAAGGATGCAACGGCTGCTAGAACATGAAGAAATCGGAGATAGGACGCCATCGCAGTTCCTACGACATCTGAAGAATTTGGCGGGAACGGATGTTGCCGGCGACATTTTGAGAACGTTATGGTTGTCTAGGTTACCGACAGGTATGCAGTCCATTTTAGCAACGCAGGAGGGAACAGAGTTGGAAAATCTCGCCAGCCTGGCGGACAGAATAGGAGAAATATCACCGACGTCGGTAAAAGGAACGTCGATAGCGTCAGTTACCGACGTGGATACGCTGGTAACGCAGATTGCAGCGTTGGTTACCGATCGATTGCAGTTGACTAGGGGGCGTAGCAGGTCGCTTTCCAGAAGAGGGAACCAGCAGCGGGAACGATCGAAGTCAAGTCCAAGTGGGCGGGCAGGATCGAACCAGCGCAGAGGCGGTCTCTGTTGGTTTCATTGGAGGTTTGGAGACAGAGCTTACCGATGTGTGTCCCCGTGCAATTACCAGAGGACGGAAACCAAAGACAGGAGCGCTAATGGCGGCGGGCAATCCTGTAGGCAGTGGACGCCGTCTCTTCATCGCTGATGTGAAAACTAAAGTACAATTTCTCGTGGACACCGGAGCGGAAGTGAGTGTATATCCGCGAACAGGATTGCGTGGTCCGCGGAATAGAGCCGAGTATATATTGGCAGCGGCGAACGGAGCGCAAATTGCAACGTACGGTCATGCGGTGTTAACGCTGAACCTTAATTTGAGAAGACAGTTCCAGTGGAATTTTATTGTAGCGGACGTTGAAAGGCCAATGCTAGGGGCGGATTTCTTGGCACATTTCAATCTTTTAGTAGATGTGCGCAACAGGCGGTTAGTAGATAATGTGACTAAGTGTACCGCGTTAGCGAACCTGCCGGTTGGGAGAGTAGAGTCGGTTAAGTGCGTCGGACCGATCGAAGACAGAGAGGTACGGAAGCTGCTCGAAAGGTACGCGGGAGTTACGCGTCCACCGACGAAGTATAAACAGATGAAACATTCGGCGGTACACCATATCGTCACAACGTCCGGGCCGCCGGTATCGTGCAAGCCGCGTAGACTAAATGCGGACAAGTATAAAGTAGCGAAGCAGGAATTCGAGTACATGCTTCAGCAGGGAATAGCTCGACCTTCAAAAAGTAATTGGTCGTCCCCATTGCATCTGGTGCCGAAGAAAGACAGAGAATGGCGACCATGTGGGGATTACAGAGCTCTAAACACCAGGACCGTGCCGGACCGTTATCCAGTTCCTCATATCGAAGATTTTGCGCAGGCACTCCATGGTAATACAATATTTTCGACAGAGGATTTGGTGAGGGCTTACCACCAGATCCCGGTCGCAGAGGAAGATATACCGAAAACGGCCATCGCAACGCCTTTCGGACTTTTCGAATTTCCTGTCATGACGTTCGGCCTTAAAAATGCGGCGCAGACGTTCCAACGTTTCATTCATGAGGTGCTGCGTGGGTTGGATTTCTGTTACAGCTATATTGACGATATTTTAATAGCATCGCGAAGCCGCGAAGAGCATTTGAAACATTTGGAACAGCTTTTTGAACGTTTGGATAAGTATGGAATTGTGATCAATTCAGCCAAGTGCGTTTTTGGAGCTCCAGAGGTACAATTTTTGGGGTTCATGGTCGATAAAGAGGGGATCCGCTCATTACCAGAGAGAGTTAGCGCTATCATGAATTTTCCTAAACCGCAGACGCAGGCGGACCTGAGTAGGTTCCTGGGAATTATAAATTTTTACAGAAGATTCATACCAGGGGCGGCGGAAACGCAGGCGCCTTTGCACAAGCAATTGATAAAGAAGAAGAAGAAGGATCTTATCTCTTGGACGCCAGAAGCGGCGGAGGCGTTTTCCAGGACTAAAGAGGCATTGGCAAACGCAGCTAAACTGGCGCACCCGGTAGAGCACGCCCAGCTGGCAGTGATGGTAGATGCGTCAAATGGAGCAATGGGAGCAGTATTGCAGCAGAGAATAGAAGGAGCATGGCAACCGCTATCTTTCTTTTCAAAGAAATTCAACGCAGCCCAGCGTAATTATAGCGCGTATGACCGAGAGCTCCTGGCAGTGTACTCCGCGACGAAGCATTTCCGACATGTGGTAGAAGGAAGGAATTTCACGATTTTTACGGATCACAAACCGTTGATTTTTGCCATGCAGCAGAAACCGGAGAAGTGCTCACCTATCCAGTTCAGATACCTCAACTTCGTCGCACAGTTCTCGACTGACATTCGTCATGTTTCAGGCAAAGAGAATGTTGTCGCAGACACGCTGTCTCGAATCGAGGAAATAGTAGCGCCTTTGGACTACCGTGCGTTAGCGGAGGATCAGGGTGTGGATGCAGAATTAAAGGCATTTTTGGCAGATCCAAGGAGTTTGATTCTCAGAAAAGTACGTATGGTGCAACCAGAAGTAGAGATATATTGTGACATATCTACGGGGCACGCGAGACCATTTGTCACTCAAGAGTTCAGGCGAGAGGTATTTGAGCGCCTGCACAGCATGTCACATCCTGGGCCCAAGGCATCAACAAAGATGGTAACAGAAAGGTACGTGTGGCCGTCAGTTAAGAAAGACTGCCGGCAGTGGACAAAGAGTTGCCTGCAGTGTCAGCGCGCAAAGGTGACGAGGCATGTGTCAGCACCGGTGGGGAGTTTTACGACGCCGACAGCCCGATTCGAGCACATCCACGTCGACTTGGTGGGACCATTACCCTCATCAAAAGGTTACTCTTATTGTGTAACGGTGATAGACAGATTTACGCGGTGGCCAGAAGTCTTTCCGGTGAAGGATACCAGCGCAGAAACAGTAGCTCGAACTCTTTTAGAGGGTTGGATTGCGAGATTCGGAGTTCCGCTAAGAGTAACGACGGACCAGGGACGGCAGTTTGAATTGGTAATATTCAAGACGTGGGCGAGAGCACTAGGAATGGAACATCACAGGACAACGGCGTATCACCCGCAGGCCAACGGTGCAATAGAAAGATTTCATCGTCAACTCAAGGCAGCGATTATGTGCCACTCGAACGGAACTTGGACAGAGGTGCTGCCGGCGGTTTTGCTGGGAATCCGGTCATCGGTGAAGGAAGACGCACAGGCCACAGCAGCAGAGTTGTTGTATGGAGAGACCCTACGGTTGCCAGGTGATTTGGTTCAAGGGGACGACAGGCAAGAGTTGTCGGTGTTTGTGGATCAGCTGCGGAAGCGGATGAAGGCCATTCAACCGGTAGAGACAGGAGACCACGGTCGGAAGCCCGTTTTCGTTTTCAAGGATTTGAGTACGGCGGAACAGGTGATGGTACGGCATGACGCCGTGAGGAAACCCCTTCAGCCGCCGTATGACGGGCCGTACCCGGTGGTACGCCGAGGAGAGAAGAATTTCGTAGTGAGGATAGGCAACCGGGATGTGTGTGTATCGGTCGACCGCCTTAAGCCAGCATTTACGTTGGCCCGCGTTGACAGAACGAAACCAAAGACTGTTAGATTTATTTTATGAAGGAGTGCAATTAAAGAGAAGCGTGTAATACGCGTTTGTGATAAAAGCCTGTTAGTGTACATGGCAAAGTATTAGGAATGTTAAAGTGAGATTTAAAATTCTATTTTCAGTTATTTTGATTAGGTTAAGGTTACTTATGTATTTCACGATATTTTTGTATACTAGTTGTAAGAATGTTTTTTGAAGTTACCGCCTTTAGAGCAGAAGTATGGCGTATTGGAAGGGGGGTAGTGTAGGGACACGAGGGCAGAGGGCGCGAAGGTCGCGTCGGAAGCCCGGCGGAAGTAGGTGGCGTGAGAGCGCCAGGGAGTCAGTTGAATGAGAGACTCAGTGGAAAATACACATGTTCAACCTAAAGAGCGTAAAAGTTATTTCCCTACAACCCAGAGCCGTATCTACCCAAAAATATATATTAATCTTAAAAGAACCTACCTTCATCCTGCTGTCCTCTGGATCGACGCTTTCTCCTATGATGTGGGCAGATGGTCCTCAAAGTAACGCCGGGAAGGTATGAGGTGAGGTTGAATAATTGGTCACTGAATTTAAGTACACTATATATGAATATATATTTTGAATCACTACAAAACGCGTTAATCTACAACACTATTCTAGTTACACACAAGAACAATTAAATCTAAAAATATAATATTGAACTCTAAAAGAATAACTGAATTCTCTTTGATATTACAGAAACTCGGAAATAACTAAAGAATTTCGGAGCTGTTGCAAGGTACAGAACTACACGTACTGACGGCTACACGAAGAGTGACGCTACTCAGACGACGCCGCAACGCTCTCGCCAGCCGCCGTCGAGCCGCCGCTGCGCTCTTTGTGTTCTTACGCGCTCTACCTAGTCTTCCTAAGGCACCGTGCTACGCCCGCAAGGCGTGCATGGACCGCGGAGTGACGAGGCCTTGGATGGGGCGCGTGAGAGAATGTGCTGACTCGTTATCTCTTATCGCTATTTGTTCTCGACTGGCTTCCTATAGCCGTTACTAAATGTCTTAAGATTTACCGTACATTATTATTCTAGAATATTTTCTTATTATTCGACTAACGGTTATTCGGATACATTGTTAATTGTTTATGATTATTGTTAACAAATAAATGTCGCTTGACAGAAACGCTATAATAGTTCGTCTTAATTCTAATATATTGTAACGTTTCGCCTCTCTTACCTTTTTAATGCGCACGTTACGTTACCGAACGGTTCGGTCCTTTTGGGACTGGCAGAGGAAAGTGGGAAATTTAATAAATAATGCACGCGAAATTTCGGTAAAATTGCGTTTATTTAAAGTCTTTTATTCTTCGTCGCTCGCTCGTAGGTCCCGAGCAGCTGATCGCGCCGTGTTTACGTTTTTTCTACGTGTCTATGTCTTCGCCGATCTCGCCTGACTCACACACGCAGTCACACGCCTACCCACGTTCGCACACACGTATGCTCGCTCGGTTCTACTAAGACGCTCACTTGCACACACACACCCAGACGCTTGCTCACACGGACATTCGCTTTTACACACACTCTTAATCTACTGCCTATGACTAATGGTATTATGAGGTAATAGAAATGAAAAGATACACATTACTTTAGGTAACGTTGTATGGTATAGCTTCGCACGCAGTAGCACTGTATCTGTGTTCGTGGCTTCCCTTCTCACCCTCCGTTTGTCACGAGCCTTGCGTCGCCGCTTCTCGACACTCGAGAAAGCACTTTTTCAACCCATGATTTTAAGAGCGTTTCACGTACTTTAAATTTCTGATTATGCACAAAACTGTAAATTCTACGAACTGCGATCTTTGAGAGAAAACTCGGAATGCACTACTTTTCGTTGCGTGGGCTTTCTATTTAAATGCTTTCCCCACCGCTCTTACTTGCGCGCGATCGAATTTCTATTGTTTATTAGGATCCCCTCTCTTAATTATTACGTGCGGTTATTGTCCTCGCCGCTGGCCCTGAACTCGTTGGCCATCAAATTCCTATCTCGTCGAATTCCGATCTATTTCGCGTATCTTCCTACCTTGTCTTTCTTCAACGTTTTTTCTATGTTTTCGCGTTCGCGTGCCGATCTCGCGGTGCGTTTACCTTTATAACTTCTATTTTTAGACTATTCGCGCATTCCTTCGTTCGTGCGATTATAATTGCTATGTGGTTTTACTTATTATTTATTGTATTTTAATCATCGATTCAGCTATACCGTATCAATATGGATACGTTTATTGTTTATTGACAGTGTATAAGATATAATTATTATTAATATTGTTTATAACAATAGTGATAATAATACTGAACAGTACACGGCGACCTGTCGAATAGGTCGACGTGACACCTAACAATACGAAAAAACACGACATTCGTCGATGAAACCAACTCGAAAATCGAATTTTTCGTTATAATCTGGCATGGAAAGACATTTTAGGTCTTCCAACCAAAGCATTAGAACCCGCATAACCTGGCGGACCTAGCCATTCGATAAAATGCGACATTCGTCAAAGATTTCGACCCGAAAATCGAGTTTTCCTTAATTACTCGGCGTTGGAAGACAATTTAGGTCATCTAATCAATGCTTCGGATTCCGCATAACATGGCGGACCTATCCATTCGATAAAATGAGACATTCGTCGATGATTTCTACCCGAAAATCGAGTTTTCCTTAATTACTCGGCGTAGGAAGACAATCTAGGTCGTCTCATCAATGCGTAGGATTCCGCATAACCTAGCGGACATAACTTTTCAATAAAATACGACATTCGTCGATAAATTCGACTCCAAGATCGAATTCGTAGGAGGACATTTTAGGTCTTCCAACCAAAGCGCTAGGCTCTCCAGCACTTGGTCAACCTAGTCAATCAAATTATTAACTTTGTGTCGAATTTTTAATAGTACTTGTAATATTATAGGCTTTGGCTATCTTGTAATAACAAAAAAAAAAAAACGAAAGTTTAACTTACACAATTATATATATTCATAAAAATAAAATAAAATACAAAAATATAAACAAACTAACAATAGTTAATAAGACATACTTACCCGTAGAACTAAGGAAACAAATCGAGAACCTGAAATAGAAAGTAAATTATAATATACAAAATAACTAAAAACAAGAAAATAAGAAAATACCAAAAATATATATTAACAATGATTAATAAACTATACTTACCGTAGAAATAAGGAAACCCTCGAGAACTAGAAATAGAAATAGGAAATAATTTAATCTATATCTAATAAATTTATATTTATAAATATATTATATTTGTATATTTATAAATTAATTTAATAAATTAATTTATATAATCACCATTAGATATAAGCATATAAACTTATCTTGCATCTTTATATATTAGGACCCGCTAGCCGAGGTAGTTAAGGCACGCATCTCAAAACCTAGGATCGCCGGTTCGAATCCCCCCAGAGCTGGAATAAAATTTTCTCAATTTATCTCACGAAATTAAATGTCGGGAATATATGTAGAATAGTTTAAGACTTTAAATAATTAATAAAATTTATTAAATAAGGAACTTAGAAAATTTCCGAGATAAGGGACTTTGAATAATTTCGTTTATTAGGAACATAGAAAATTTCCGAGATTAGGGACTTTGAATAATTTCGTTCATTAGGAACATAGAAAATTTCCGAGATTAGGGACTTTGAATAATTTTCACCCCTTTCTCTTAGGGTAGTTCATGAAATCACCACAACGCGGCGTCTCTCACTCGGATAAGAATCGGAAAATAGAATATGTAAATTAGGTTGCGTGACCCACTTTCAGTAGATTGGGAGCAGACGAGATCCGAAGGGTAGGAATAGCGAACAACTAGCTTTGCTTACCTCTAGCAGCCTTCGGAACTCCGGCAACTAATCTTCGTCACCCTCGGTAAGCCGAAGCGCGAACTCTGTTTTGCGCAGGCATAGCACATTACCCATAGGAACCCTAGTTAGGTATCTGGCTTAGAGGCGCGAACAGGTTATTGCGCATAGGACCAGACGGCGCACCCCCCATCCACCGCGCAATGGTCCGGTGGAGGAACGCCTACTAGAAGTTTCGCGTTTAGAGAACCTCAGTAAAATCTCGAACTTAGAATATTCTCGCCCAAATTCGAACTTAGAATATCTCCACCAAATCTCGGACTTAGAATACTCTCGCCCAATTTCGAACCTAGAATATCTCAGGAAAATCTCGGACTTAGAATATTCTCGCCCAAATTCGAACTTAGAATATCTCCGTAAAATACTTTTTCCATTTATCTCAGCCCTTAGGTATTATTATTACAAAATTTGAAATTAGTTCTAAAATTAGTAAAATTAGTTCTCCCGAACATCCATAAATCCTCGCGATAGCGAGAATTCGCGAAACAGTAAATCGCGCGCGTTCGACTTGCCCCCGTGTCTGTACGCGGTAAGGCGTCGTTCGTGCGCTACACGGCTTCGGCCTATACGTATTTTTCATCCTCCTCACCTTTCCACTCCCTCTCATTTCCCCGTTCGAACTGTAAAAGGAAAGAACAATTATCAGAATACTTTCAAAGGGAACTTACCTTGGTCAAATTAATATTTCGTAGCACTAGCTACTGGTGGCAGCATTACCTCTTATACACAAAGTCCAGTCAGTTCGGCACCACGATTAGGACATAACAGAAATTTTGAATCTCGTATTAGAAGAAAGATCTCCATAGGAAGGAATTTTTTTTTTTTATTTTATTTCTTTCCATCTTTATTCATTTTTGTCCGCTCGACCAACGCTACAAATTCCGTTCTCTCGTCCGGTGAAGAAACTCAGGACGTAACAGCTGACAGTTCACACATTGTTGTATGTATTGTTGTATTTGAGCCTTCATGTTTGTCCAATAGTAGTGTTGTCTGATGCGCTGGTATGTTTTAGTAGTTCTCTTATGTCCTCTATAGGCTGAACCGTGATATTCGGCGATTATTGCAGTCCGTTCGTTTTCGGGAGGTGTGGTAACTAGACCCTGACAGATCGTAATTGTTACATTTGTTTCGACGAAATAAATTCTGAATAACCCTTCTATTTGTTCCCACGTAAACGTGTCAATTCGTGGTGTCTGAGCCAAGGAAAAGGTACGAGTTTCTGTTTCTGCGATTGCGTTGGTGAGGCATGATATGGCTTCGCGTACGTCTTGTTCGATAATCGGAGTGCGTAATGTTTCTCTTATTATTAGGGCGAATAGTTTTTGGGTTTTGGTCTCTATCATCTTGATTCGTCCTAGACAGGCTGGTTGTAAGTTAGGAAGTTTGTTCAGTAGTTGCAATTTTTCGCCTCCCTTATCGCAGAGGTGTCCCGTGACAGTTGCAAAAATGACGTAATTGTCCCTTTTGAGATCAAGTGGGTCTCTAGTATATTTAAATGTCGGTTGCATACCAGGTTCTAGATTTGTTGGGTCAGCGTAAGGCACTGAGGTAGGTAGGAATATTTCCTCCGATGAGTTTGAGGTATTGTCTTCGTCGCTGGAGGATATGGTTGATTCTATCATTCCGTTATCCAGAAGTGGTGATTTAAGGTCGTCGTTTTGCGCAATTTCCATTGTGTTGGGAGATTGGTGTTGATCGGTCCAGGGTTCGACTGCTGGATGCCTTCCGGGTGTTTCAGGTAAATGTTCTTCCCCTACAGTTGGTATAGATTCTAGTGGTCTAATTTCTGGTGTCGTATGGAGAGATTCTAGTCGGTCTTCAGATTCCGAGTCGCAGTCCTGAGGGTTTGTGCGAAAAACAAGGCGCTTTCTCCGTTTTGGAGATGGTTGCGTGAGTTCGTCGTCGGTGGAGTCAAATATGTCTGCCGTCCGTATGGGGAGTATTTGTGCGGGCGGGTTTCTTGATAATGGATCTGCGTTATTATGCCTACCCGGGCGGTATATGATTTCAAAATCGTACTCCATTAACTTTAACTTCCAGCGGAATAGTCGGGACGGAGGGTCCTTTGTTTTCCTTAACCATACAAGTGGTTGGTGGTCGGTTATTAGCTTAAATTTTTGGCCATATAAGTACGGTCTGAAGTGGTTGGTTGCATATACTATGGCTAATAGCTCTTTCTCAATTGTGCTGTATCGTTGTTCTGCGGAGGTTAGTGTCCTGGACGTGTAAGCGACCGGTAGGTCTTTTCCTAATTTGCCCTGACTTAAAATGGCTCCGATGGCATAATTAGATGCGTCGGTAGACAGGATGAATTCTTGATCGAAATCCGGAAATTGTAAGATTGGGGCTGCGCATAATTTGTCCTTCAGGATTTCGAATGCTCTTTGCTGAGGTTCCGCCCATACAAAGGGAGTGTCCTTTTTTAAGAGATTGCTTAATGGTCTTGCTATTGCTGAGAAATTTCCGATGAATCTCCTATAGTATCCCGCTAGACCTAAGAACTCACGTATATTCCTGGCATGTCGCGGAGTAGGGAATGCTTTTACCGCGATTATTTTTTCAGGGTCAGGTTTTACTCCAGTACTGCTAATGTGGTGGCCCAAAAATATTGCTTCCCTTTTTAACAAATGGCATTTTTCGGGTTGTAACTTCAGGTTGTGGGCTCGTAAGGCCGTAGCTAGTTCCTGGAATTTTTGTGTGTGTTCGTGAAGAGTTCTGGCGTAAATGACTATATCGTCTATATAGACTAACAAGGGGACATTACGGCCTCGGAAATTGACTTCGGGATGAGACTTTGCAGGTTTGTAGTATACCTTTAGACTATTCGATTTGCAAAGTAAGAGCGCGCACTAGCCATAAACTTTCGAGAAAAATGGCTTTAAAGTTTTACGTGTAGGACGTATACCGGTCACTTTGAACACCATCCAAGAACAGCGAAGTGGCCGAGTTGTAGCGAACTCGCTTGCGGCGCGGCGGGTCCGTGTTCGATCCCTGCGTGTGGAAACTTATTTTTTTTTCCAATTCTTTAAAATATTATAAAAACTGTGAAATAAAGTTACTGACATACTAATATGAAGAATTTAATCATACATAATTTTTTCTATCAATCAAATTTGGGGAATATCGTCTTTCTTGCTCAATTTTTTATTTTATTTACAAGATCCAGAATGATAATTGCCATAAAAACATTGAAAACACAAAATATTATTACATCTCGCACAATTTGTGAAGGAAGATTGTTCACATGAACAACCCTTTTTTAAAAGTTCTACCGGAAAACATACTTCATTTACATTCCTGAAAATTTCTGTTTCGTCAGAGAGCTTGGAAGCGTACCAGCCATACCGGATCATTTTATTAAAAATTGGCGATGATAATTGATGATGCACTATTGATTGTATTTCTATGTAGTCCTCACGGAAAGTTATTTCTCTATTATTTTCAATCAGATTAAATTTTTTACTTCTCTATAAAAATAGACATCGCAAGGTTGAACAAGTACATTTGGAGTACATTGGAGGACACTTGGAAGAATCACTTTAATTGTGCAAGTAGGTGATTTCTCGTCATCCTGAAAGATTTCGTCATATAATTCAGGCTTTGTTTGTCCTCCTCAAGAGTCAATAATTAACAGTAACAGTCATTTCATTAATAGAAAAAATTATGTATGATTAAATTTTTCATATTAGTATGTCATTAACTTTATTTCACAGTTTTTATAATTTTTTAAAGAATTGAAAAAAAAAAAGTTTCCAGACGCAGGTATCGAACACGGACCGCCCGCGCCACAAGCGAGTCCGCTACAACTCGGCCACTTCGCTGTTCTTGGATGGTGTTCAAAGTGACCGGTATATGTCCTACACGTAAAACTTTAAAGCCATTTTTCTCGAAAGTTTATGGCTAGTGCGCGCTCTTACTTTGCAAATCGAATAGTCTAAAGGTATAATACAAACCTGCAAGGTCTCATTCCAAAGTCAATTTCCGAGGCCGTAATGTCCCCTTGTAAGAGTTCTGTTCCTTGTAGTCCGCTAAGGATGAGATTTATGACTCGTTGAAATGTTGATGGTGCATTCTCAACCCGAATGGCATGCGTAAAAACTCATAGAGTCCGTATGGTGTGCTAAATGCGGTTTTGTGGGCGTCCCGCTCGTCCATAAAAATTTGATGGAAGCCTGATGCTAGGTCTAGTGTCGAAAAGTATTCCGAGTTCCCGAGCTGGTCTAAAATCTCCGTTATATTCGGGCTGGGAAAGGCATCTCTGATGGTTTTCTCGTTCAAGGCTCGGAAGTCGATGACGAGCCTCCATCGTTTTTGTCCGGCGGAATCGTCCTTTTTTGGCACGATCCATAACGGCGCGTTATAAAGCGACACGGAAGGTTTTATTATTTCCCTTTCTAGCATTTCCTGCACTTGCCGGTTTATCTCGTCTCGGTGAATGGGAGGGTAGCGGTATTGTTTAGTGAATATTGGAACTTCATCTGTGGTAATGATTCTATGTTTTAGTATAGTTGTTCCTGGTAGTGCGTCTCCTGGGAGATAGAATATATCAGTTGTTTCGTAAATTGACTTAGTAAGATTCTCTAGTTCTTCCTCGTTGAGGTGATTCAATGGCATTTGCCCAAGGATTTGATTTGCGCGTGTCTGGGTTTCTGTTTGAATGTACATTATGGAAAAATTTCCGGTTATGGGTCCGAATCGGTTTCATTCGGTTAAAGGGGGTTTTAGTATAGCCCGTTGAAAAAGTATGATTGCCTTATTTTTGCTAACTAGGGGTTCGAACATGGTCCTACAGATGCCCGTGTTTTCGAATGAGATGAGTCTAAAGAAGTGACTTCGTTTCGAGGAGTGGCGTATGATCTTCATACGTCCTTTGCGATATTTGATGTTTCTTGACTCGGAGGTTTGTGGAAGAACCTCGTTGATTGCGACCATTTCTTCCTTGTTTAAATTAGGAAAGAGTAAAGAATAAGAGTTAGGTTTGACGGCCACTTTGAGAAGTGTGTCCGAGTGCGGTTTTCCTGTTCCGTCACACGGGCTAGTAGAATGGTGTGGTCCGTCAATTTTATAAAAAGGATCGGCAGTCCCCTCGAATGGAGTCATCATTTCGCAGACAGTTTGAGAGAAGGAGGGGGTGCTCGATACGGAAAGAGAGGGTTCCTCGCAGGACCCTTTAAGAGAAGAAGAGGAAGAAGTCGTTTTTACGTGGTCGCAGTTATGTATTATATCAAGAAATTTAAATTTTTCATTATAGATTTTAATCGTTTTCTTATCGAAGTTTAGGCAGGCCCTATTCTTTGACAGGAAATCTGTCCCTAGGATTCCGTCTGATTTTATCGGAAAGTCGTTTCCAATTATATGCAATGTTTCTTTATGTTTGAGTAAATGGATTTTTACGGTACCCAACGTATGTACAGTGTCCTTACTAATACCAGTGAGGTTTAATTTTTTTGTGTGTGAAATAAATATATTTTTTGTTAGTGCGGAGGCCTTTATGAGGCTGACCTTTGAACCTGTATCGATCATCAATGAGATTTTCTTTCTTAAATCTGGAATATAGATTTCTATGATTGGAACCGGCGGTGTTTTTGGGTCTGTTATTCCCATTATTGAATAGCTTGGCTCGTACTGGGGCCGGCTATCGGGATTGGACGCGCGTTCGGGTGGTCTGGGCCTCCCTGTCGGGCGTCCCGATGTACAGGGAGGTCCTGCGAGTTTCCCGACGGTCTAACTTCATACTTGTTGGGCCGAACCCTACATTCGTCTATCCGATGTCCCTGCTTCTTGCAATACGCACAACTGATAGTATTATTGGTTAGATTTGACTGCGGGGCAACCGTTTCCGGTTGTGTGGGTTGACGACCCGGTTGTGGATAATTTCTCTGAACGTTTCTAACGGCATTTCTTTCACGGTCTCGTTCTAGTTTTTTGTTTATCTCGATCGTCTTAAATATGGCTTCATTCAGAGTGGTGAAGCCTTCTAGTTTTAGGAATAAACGGAAGTTCGCGGGGAGGCCTTCGAAGAAAGATTCTAACGTTAACCTATCTATTTCTGCGAGTTGGTTACCGGTGATATAAACGCGTTCCATTCGTTCGCTATCTATTATTGCCGATCTTAGGTCCTTAACTCGACTTATATAGTCTAAGATATGCTCTTGTGAGTTTTTATGTATTTGACATAGCTCTGCTCTATATGCGTGAGTAGATTTGTACGGGGCAAAGGAGCGATACAAGCTCTTCAAAAAGTCATCTATTGTGTCGTGAATTTCATCCTCAACTGCCAAGTATGCAATTCCTGTCAGTTTGCTCCTCAAGAGGCGGACTAGGTGTGGCTCGGTGTGGTCCGGGACCATCGTCTTGGCTCTCCTACAGGCCCTGGCGAATTGGAGTACCGGCATGTTCTTCCCGTCGTAGATGGGCACCGTATGGATGACCTCGTTCAACGGGATTGACTGGGTGGCCTGGTAGGTGGCTGATGGAGGTTCCTCCAGGAAGGGGTCCGTTGCCCTGATGGTCCGCCTTGGCCACGGGGTGCTCTGCGCCTGGGGGTCTCCACGTGGTTCCTCCTCCTGGCTGACCCTCGATGCCTCTGTGGCCCTCAATTGAGCCTCTAACAGGGATTGCAACTTGGTTTGATTATAGCTTAATCGCGCGAGTTCGCTTAGTATCGCATCCGTTGTCCGTTGCTCGAGACTAAGCCCTGAATCGACAAGGTTCCTAACTGACTCGATGTCCGCGGTAAAGGTTTCCTGTGGTTCTTTCTCTGATTCCGCCATATTGGCTTATATTTGGAAAAAAATGGAAATTAAAAATTTAGGAAATCTATGTCTTTTTCACCACCAGTCTCTTCTGAGGATCCCACCGAGAGGTTTCGGGTTGCGGTAATCGCTCGAGCTGGGCGTGGTTAAAAGATCAAAGGAAAGTCTCCTCCAATGGTCGCCGGTTACCTTTAGACGATACCACCGAGAGGTTTCGGTTGTTGGTAATCTTCGGAATCCGGGGTATAAGACCTGGTAGGAGAAGGTTTATGGTCAGGTTAATAAGCTAGATTTTCGGGTGGAGGACAGGGAAGTGTCCATGAGCACGCTCGTGAGGACCCTTTTACCTATCCTACCGCTGCCACCAATTTGTTACGTCCTGAGTTTCTTCACCGGACGAGAGAACGGAATTTGTAGCGTTGGTCGAGCGGACAAAAATGAATAAAGATGGAAAGAAATAAAATAAAAAAAAAAAAATTCCTTCCTATGGAGATCTTTCTTCTAATACGAGATTCAAAATTTCTGTTATGTCCTAATCGTGGTGCCGAACTGACTGGACTTTGTGTATAAGAGGTAATGCTGCCACCAGTAGCTAGTGCTACGAAATATTAATTTGACCAAGGTAAGTTCCCTTTGAAAGTATTCTGATAATTGTTCTTTCCTTTTACAGTTCGAACGGGGAAATGAGAGGGAGTGGAAAGGTGAGGAGGATGAAAAATACGTATAGGCCGAAGCCGTGTAGCGCACGAACGACGCCTTACCGCGTACAGACACGGGGGCAAGTCGAACGCGCGCGATTTACTGTTTCGCGAATTCTCGCTATCGCGAGGATTTATGGATGTTCGGGAGAACTAATTTTACTAATTTTAGAACTAATTTCAAATTTTGTAATAATAATACCTAAGGGCTGAGATAAATGGAAAAAGTATTTTACGGAGATATTCTAAGTTCGAATTTGGGCGAGAATATTCTAAGTCCGAGATTTTCCTGAGATATTCTAGGTTCGAAATTGGGCGAGAGTATTCTAAGTCCGAGATTTGGTGGAGATATTCTAAGTTCGAATTTGGGCGAGAATATTCTAAGTTCGAGATTTTACTGAGGTTCTCTAAACGCGAAACTTCTAGTAGGCGTTCCTCCACCGGACCATTGCGCGGTGGATGGGGGGTGCGCCGTCTGGTCCTATGCGCAATAACCTGTTCGCGCCTCTAAGCCAGATACCTAACTAGGGTTCCTATGGGTAATGTGCTATGCCTGCGCAAAACAGAGTTCGCGCTTCGGCTTACCGAGGGTGACGAAGATTAGTTGCCGGAGTTCCGAAGGCTGCTAGAGGTAAGCAAAGCTAGTTGTTCGCTATTCCTACCCTTCGGATCTCGTCTGCTCCCAATCTACTGAAAGTGGGTCACGCAACCTAATTTACATATTCTATTTTCCGATTCTTATCCGAGTGAGAGACGCCGCGTTGTGGTGATTTCATGAACTACCCTAAGAGAAAGGGGTGAAAATTATTCAAAGTCCCTAATCTCGGAAATTTTCTATGTTCCTAATGAACGAAATTATTCAAAGTCCCTAATCTCGGAAATTTTCTATGTTCCTAATAAACGAAATTATTCAAAGTCCCTTATCTCGGAAATTTTCTAAGTTCCTTATTTAATAAATTTTATTAATTATTTAAAGTCTTAAACTATTCTACATATATTCCCGACATTTAATTTCGTGAGATAAATTGAGAAAATTTTATTCCAGCTCTGGGGGGATTCGAACCGGCGATCCTAGGTTTTGAGATGCGTGCCTTAACTACCTCGGCTAGCGGGTCCTAATATATAAAGATGCAAGATAAGTTTATATGCTTATATCTAATGGTGATTATATAAATTAATTTATTAAATTAATTTATAAATATACAAATATAATATATTTATAAATATAAATTTATTAGATATAGATTAAATTATTTCCTATTTCTATTTCTAGTTCTCGAGGGTTTCCTTATTTCTACGGTAAGTATAGTTTATTAATCATTGTTAATATATATTTTTGGTATTTTCTTATTTTCTTGTTTTTAGTTATTTTGTATATTATAATTTACTTTCTATTTCAGGTTCTCGATTTGTTTCCTTAGTTCTACGGGTAAGTATGTCTTATTAACTATTGTTAGTTTGTTTATATTTTTGTATTTTATTTTATTTTTATGAATATATATAATTGTGTAAGTTAAACTTTCGTTTTTTTTTTTTTGTTATTACAAGATAGCCAAAGCCTATAATATTACAAGTACTATTAAAAATTCGACACAAAGTTAATAATTTGATTGACTAGGTTGACCAAGTGCTGGAGAGCCTAGCGCTTTGGTTGGAAGACCTAAAATGTCCTCCTACGAATTCGATCTTGGAGTCGAATTTATCGACGAATGTCGTATTTTATTGAAAAGTTATGTCCGCTAGGTTATGCGGAATCCTACGCATTGATGAGACGACCTAGATTGTCTTCCTACGCCGAGTAATTAAGGAAAACTCGATTTTCGGGTAGAAATCATCGACGAATGTCGCATTTTATCGAATGGATAGGTCCGCCATGTTATGCGGAATCCGAAGCATTGATTAGATGACCTAAATTGTCTTCCAACGCCGAGTAATTAAGGAAAACTCGATTTTCGGGTCGAAATCTTTGACGAATGTCGCATTTTATCGAATGGCTAGGTCCGCCAGGTTATGCGGGTTCTAATGCTTTGGTTGGAAGACCTAAAATGTCTTTCCATGTCACATTATAAGGAAAAATTCGATTTTCGAGTTGAATTCATCGACGAATGTCGTGCTTTTTCGTATTGTTAGGTCCGCCAGGTGATGCGGGTTCTAGTGCCTCGGTTGGAAGACCTAAAATGTCTTTCCATGCCACATTATAAGGAAAAATTCGATTTTCGAGTTGATTTCATCGACGAATGTCGTGTTTTTTCGTATTGTTAGGTCCGCCAGGTGATGCGGGTTCCAATGCCTTGTTTGGAAGACTTAAAATGTCTTTCTTAGATATTTTAGTCGCCTTCTGCTGTACTAATGGATATTAGTACATGTTTTTGAGCACCGCTAAGGTGCTTCTACTTTAAACTCCGCTACTCATCTGAGTTTCTGCCGGTCGGAGAGGAGAATGTGGGAAAATCCGGGCTATTGTAAATTTTGAAGAGTGCTGGTTTTGAAATTTTTAGGTCCGTTTTTCGCGATGGATGTAACAGATCTTAGGAAGTCCATAAGCTCTAGGAGTGACTGCGTTATGGATTTTCAGATGTTTACTTAAATGCTCATCAATGTACCCTTTTCTTAACCAGTTGTCTATAATTAGATTGTTCTTCTTCTGAAAAGTGAAAGTATTGTCAGTACGTACTACGGTGTAAGTGCTATTGTCATTTAACATATCTTGAATACTATTGTAATAATCCTGTTTGTTGACTAATACAGTGATATTACCTTTATCAGCTTTAGTGATGATTATGTCATCATGTTCTTTAATAAACCTTTTGGTTTCATTTACTGCTGCTGTAATACTCAAATGTATCGGATTTAAAGTGTGATAATGCTTGATAAAATTGTACAAGACATTGATAGTTTTAAACCTTGCTTCTTTTCTGATATCAGTTCGTAATTTCTCTACGTTATGTTCTAACTCTACTAGAAATTTTAATATCCATTGTTTAATGTTAAAGTTCATGAAATTGTGTTTAGGTCCTAGAGCTAGGATGCATTTAACTCTAGGAGGGATATGTGTCTCGGTTAGATTACGTATCCATTTATCAGTTTGAATATTGTCAAAGAAGTTAAGGCAGCTATCAAGGTTTCTTATGTTAAATTTTCTAATACATTTATCTTTTATAATAGTGAAATTTTTGTTAAACAGTGCGTACTGAGTTCTGATGAAGGGTAGAACTAGATTATCAGGAAGAGACATTCTAATTAAGAATTCAAGCTCATCCTTATATACATTGATGAAATATTAGTTGCAACTGAAGATATTGACGAGCATCTTGAGATTTTACGGGAAGTATTTAAATTAGGTCGACAACATCGGCTAGAATTTCGGTTGGACAAATGTACTTTCTTGTACGAGGAAATTACATACTTAGGGTACCGGATAAGTAAAAATGGTATACGACCGAGTAATGAGAATGTAGAATCACTATTAAAGTATCCGATGCCACGAAACACGAAAGAAGTTCATAGTTTCATCGGATTAGCTAGCTATTTTAACCGTTTTATACCAAATTTCTCGCGTATCGCTAAACCTTTGCACGATTTGTTAAAGAAAGATGTTCAATTTCATTTTGGTGATGTTGAATTAGAAGCGTCTGAGTCGTTGAAAAAGTTGTTATCGCATCGACCGGTGTTAGCCTTGTATTCACCGACGTTAAAAACCGAATTACATTGCGACGCTAGTGCGAGCGGCTTCGGCGCTATATTAATACAGCAACAATTAGACGGAACGCGTCGTCCGATATCGTATTTCAGTAAGAGAACCACGGTTACAGAATCAAAATATGCTAGTTTTGAGTTAGAATGTTTGGCAGTAATCTATGCGATAAAACGATTTCACGTGTATCTGTACGGTGTACGCTTTAACATTTTAACTGATTGTGATAGCTTCAGATTAACGTTAAGTAAGAAAAGCGTGAATCCCCGAATATCGCGATGGGCAATGTTTTTGCAACAGTATGACTATGAGATCGAACATCGTCCGGGTGCAAAAATGTGTCACGTTGACGCCCTAAGCCGTTGCCATAGTGTTTTAGTATAGGAAGCTAATACTTTTGAACAAATATTGTCGATTAAACAGGATCAAGATCCTGAAATTTGTAAGATTAGGGAAAGATTAGAAACATCGGAGGAAAAATCGTATGAACTTCGTGACGGTCTCGTATACCGAAAAGTGAAAAATAAAAGTTTATTGTTTTACGTTCCTTCGTCTATGGAAGACAATGTAATCCGTACTTGTCATGATGATGTCGGTCACGTAGGTACTGATAAAGTAATTGAAAATATTACTCGCGTGTATTGGTTCCCGCAAATGCATAAAAAGGTACGGCAATATATTTTGAATTGTCTGAAATGTGTAGAATTTTCCCCGATCAGTGGAAAGCGAGAGGGATTTTTAAATTGTATCCCTAAAGGTGATCTTCCTTTTAAAACGGTACACATTGATCATTATGGTCCACTCGAACGTACCGGTCGTGGTTATAAGTATATATTTTCTATCGTTGATGGGTTTACAAAATTCATACGATTATATCCATGCAAATCGACAACGACTGAGGAGGTTATCAAGCATTTGGGTGATTACTTCCGAGCGTATGGAAAACCGAGACAGCTTATAAGCGATCGAGGTACTTGTTTCACGTCTGGTCAATTCGCGGAATTTTTAAAAGAAAATGCAATCGCCCAAGTACTGGTTGCAGTTGGTACGCCACGTTCCAATGGACAGGTGGAATGATTTAATCGGTCACTAACGGCAATGTTAGCTAAAGTTAGTGAGCTACCAAATAAATGGGATCGAGTCCTCGATATAATAGAATTTTAGCTAAATAATACCATTTGTCGTAGTATCGGGAATACACCAAGTAAATTATTATTTGGAATAAATCAGCTAGGCGACGTAAATGACAATATTCGGCGTATATTAGAAGCACGGCAAGATGAAGATAGAGATCTTGACACTATTCGAGGAAACGCGGCGAAATGTATCGAACAAAGTCAGCGGGATAACAAGAATCGTTACGATGAGAAACGTAAACCGGCTCGTGTTTATAAGGAGGGTGACTACGTTATGATTAAAAATTACGACACTACAGTGGGTGTGAATAAAAAATTGCTACCCAAATATAGAGGCCCTTATGTGATTAAAAAAGTCCTTGATTTTGATCGATACGTCGTAACGGATATAGAAGGATTTCAGGTAACGCGTTTACCATATACGAGTACCGTAAGCGCGGATTATATAAAACCGTGGATTAATGATTAAATATGATTGATCGTAAATACATAAGTAGGTATTGTAAGTGTGTGTTGTGGCTTTCTTGGAAAAATTTTGTGATATTAGGTGTAAGAAAGTTAATTTTAAGTTTTTGTAACTGTATGAACGTGTGACATTGTTATGTGTATGACCGGGACGGTTCATACCGTCAGGACGGCCGAATTGTAGGATTAAGATTTCCGGAGAGCGCTTTTCTCGGTATCTCCGGATTTCTCCGAGCGGAGGACCGATACGTAGCGGCGATCCGACTGCCCTTTGTTGGTGCGAGATCTTGCGTTCGGTAGAACGACACATTCTGAGAAACATAACAACGGCCGAAACAGTCGAGAAGACCGTGCGCGTGGAACCAAGTTTCAGTTTGGAACGAACGATCGAGCGAGGCAGATCACTCCTGTACGACTACCTAATAAATATTCTTTTTTACTGTTATCCTGACATCATTGAACTAAAGTGCCTACAAAAGGTTTATTAAAGAACATGATGACATAATCATCACTAAAACTGATAAAGGTAATATCACTGTATTAGTCCACAAACAGGATTATTACAATAGTATACAAGATATGTTAAATGACAATAGCACTTACACCGTAGTACGTACTGACAATACTTTCACTTTTCAGAAGAAGAACAATCTAATTATAGACAACTGGTTAAGAAAAGGGTACATTGATGAGCATTTAAGTAAACATCTGAAAATCCATAACGCAGTCACTCCTAGAGCTTATGGACTTCCTAAGATCCATAAGGAGAACACTCCTTGGAGAATTATAGTATCCAGTATCAGTGGACCGACTTACAAGTTGGCAAGGTTCTTGTCTGACATTCTGCAAAAGATAACAGGTAACAATGAACATTTTGTGAAAGATAGTTGGCAATTTAAAGAATTCATCGACGGAGTATCCTTACCTGATAATCACTACTTGATATCTCTGGATGTCACCGCGCTCTTCACAAACATCCCTATAAAATTAGTAATAGCGGCTATTAAGAAGAACTGGGACAAAATTAAAATCCATACAAAAATTTCACAAACCTCTTTCATAGATGCTATTAAATTTGTTATGGATGCCACCACTTTCACGTTCAATAACATAACCTATAAACAGATTTTCGGCAGCCCTATGGGCTCTCCATTATCACCAGTACTCTCAGAACTTGTCATGGAACAATTACAAGATTTTTGTTTAAATAAATTACCTTTTAACCTCCCGTTCTTTAAAAGATATGTCGATGACATCATAACGGTTATTCCTAGGGGCACGCTTGACATTATTCTCACAGTTTTTAATTCCTACAACCAGAGGTTACAATTCACTTTTGAGGAAGAAATCGACAATAAAATCAGTTTTTTAGACATTTTACTCACCCGTATCGACAATAAAATAATTTGTAACTGGTTCCATAAAAAAACGTGGTCGGGTAGATACTTGAACTTTTATTCGGTACACCCCACCATGAACAAAATAGCATTAATTAAAGGTCTGGTGGATAGAGCGGTAAAATTATCTGATATTACCTACCGATCTGACAACTTAAAATTAAACAAAGACACTTTATTAAATAATAGTTATCCGGTTAACTTCATTGACAATATCATCAAACAGAGGATACATGAATTGTACCATCTCGTAGAATGTAAAATCAAAAGGCTTCAGAAACGTGAGAGTATGGGTGAACGCTCATGGTTAAACATGGGTGTCATACCGTACGTTCCGGGTCTCAGCCAAAGTATTTGTCACATTTTTAGACAATATGATTACCATATTACACACAACTCGCATTACAGACTAAGAACAATATTTAAATCTACTAAAGACAAACCTAATATTGACAAAACACCGAATGTTGTATACAAATTCAATTGCAACAATTGTCAAAAATGCTATGTGGGTGAAACTGGCCAATACCTGTCGAGTCGTATAAACCAACATAAACTAAGTATAACACATCCACATAACCATCACACGGATGTTGTCAATCATTTTATGGACACTGGCCATACATTTGATCTTAACAACATAAATATTCTCCATCACGAAAGTGATACAAGAAAAAGGAGAATAGCAGAAACGTTCCATATATTATTAAATAACACCGTAAACACTCGTACAGAGAATAATGAGGTAAATGATTATTTTACCAACATCATCAAACTGTCCTTTTGAATCGTAGGTTTCTTATGATACCTCGTATTTCCGTATTTTCTGTATGGTTTATTTTATCTTGGAACGCAAATATGTTCAAATGTTGGCGCGCAGCTTAGTTTCATTACGACAAAGTTTCATGCTCACGATTGGCCAACGTAGCCACACTAGCATCCAATGTAGATTCTTACCCCCTCTCCAGCACGGTTTAGTGCTGCGGGAGGTTTCAAAATATTAAAATCACCGGTACGCTTAATCGTTTCTATCCACCAACTCACGGACTTTTCAAAAATATGTATACAAGGGAAAAAAACTGATCATTCGCCTAATAACCTTCCTCACTCGTGCACCGTACCTCTTAGTGAGAACATCACGGAGTTCACATCTATAATGGCTTTTATTACATATTCAGACAAGTGATTTCACATTAATTTCCAAGGTTTATAACTTCGCACTTCAACATGTAGATTAATATATTTTTTAAAGAAAAGCCCTTCCTCTATCAGAATATCATGTAAGTAGTCTAATAACTTACATTTCACCAGTACTGTATATGTTTTATTAATTTGGATAAATCAATTTTTACATCGTCCTTTCTTTGAATTTCAGAATTTGATTAAGGATGATGTATTACTGATTAAACGTATTTGTTTTTGCTCCTTTGAAGAGGGCCATGAACATATGGCCGACACGTTGGATGGTAAAATAATCCACTTTTAACTGTAGTACATCCATCTACATAAATTCGTATGTTATTTTACTTCATTTTTTCAAAAATTAAAAGTTTATATTAACCTCTTTTTCCAAACGCGACCTGAACGAACGCCAAACAAATATTTTTTCTTTGATTAACAGTATCGGTCGAAACATTAATAAAAACTTTGAAGGTATACTGTCTTTTCATCAACAGATTTGTCTAATTCGTCAAAAGTTCGTATCGGAAGAGCTTGAACAGGTAGGTTTCTCTAGTGAGCGTCAGCGTTATCACGTTTTTCATGGTCGGTATACGGCGGGATGATCGAATTCCATTAGTTTTAGCTTCCAGCGGAACAATCGTGTAGGTGGATCTTTGGTATTCTTTAGCTAGATTAAAGGTTGATGGTCTGTAAGTAACATGAATTTACGGCCGTATAGGTATATGGACGAAAGTGCATCACAGAATACACTACTGCTAGCATCTCTTTTTCTGTAGTACTACATTTTCTTTCAGCTGGTTTCAGTAGTCTAGATGTATAGGCGACAGGTAAGTCACGTCTTAATTTTCCTTGGCTGAGTATCCCGCTGATGGCGTAACCCGAGGCATCGGTTGCTAACATGAAATCTTCGTCGAAATTTGGAAATTGTAGAATAGGTGGAGTACACACTTTTCTTTTCAGCTCCTGGAATGCTTCTTCTCGTTTTTCTTCCTAGTTAAGCGACACATCCTTTTTTTAACAGGTCACTTAATGGTCTGGCGATTCCTGAGAAATTCTTAATAAACTTCTTATAATATCACGCGAGTCCAAGGAATTCCCTGATGTTTTTAGGGTTGCGTGGTATTGGGAACTTTTCGACGGCTCTTAGTTTCTCGGGATCCGGTTGAACGCCTTGGTCGCTAATGCGATGTCCAAGAAATATTACCTCCTTCCGCAGAAATTGGCATTTGTTTGATTGTCGTAGCTTCAACCTGTATTCTCTTAAGGCTTTAGATAATTTTTCAAATTTCATGGCATGTTCCGTTCGGGATCGTGCGTAAATAACTATATCGTTCATGTGGACGAATAATTCGATGCCTTGTAATCCCGAAAAAAACTATGTGCATAGCTCGTTGAAAGTTGGAAGGAGAATTCTTAAAACCAAACGGCATTCGTAAGAATTAGTAATGTCCAAACGGCGCGCTATATGTGGTTTTAGGAGAGTATTGAATTATTCCAAAAAGGGAAATCATACCCTCGTTCGAGACGCACTCCAAGGATTCATTGTTCGCATATTCGCTCAGAGGAAGAGCCAAGGTAAGAAAATTCACGAACGGACGACCGATCGAACATAGCTCATATTCTTCGCGTGCGGCTGAATATGTCTTCGGCGATTCCTTCGGAACGATTATAGGTACTTGTGGTTCTTCTGGAATTGTACCTTGGCATCGCTTTCAGTTTCAAAGACTTCTGTACGAAATATAATCTGTTGTTTTGGGGCTGGTTCCTCTGATTCATCGTCTGAATCACTGTCAGTCTCAAAGAATTTAATGCCGAACTGGTTTTCTTCTTTTAGGTGAAGGTGTCACGTCGACCTATTCGACAGGTCGCCGTGTACTGTTCACTATTATTATCACTATTGTTATAAACAATATTAATAATAATTATATCTTATACACTGTCAATAAACAATAAACGTATCCATATTGTAACAAAACGCTTTTCTTACCTTTCTTTACGCTTGTTACCTTTCGACTCGTTCTGTCTACTGAAAGACTAGCAGCGGGAAAGATAAGGAAAATATTTACATAACCTACGCTCAAGTTCTGAGGATTTTCTTTATTTGCAGTCTTCCGCGTGACGCCAGTTCTAGGTCGATGGCCTCGCTCAGCTGATCGCTTTTTTCTCTACTTATATCTAGGTTTCGACGCGCTCGTCGAAGCTATTCGCTCTATATTTACGCACACAACAATCACACACTCACACACGCTTAAACTACGGCGAAGAATATAGAATTAAAGGTATAAAAGATTGTTCTAAGACACGCTTACTTCGGGAGACGTGGTGACGTAATTTTGTGACGATAGGTCGATGTTGTTGTCGCTCGCTCTCTGTCCGTCGCGTGCCGTCCCGGTGTTTTACCTTTCTCGCTCTCTCTCGAGTCTCTTTGCTTGAAGATCTGCTGATGACTCACTCTCACTTCGAAAATGCCTCGATGCTCGAAATTTCAAAGATCGCGATTCTCTTTCGTAATAAACGATTGCAAGGATTGGAAATGCTTATTACTCGTTCTAGAACTCTATCGCTTCTCGTCCTTCTTGTCCTTGGGCTTCCTTTTAAACATGTTTTTCCCACCTATCTTCCCATCGCGTGATCCCGATTACCTAATTTTATAGGGTCCCCTCCTCTGGTTTTGGTGGGTCGTTGCCCGTTCTTTGTCCGTTTTGATTTTCGCGAACCTTCGATGTTCCTCGTGCGTCCGCGAAATCCCTTTTTTATACCTTCGTTGGTGCTCTACCTGTTTCCATCCTTGTTTCTCGCGCGCTCGGTTTTTTTGGTGTTGTTCGCTTTTGCCATTTCTAAGTATAGAATACTACACGCTTTTTTCTCGTTTTTTGGAGCTAACGCGACGTTATACTTACGTTTTACTTTCCTTTTTCTTTTACCTCTCATCGTCTTATTATAATCTTACTTTATTCTAATAATTAATCTGACCCTATCCTATTACGTCACAATATATTAGAATTAAGACGAACTATTATAGCGTTTCTGTCAAGCGACATTTATTTGTTAACAATAATCATAAACAATTAACAATGTATCCGAATAACCGTTAGTCGAATAATAAGAAAGAATATTCTAGAATAATAATGTACGGTAAATCTTAAGAAATTAGTAACGGCTATAGGTAGCCAGTCGAGAACAAATAGCGATAAGAGATAACGAGTCAGCACATTCTCTCACGCGCCCCATCCAAGGCCTCGTCACTCCGCGGTCCATGCACGCCTTGCGGGCGTAGCACGGTGCCTTAGGAAGACTAGGTAGAGCGCGTAAGAACACAAAGAGCGCAGCGGCGGCTCGACGGCGGCTCGCGAGAGCGTTGCGGCGTCGTCTGAGTAGCGTCACTCTTCAAGTAGCCGTCAGTACGTGTAGTTCTGTATCTTGCAACAGCTCCGAAATTCTTTAGTTATTTCCGAGTTTCTGTAATATCAAAGAGAATTCAGTTATTCTTTTAGAGTTCAATATTATATTTTTAGATTTAATTGTTCTTGTGTGTAACTAGAATAGTGTTGTAGATTAACGCGTTTTGTAGTGATTCAAAATATATATTCATATATAGTGTACTTAAATTCAGTGACCAATTATTCAACCTCACCTCATACCTTCCCGGCGTTACCTTGAGGACCATCTGCCTACATCATAGGAGAAAGCGTCGATCCAGAGGACAGCAGGATGAAGGTAGGTTCTTTTAAGATTAACATATATTCATAATTCTGTCAGTATAAAATCTCCTTTGTAATCTTGTCAAATTCGAGTAGTCATAGTAACAAATTTATATTGCTTATAATTCATATATATATATATATATAGAGTTATATTCATACATAAAAGATGATATATCTAAGATATATCTAAGATGATAAAGATGATAAAGAGTAGATATATTCATACATAAAACACAGATATATTCATATTTCATTATACTATTAATAATTCAGTGTATTTACTGGCTACAAGTCCAGCGTAAAAGAGAATTAAGAAACGCATTTGTCTCAGATAATTCCGTCTATTCTTGCTCTCAGTTTGCTTTCTACTGTCAGTGATCTTTGCATTGTGGTTCCAAAAAGATTCTCCTTTAAGTCAGAAGTTAACATAATACATATTTTTATCTACTGTATTTTACTTATTTTATATATTTTACATTTATTAACCTGTCTCTGTGGATAATACCATTTCAGTCGGTAACACCCTACGGTCGGTAATAGTAACCCGTCGGTAATATACTACGGTCGGTAATAGTAGCCTGTCGGTAATACCAGGCTGTCGGTAACGCCACAGCCGGTAATAGTAGAACGTCGGTAATCCCTTCTGTCGGTAACAGTAAATTATCAGTACCGTCAATTGTTCAGTTATACAAACAGTTATCAACGATCGCAAGAAAGCCTCACACCAAGTAATATTCGTAAAGCGATTGACTAAAAAGAGGCAACGTCGTGCTGTATTAAACGGGTTCCTCGTGACACAGCCAGGACGTAACAAAGGTATACTGTCTTTTCATCAACAGATTTGTCTAATTCGTCAAAAGTTCGTATCGGAAGAGCTTGAACAGGTAGGTTTCTCTAGTGAGCGTCAGCGTTATCACGTTTTTCATGGTCGGTATACGGCGGGATAATCGAATTCCATTAGTTTTAGCTTCCAGCGGAACAATCGTGTAGGTGGATCTTTGGTATTCTTTAGCTAGATTAAAGGTTGATGGTCTGTAAGTAACATGAATTTACGGCCGTATAGGTATATGGCCGAAAGTGCATCACAGAATACACTACTGCTAGCATCTCTTTTTTTGTAGTACTACATTTTCTTTCAGCTGGTTTCAGTAGTCTAGATGTATAGGCGACAGGTAAGTCACGTCTTAATTTTCCTTGGCTGAGTATCCCGCTGATGGCGTAACCCGAGGCATCGGTTGCTAACATGCAATCTTCGTCGAAATTTGGAAATTGTAGAATAGGTGGAGTACACACTTTTCTTTTCAGCTCCTGGAATGCTTCTTCTCGTTTTTCTTCCTAGTTAAGCGAGACATCCTTTTTTTAACAGATCACTTAATGGTTTGGCGATTCATGAGAAATTCTTAATAAACTTCCTATAATATCCCGCGAGTCCAAGGAATTCCCTGATGTTTTTAGGGTTGCGTGGTATTGGGAATTTTTCGACGGCTCTTAGTTTCTCGGGATCCGGTTGAACGCCTTGGTCGCTAATGCGATGTACAAGAAATATTACCTCCTTCCGCAGAAATTGGCATTTGTTTGATTGTCGTAGCTTCAACCTGTATTCTCTTAAGGCTTTAGATAATTTTTCAAATTTCATAGCATGTTCCGTTCGGGATTGTGCGTAAATAACTATATCGTTCATGTGGACGACTAATTCGATGCCTTGTAATCCCGAAAAAAACTATGTGCATAGCTCGTTGGAAGGTGGAAGGAGAATTCTTAAGATCAAACGGCATTCGTAAGAATTAGTAATGTCCAAACGGCGCGCTATTTGCGGTTTTAGGAGAGTATTGAATTATTCCAAAAAGGGAAATCATACCCTCTGACTCGCACATTATAGGAACTACAGGTTATAGGCTTTAAATCCGTAAATATCGCCATGCGGCCAGATTAAATGCGTGGCCATATTATCCCTCCGTACCCTGCAAGTAAAATTGACATTTCCAATTTTTTTACGATTAGCCACTGGGTCCGGTCAATGACAAATGCACTCTATGGGTTTTGGTCAACCCCCCTTTATGCAACCCCCAAAATTTCGTCAGTTTTTGCGTATCACTAGCCGTTCTTGAGATATCTGCAAATTTTTGATTTCACGGCCGACCAAACTTAAACGAAATCTACAACCATGCTGGCACTATTGACACGCACATTATAGGAACTGCAGGTTATAGTCTTTAAATCCGTTAATATCGCCCTGCGGCCAGATTAAATGCGTGGCCATATTATCCCTCCGTACCCTGGAAGTAAAATTGACATTTCCAATTTTTTCACATTAAGCTACTTGGTCCGTTCAATGACAGATGAACTTAATGGGTTTTGGCCATCCCCCCTTTATGACACCCCCAAAATTTCGTAAGTTTTTGCGTATCTCTAGCCGTTTTTGAGATATCAGCAAATTTTTTAATTCACCGCCGACCAAACTCAAACGAAATCTACAACCATGCTGGCACTAGTGACACGCACATTATCGGAACTGCAGGTTATATTCTTTAAATCCGTTAATATCGCCATGCGGCCAGATTAAATGCGTGGCCATATTATCCTTCCGTACCCTGGAAGTAAAATTGACATTTTCAATTTTTTTACGATTAGCCACTAGGTCCGGTCAATGACAAATGCACTCTATTGGTTTTGGTCATCCCCCCTTTATAAAACTCCCAAAATTTCGTCAGTTTTTGCGTATCTCTAGCCGTTCTTGAGATATCAGCAAATTTTTGAATTCACCGCCGATCAAACTCAAACGAAATCTACAACCATGGTGGCACTATTGACACGCGCATTATAGGAACTACAGGTTATAAGCTTTAAATCCGTTAATATCGCCATCCGGCCAGATTAAATGCGTGGCCATATTGTCCTTCCGTACCCTGGAAGTAAAATTGTGATTTTCAATTTTTTTACGATTAGCCACTGGGTCCGGTCCATGACAAATGCACTCTATGGGTTTTGGTCATCCCCTCATTTATGCAACCCCCACAATTTCGTCAGTTTTTGCGTATCTCTAGCCGTTTTGGAGATATCAGCAAATTTTTGAATTCACCGCCGACCAAACTCAAACGAAATCTACAACCATGCTGGCACTAGGGACATGCACATTATAGGAACTACAGGTTATAGTCTTTAAATCCGTTAATATCGCCATCCGGCCAGATTAAATGCGTGGCCATATTATCCTTCCGTACCCTGGAAGTAAAATTGTGATTTTCAATTTTTTTACGATTAGCCACTGGGTCCGGTCAATGACAAATGCACTGTATTGGTTTTGGTCATCCCCCCTTTATAAAACTCCCAAAATTTCGTCAGTTTTTGCGTATCTCTAGCCGTTCTTGAGATATCAGCAAATTTTTGAATTCACCGCCGATCAAACTCAAACGAAATCTACAACCATGGTGGCACTATTGACACGCGCATTATAGGAACTACAGGTTATAAGCTTTAAATCCGTTAATATCGCCATCCGGCCAGATTAAATGCGTGGCCATATTGTCCTTCCGTACCCTGGAAGTAAAATTGTGATTTTCAATTTTTTTACGATTAGCCACTGGGTCCGGTCCATGACAAATGCACTCTATGGGTTTTGGTCATCCCCTCATTTATGCAACCCCCACAATTTCGTCAGTTTTTGCGTATCTCTAGCCGTTTGGGAGATATCAGCAAATTTTTGAATTCACCGCCGACCAAACTCAAACGAAATCTACAACCATGCTGGCACTAGGGACATGCACATTATAGGAACTACAGGTTATAGTCTTTAAATCCGTTAATATCGCCATCCGGCCAGATTAAATGCGTGGCCATATTATCCTTCCGTACCGTGGAAGTAAAATTGTGATTTTCAATTTTTTTACGATTAGCCACTGGGTCCGGTCAATGACAAATGCACTGTATGGGTTTTGGTCAACCCCCCCTTATGCAACCCCCAAAATTTCGTCAGTTTTTGCGTATCTCTAGCCGTTCTTGAGATATCAGCAAATTTTTGAATTCACCGCCGACCAAACTTAAACGAAATCTACAACCATGCTGGCACTAGTGACACGCACATTATCGGAACTGCAGGTTATATTCTTTAAATCCGTTAATATCGCCATGCGGCCAGATTAAATGCGTGGCCATATTATCCTTCCGTACCCTGGAAGTAAAATTGACATTTTCAATTTTTTTACGATTAGCCACTAGGTCCGGTCAATGACAAATGCACTCCATGGGTTTTGGTCATCCCCTCATTTATGCAACCCCCACAATTTCGTCAGTTTTTGTGTAACTCTAGCCGTTCTTGAGATATCAGCAAATTTTTGAATTCACCGCCGACCAAACTCAAACGAAATCTACAACCGTGCTGGCACTAGTTACATGCACATTATAGGAACTACAGGTTATAGTCTTTAAATCCGTTAATATCGCCATCCGGCCAGATTAAATGCGTGGCCATATTATCCTTCCGTACCCTGGAAGTAAAATTGTGATTTTCAATTTTTTTACGATTAGCCACCGGGTCCGGTCAATGACAAATGCACTCTATGGGTTTTGGTCATCCCCCCTTTATGAAACCCCCAAAATTTCGTCAGTTTTTGCGTATCTCTAGCCGTTTTTGAGATATCAGCAAATTTTTGAATTCACCGCCGACCAAACTCAAACCAAATCTACAACCATGCTGGCACTAGTGACACGCACATTATATTAACTACAGGTTATAGGTTTTAAATCCGTTAATATCGCCATGCGGCCTGATTAAATGCTTGGCCATATTATCCCTTGGTACCCTGGAAGTAAAATTGACATTTTTAATTTTTTTACGATTAGCCACTAGGTCCGGTCAATGACAAATGCACTCTATTGGTTTTGGTCATCCCCCCTTTATGAAACTCCCAAAATTTCGTCAGTTTTTGCGTATCTCTAGCCGTTCTTGAGATATCAGCAAATTTTTGAATTCACCGCCGATCAAAATCTAACGAAATCTACAACCATGGTGGCACTATTGACACGCACATTATAGGAACTACAGGTTATAAGCTTTAAATCCGTTAATATCGCCATCCGGCCAGATTAAATGCGTGGCCATATTATCCTTCCGTACCCTGGAAGTAAAATTGTGATTTTCAATTTTTTTACGATTAGCCACTGGGCCCGTCCATGACAAATGCACTCTATGGGTTTTGGTAATCCCCCCTTTATGAAACCACCAAAATTTCGTAAGTTTTTGCGTATCTCTAGCCGTTTTTGAGATATCAGCAAATTTTTGAATTCACCGCCGACCAAACTCAAACGAAATCTACAACCATGCTGGCACTAGTGACATGCACATTATAGGAACTACAGGTTATAGTCTTTAAATCCGTTAATATCGCCATCCGGCCAGATTAAATGCGTGGCCATATTATCCTTCCGTACCCTGGAAGTAAAATTGTGATTTTCAATTTTTTTACGATTAACCACTAGGTCCGGTCAATGACAAATGCACTCCATGGGTTTTGGTCATCCCCTCATTTATGCAACCCCCACAATTTCGTCAGTTTTTGCGTAACTCTAGCCATTCTTGAGATATCAGCAAATTTTTGAATTAACCGCCGACCAAAATCAAACGAAATCTACAACCGTGCTGGCACTAGTGACATGCACATTATAGGAACTACAGGTTATAGTCTTTAAATCCGTTAATATCGCCATGCGGCCTGTTTAAATGCGTGGCCATATTATCCTTCCGTACCCTGGAAGTAAAATTGACATTTTCAATTTTTTTACGATTAGCCACCGTGTCCGGTCAATGACAAATGCACTCTATGGGTTTTGGTCATCCCCCCTTTATGAAACCCACAAAATTTCGTAAGTTTTTGCGTATCTCTAGCCGTTTTTGAGATATCAGCAAATTTTTGTATTCACCGCCGATCAAAATCTAACGAAATCTACAACCATGCTGGCACTAGTGACACGCATATTATCGGAACTGCAGGTTATATTCTTTAAATCCGTTAATATCGCCATGCGGCCAGATTAAATGCGTGGCCATATTATCCTTCCGTACCCTGGAAGTAAAATTGACATTTTCAATTTTTTTACGATTAGCCACTAGGTCCGGTCAATGACAAATGCACTCCATGGGTTTTGGTCATCCCCTCATTTATGCAACCCCCACAATTTCGTCAGTTTTTGCGTAACTCTAGCCATTCTTGAGATATCAGCAAATTTTTGAATTCACCGCCGACACAAATCAAACGAAATCTACATCCATGCTGGCACTATTGACACGCACATTAGAAGAACTACAGGTTATAGTCTTTAAATCCGTTAATATCGCCATCCGGCCAGATTAAATGCGTGGCCATATTATCCTTCCGTACCCTGGAAGTAAAATTGTGATTTTCAATTTTTTTACGATTAGCCACCGGGTCCGGTCAATGACAAATGCACTCTATGGGTTTTGGTCATCCCCCCTTTATGAAACCCACAAAATTTCGTAAGTTTTTGCGTATCTCTAGCCGTTTTTGAGATATCAGCAAATTTTTGTATTCACCGCCGACCAAACTCAAACGAAATCTACAACCATGCTGGCACTAGTGACATGCACATTAGAGGAACTACAGGTTATAGTCTTTAAATCCGTTAATATCGCAATCCGGCCAGATTAAATGCGTGGCCATATTATCCTTCCGTACCATGGAAGTAAAATTGTGATTTTCAATTTTTTTACGATTAGCCACTGGGTCCGGTCAATGACAAATGCACTCTATGGGTTTTGTCAACCCCCGCTTTATGCAACCCCCAAAATTTCGTAAGTTTTTGCGTATCTCTAGCCGTTTTTGAGATATCAGCAAATTTTTGAATTCACCGCCGACCAAACTCAAACGAAATCTACAACCATGCTGGCACTAGTGACATGCACATTATAGGAACTACAGGTTATAGTCTTTAAATCCGTTAATATCGCCATCCGGCCAGATTAAATGCGTGGCCATATTATCCTTCCGTACCCTGGAAGTAAAATTGTGATTTTCAATTTTTTTACGATTACCCACTGGGTCCGGACAATGACAAATGCACTCTATGGGTTTTGGTCAACCCCCCTTTATGCAACCCCCAAAATTTCGTCAGTTTTTGCGTATCTCTAGCCGTTCTTGAGATATCAGCAAATTTTTGAATTCACCGCCGACCAAAATCAAACGAAATCTACAACCGTGCTGGCACTAGTTACATGCACATTATAGGAACTACAGGTTATAGTCTTTAAATCCGTTAATATCGCCATGCGGCCTGATTAAATGCGTGGCCATATTATCCCTTGGTACCCTGGAAGTAAAATTGACATTTTCAATTTTTTTACATTAAGCTACTTGGTCCGTTCAATGACAGATGAACTTAATGGGTTTTGGTCATCCCCCCTTTATGACACCCCCAAAATTTCGTCAGTTTTTGCGTATCTCTAGCCGTTCTTGAGATATCAGCAAATTTTTGAATTCACCGCCGACCAAACTCAAACGAAATCTACAACCATGCTGGCACTAGTGACATGCACATTATAGGAACTACAGGTTATAGTCTTTAAATCCGTTAATATCGCCATCCGGCCAGATTAAATGCGTGGCCATATTATCCCTTGGTACCCTGGAAGTAAAATTGACATTTTCAATTTTTTTACATTAAGCTACTCGGTCCGTTCAATGACAGATGAACTTAATGGGTTTTGGTCATCCCCCCTTTATGACACCCCCAAAATTTCGTCAGTTTTTGCGTATCTCTAGCCGTTCTTGAGATATCAGCAAATTTTTGATTTAACCGCCGACCAAAATCAAACGAAATCTACAACCATGCTGGCACTAGTGACACGCACATTATATTAACTACAGGTTATAGGTTTTAAATCCGTTAATATCGCCATGCGGCCTGATTAAATGCGTGGCCATATTATCCCTTGGTACCCTGGAAGTAAAATTGACATTTTCAATTTTTTTACGATTAGCCACTAAGTCCGGTTAATGACAAATGCACTCTATTGGTTTTGGTCATCCCCCTTTTATAAAACTCCCAAAATTTCGTCAGTTTTTGCGTATCTCTAGCCGTTTTTGAGATATCAGCAAATTTTTGAATTAACCGCCGACCAAACTCAAACGAAATCTACAACCATGCTGGCACTAGTGACATGCACATTATAGGAACTACAGGTTATAGTCTTTAAATCCGTTAATATCGCCATCCGGCCAGATTAAATGCGTGGCCATATTATCCCTTGGTACCCTGGAAGTAAAATTGACATTTTCAATTTTTTTACATTAAGCTACTCGGTCCGTTCAATGACAGATGAACTTAATGGGTTTTGGTCATCCCCCCTTTATGACACCCCCAAAATTTCGTCAGTTTTTGCGTATCTCTAGCCGTTCTTGAGATATCAGCAAATTTTTGATTTCACCGCCGACCAAACTCAAACGAAATCTACAACCATGCTGGCACTAGTGACACGCACATTATATTAACTACAGGTTATAGGTTTTAAATCCGTTAATATCGCCATGCGGCCTGATTAAATGCGTGGCCATATTATCCCTTGGTACCCTGGAAGTAAAATTGACATTTTCAATTTTTTTACGATTAGCCACTAAGTCCGGTTAATGACAAATGCACTCTATTGGTTTTGGTCATCCCCCTTTTATAAAACTCCCAAAATTTCGTCAGTTTTTGCGTATCTCTAGCCGTTTTTGAGATATCAGCAAATTTTTGAATTAACCGCCGACCAAACTCAAACGAAATCTACAACCATGCTGGCACTAGTGACATGCACATTATAGGAACTACAGGTTATAGTCTTTAAATCCGTTAATATCGCCATCCGGCCAGATTAAATGCGTGGCCATATTATCCCTTGGTACCCTGGAAGTAAAATTGACATTTTCAATTTTTTTACATTAAGCTACTCGGTCCGTTCAATGACAGATGAACTTAATGGGTTTTGGTCATCCCCCCTTTATGACACCCCCAAAATTTCGTCAGTTTTTGCGTATCTCTAGCCGTTCTTGAGATATCAGCAAATTTTTGATTTCACCGCCGACCAAAATCAAACGAAATCTACAACCATGCTGGCACTAGTGACACGCACATTATATTAACTACAGGTTATAGGTTTTAAATCCGTTAATATCGCCATGCGGCCTGATTAAATGCGTGGCCATATTATCCCTTGGTACCCTGGAAGTAAAATTGACATTTTCAATTTTTTTACGATTAGCCACTAAGTCCGGTTAATGACAAATGCACTCTATTGGTTTTGGTCATCCCCCTTTTATAAAACTCCCAAAATTTCGTCAGTTTTTGCGTATCTCTAGCCGTTTTTGAGATATCAGCAAATTTTTGAATTAACCGCCGACCAAACTCAAACGAAATCTACAACCATGCTGGCACTAGTGACATGCACATTATAGGAACTACAGGTTATAGTCTTTAAATCCGTTAATATCGCCATCCGGCCAGATTAAATGCGTGGCCATATTATCCCTTGGTACCCTGGAAGTAAAATTGACATTTTCAATTTTTTTACATTAAGCTACTCGGTCCGTTCAATGACAGATGAACTTAATGGGTTTTGGTCATCCCCCCTTTATGACACCCCCAAAATTTCGTCAGTTTTTGCGTATCTCTAGCCGTTCTTGAGATATCAGCAAATTTTTGAATTCACCGCCGACCAAAATCAAACGAAATCTACAACCATGCTGGCACTAGTGACACGCACATTATATTAACTACAGGTTATAGGTTTTAAATCCGTTAATATCGCCATGCGGCCTGATTAAATGCGTGGCCATATTATCCCTTGGTACCCTGGAAGTAAAATTGACATTTTCAATTTTTTTACGATTAGCCACTAAGTCCGGTTAATGACAAATGCACTCTATTGGTTTTGGTCATCCCCCTTTTATAAAACTCCCAAAATTTCGTCAGTTTTTGCGTATCTCTAGCCGTTTTTGAGATATCAGCAAATTTTTGAATTAACCGCCGACCAAACTCAAACGAAATCTACAACCATGCTGGCACTAGTGACATGCACATTATAGGAACTACAGGTTATAGTCTTTAAATCCGTTAATATCGCCATCCGGCCAGATTAAATGCGTGGCCATATTATCCCTTGGTACCCTGGAAGTAAAATTGACATTTTCAATTTTTTTACATTAAGCTACTCGGTCCGTTCAATGACAGATGAACTTAATGGGTTTTGGTCATCCCCCCATTTATGACACCCCTCAAAATTTCGTCAGTTTTTGCGTATCTCTAGCCGTTCTTGAGATATCAGCGAATTTTTGAATTCACCGCCGATCAAAATCTAACGAAATCTACAACCATGGTGGCACTATTGACACGCACATTATAGGAACTACAGGTTATAAGCTTTAAATCCGTTAATATCGCCATCCGGCCAGATTAAATGCGTGGCCATATTGTCCTTCCGTACCCTGGAAGTAAAATTGTGATTTTCAATTTTTTTACGATTAGCCACTGGGTCCGGTCCATGACAAATGCACTCTATGGGTTTTGATCATCCCCTCATTTATGCAGCCCCCACAATTTCGTCAGTTTTTGCGTATCTCTAGCCGTTCTTGAGATATCAGCAAATTTTTTATTTCACCGCCGACCAAAATCAAACGAAATCTACAACCATGCTGGCACTAGTGACACGCACATTATATTAACTACAGGTTATAGGTTTTAAATCCGTTAATATCGCCATGCGGCCTGTTTAAATGCGTGGCCATATTATCCCTTGGTACCCTGGAAGTAAAATTGACATTTTCAATTTTTTTACGATTAGCCACTGGGTCCGGTCAATGACAAATGCACTCTATGGGTTTTGTCAACCCCCCTTTATGCAACCCCCAAAATTTCGTAAGTTTTTGCGTATCTCTAGCCGTTTTTGAGATATCAGCAAATTTTTTAATTCACCGCCGACCAAACTCAAACGAAATCTACAACCATGCTGGCACTAGTGACACGCACATTATCGGAACTGCAGGTTATATTCTTTAAATCCGTTAATATCGCCATGCGGCCAGATTAAATGCGTGGCCATATTATCCTTCCGTACCCTGGAAGTAAAATTGACATTTTCAATTTTTTTACGATTAGCCACTAGGTCCGGTCAATGACAAATGCACTCCATGGGTTTTGTTCATCCCCTCATTTATGCAACCCCCACAATTTCGTCAGTTTTTGTGTAACACTAGCCATTCTTGAGATATCAGCAAATTTTTTAATTCACCGCCGACCAAAATCAAACGAAATCTACAACCGTGCTGGCACTAGTTACATGCACATTATAGGAACTACAGGTTATAGTCTTTAAATCCGTTAATATCGCCATGCGGCCAGATTAAATGCGTGGCCATATTATCCTTCCGTACCCTGGAAGTAAAATTGACATTTTCAATTTTTTTACGATTAGCCACTAGGTCCGGTCAATGACAAATGCACTCCATGGGTTTTGGTCATCCCCTCATTTATGCAACCCCCACAATTTCGTCAGTTTTTGCGTATCTCTAGCCGTTCTTGAGGTATCAGCAAATTTTTGATTTCACCGCCGGCCAAACTCAAACGAAATCTACAACCATGCTGGCACTAGTGACATGCACATTATAGGAACTACAGGTTATAGTCTTTAAATCCGTTAATATCGCCATCCGGCCAGATTAAATGCGTGGCCATATTATCCTTCCGTACCCTGGAAGTAAAATTGTGATTTTCAATTTTTTACGATTAGCCACTGGGTCCGGTCAATGACAAATGCACTCTATGGGTTTTGGTCAACCCCCCTTTATGCAACCCCCAAAATTTCGTAAGTTTTTGCGTATCTCTAGCTGTTTTGGAGATATCAGCAAATTTTTGAATTCACCGCCGACCAAACTCAAACGAAATCTACAACCATGCTGGCACTAGTGACATGCACATTATAGGAACTACAGGTTATAGTCTTTAAATCCGTTAATATCGCCATCCGGCCAGATTAAATGCGTGGCCATATTATCCCTTGGTACCCTGGAAGTAAAATTGACATTTTCAATTTTTTTACATTAAGCTACTCGGTCCGTTCAATGACAGATGAACTTAATGGGTTTTGGTCATCCCCCCATTTATGACACCCCTCAAAATTTCGTCAGTTTTTGCGTATCTCTAGCCGTTCTTGAGATATCAGCAAATTTTTGAATTCACCGCCGATCAAAATCTAACGAAATCTACAACCATGGTGGCACTAGGGACATGCACATTATAGGAACTACAGGTTATAGTCTTTAAATCCGTTAATATCGCCATCCGGCCAGATTAAATGCGTGGCCATATTATCCTTCCGTACCCTGGAAGTAAAATTGTGATTTTCAATTTTTTTACGATTAGCCACTGGGTCCGGTCAATGACAAATGCACTCTACGGGTTTTGGTCATCCCCTCATTTATGCAACCCCCACAATTTCGTCAGTTTTTGCGTATCTCTAGCCGTTCTTGAGATATCAGCAAATTTTTTATTTCACCGCCGACCAAAATCAAAGGAAATCTACAACCATGCTGGCACTAGTGACACGCACATTATATTAACTACAGGTTATAGGTTTTAAATCCGTTAATATCGCCATGCGGCCTGTTTAAATGCGTGGCCATATTATCCCTTGGTACCCTGGAAGTAAAATTGACATTTTCAATTTTTTTACGATTAGCCACTATGTCCGGTGAATGACAAATGCACTCTATGGGTTTTGGTCAACCCCCCTTTATGCAACCCCCAAAATTTCGTAAGTTTTTGCGTATCTCTAGCCGTTTTGGAGATATCAGCAAATTTTTGAATTCACTGCCGACCAAACTCAAACGAAATCTACAACCATGCTGGCACTAGTGACACGCACATTATATTAACTACAGGTTATAGGTTTTAAATCCGTTAATATCGCCATGCGGCCTGTTTAAATGCGTGGCCATATTATCCTTCCGTACCCTGGAAGTAAAATTGACATTTTCAATTTTTTTACGATTAGCCACCGTGTCCGGTCAATGACAAATGCACTCTATGGGTTTTGGTCATCCCCCCTTTATGAAACCCACAAAATTTCGTAAGTTTTTGCGTATCTCTAGCCGTTTTTGAGATATCAGCAAATTTTTGTATTCACCGCCGATCAAAATCTAACGAAATCTACAACCATGCTGGCACTAGTGACACGCATATTATCGGAACTGCAGGTTATATTCTTTAAATCCGTTAATATCGCCATGCGGCCAGATTAAATGCGTGGCCATATTATCCTTCCGTACCCTGGAAGTAAAATTGACATTTTCAATTTTTTTACGATTAGCCACTAGGTCCGGTCAATGACAAATGCACTCCATGGGTTTTGGTCATCCCCTCATTTATGCAACCCCCACAATTTCGTCAGTTTTTGCGTAACTCTAGCCATTCTTGAGATATCAGCAAATTTTTGAATTCACCGCCGACACAAATCAAACGAAATCTACATCCATGCTGGCACTATTGACACGCACATTAGAAGAACTACAGGTTATAGTCTTTAAATCCGTTAATATCGCCATCCGGCCAGATTAAATGCGTGGCCATATTATCCTTCCGTACCCTGGAAGTAAAATTGTGATTTTCAATTTTTTTACGATTAGCCACCGGGTCCGGTCAATGACAAATGCACTCTATGTTTTTTGGTCATCCCCCCTTTATGAAACCCACAAAATTTCGTAAGTTTTTGCGTATCTCTAGCCGTTTTTGAGATATCAGCAAATTTTTGTATTCACCGCCGATCAAAATCTAACGAAATCTACAACCATGCTGGCACTAGTGACACGCATATTATCGGAACTGCAGGTTATATTCTTTAAATCCGTTAATATCGCCATGCGGCCAGATTAAATGCGTGGCCATATTATCCTTCCGTACCCTGGAAGTAAAATTGACATTTTCAATTTTTTTACGATTAGCCACTAGGTCCGGTCAATGACAAATGCACTCCATGGGTTTTGGTCATCCCCTCATTTATGCAACCCCCACAATTTCGTCAGTTTTTGCGTAACTCTAGCCATTCTTGAGATATCAGCAAATTTTTGAATTCACCGCCGACACAAATCAAACGAAATCTACATCCATGCTGGCACTATTGACACGCACATTAGAAGAACTACAGGTTATAGTCTTTAAATCCGTTAATATCGCCATCCGGCCAGATTAAATGCGTGGCCATATTATCCTTCCGTACCCTGGAAGTAAAATTGTGATTTTCAATTTTTTTACGATTAGCCACCGGGTCCGGTCAATGACAAATGCACTCTATGGGTTTTGGTCATCCCCCCTTTATGAAACCCACAAAATTTCGTAAGTTTTTGCGTATCTCTAGCCGTTTTTGAGATATCAGCAAATTTTTGTATTCACCGCCGACCAAACTCAAACGAAATCTACAACCATGCTGGCACTAGTGACATGCACATTAGAGGAACTACAGGTTATAGTCTTTAAATCCGTTAATATCGCAATCCGGCCAGATTAAATGCGTGGCCATATTATCCTTCCGTACCATGGAAGTAAAATTGTGATTTTCAATTTTTTTACGATTAGCCACTGGGTCCGGTCAATGACAAATGCACTCTATGGGTTTTGTCAACCCCCGCTTTATGCAACCCCCAAAATTTCGTAAGTTTTTGCGTATCTCTAGCCGTTTTTGAGATATCAGCAAATTTTTGAATTCACCGCCGACCAAACTCAAACGAAATCTACAACCATGCTGGCACTAGTGACATGCACATTATAGGAACTACAGGTTATAGTCTTTAAATCCGTTAATATCGCCATCCGGCCAGATTAAATGCGTGGCCATATTATCCTTCCGTACCCTGGAAGTAAAATTGTGATTTTCAATTTTTTTACGATTACCCACTGGGTCCGGACAATGACAAATGCACTCTATGGGTTTTGGTCAACCCCCCTTTATGCAACCCCCAAAATTTCGTCAGTTTTTGCGTATCTCTAGCCGTTCTTGAGATATCAGCAAATTTTTGAATTCACCGCCGACCAAAATCAAACGAAATCTACAACCGTGCTGGCACTAGTTACATGCACATTATAGGAACTACAGGTTATAGTCTTTAAATCCGTTAATATCGCCATGCGGCCAGATTAAATGCGTGGCCATATTATCCCTTGGTACCCTGGAAGTAAAATTGACATTTTCAATTTTTTTACATTAAGCTACTTGGTCCGTTCAATGACAGATGAACTTAATGGGTTTTGGTCATCCCCCCTTTATGACACCCCCAAAATTTCGTCAGTTTTTGCGTATCTCTAGCCGTTCTTGAGATATCAGCAAATTTTTGAATTAACCGCCGACCAAACTCAAACGAAATCTACAACCATGCTGGCACTAGTGACATGCACATTATAGGAACTACAGGTTATAGTCTTTAAATCCGTTAATATCGCCATCCGGCCAGATTAAATGCGTGGCCATATTATCCCTTGGTACCCTGGAAGTAAAATTGACATTTTCAATTTTTTTACATTAAGCTACTCGGTCCGTTCAATGACAGATGAACTTAATGGGTTTTGGTCATCCCCCCTTTATGACACCCCCAAAATTTCGTCAGTTTTTGCGTATCTCTAGCCGTTCTTGAGATATCAGCAAATTTTTGATTTCACCGCCGACCAAAATCAAACGAAATCTACAACCATGCTGGCACTAGTGACACGCACATTATATTAACTACAGGTTATAGGTTTTAAATCCGTTAATATCGCCATGCGGCCAGATTAAATGCGTGGCCATATTATCCCTTGGTACCCTGGAAGTAAAATTGACATTTTCAATTTTTTTACGATTAGCCACTAAGTCCGGTTAATGACAAATGCACTCTATTGGTTTTGGTCATCCCCCTTTTATAAAACTCCCAAAATTTCGTCAGTTTTTGCGTATCTCTAGCCGTTTTTGAGATATCAGCAAATTTTTGAATTAACCGCCGACCAAACTCAAACGAAATCTACAACCATGCTGGCACTAGTGACATGCACATTATAGGAACTACAGGTTATAGTCTTTAAATCCGTTAATATCGCCATCCGGCCAGATTAAATGCGTGGCCATATTATCCCTTGGTACCCTGGAAGTAAAATTGACATTTTCAATTTTTTTACATTAAGCTACTCGGTCCGTTCAATGACAGATGAACTTAATGGGTTTTGGTCATCCCCCCTTTATGACACCCCCAAAATTTCGTCAGTTTTTGCGTATCTCTAGCCGTTCTTGAGATATCAGCAAATTTTTGATTTCACCGCCGACCAAAATCAAACGAAATCTACAACCATGCTGGCACTAGTGACACGCACATTATATTAACTACAGGTTATAGGTTTTAAATCCGTTAATATCGCCATGCGGCCTGATTAAATGCGTGGCCATATTATCCCTTGGTACCCTGGAAGTAAAATTGACATTTTCAATTTTTTTACGATTAGCCACTAAGTCCGGTTAATGACAAATGCACTCTATTGGTTTTGGTCATCCCCCTTTTATAAAACTCCCAAAATTTCGTCAGTTTTTGCGTATCTCTAGCCGTTTTTGAGATATCAGCAAATTTTTGAATTAACCGCCGACCAAACTCAAACGAAATCTACAACCATGCTGGCACTAGTGACATGCACATTATAGGAACTACAGGTTATAGTCTTTAAATCCGTTAATATCGCCATCCGGCCAGATTAAATGCGTGGCCATATTATCCCTTGGTACCCTGGAAGTAAAATTGACATTTTCAATTTTTTTACATTAAGCTACTCGGTCCGTTCAATGACAGATGAACTTAATGGGTTTTGGTCATCCCCCCTTTATGACACCCCCAAAATTTCGTCAGTTTTTGCGTATCTCTAGCCGTTCTTGAGATATCAGCAAATTTTTGATTTCACCGCCGACCAAAATCAAACGAAATCTACAACCATGCTGGCACTAGTGACACGCACATTATATTAACTACAGGTTATAGGTTTTAAATCCGTTAATATCGCCATGCGGCCTGATTAAATGCGTGGCCATATTATCCCTTGGTACCCTGGAAGTAAAATTGACATTTTCAATTTTTTTACGATTAGCCACTAAGTCCGGTTAATGACAAATGCACTCTATTGGTTTTGGTCATCCCCCTTTTATAAAACTCCCAAAATTTCGTCAGTTTTTGCGTATCTCTAGCCGTTTTTGAGATATCAGCAAATTTTTGAATTAACCGCCGACCAAACTCAAACGAAATCTACAACCATGCTGGCACTAGTGACATGCACATTATAGGAACTACAGGTTATAGTCTTTAAATCCGTTAATATCGCCATCCGGCCAGATTAAATGCGTGGCCATATTATCCCTTGGTACCCTGGAAGTAAAATTGACATTTTCAATTTTTTTACATTAAGCTACTCGGTCCGTTCAATGACAGATGAACTTAATGGGTTTTGGTCATCCCCCCTTTATGACACCCCCAAAATTTCGTCAGTTTTTGCGTATCTCTAGCCGTTCTTGAGATATCAGCAAATTTTTGAATTCACCGCCGACCAAAATCAAACGAAATCTACAACCATGCTGGCACTAGTGACACGCACATTATATTAACTACAGGTTATAGGTTTTAAATCCGTTAATATCGCCATGCGGCCTGATTAAATGCGTGGCCATATTATCCCTTGGTACCCTGGAAGTAAAATTGACATTTTCAATTTTTTTACGATTAGCCACTAAGTCCGGTTAATGACAAATGCACTCTATTGGTTTTGGTCATCCCCCTTTTATAAAACTCCCAAAATTTCGTCAGTTTTTGCGTATCTCTAGCCGTTTTTGAGATATCAGCAAATTTTTGAATTAACCGCCGACCAAACTCAAACGAAATCTACAACCATGCTGGCACTAGTGACATGCACATTATAGGAACTACAGGTTATAGTCTTTAAATCCGTTAATATCGCCATCCGGCCAGATTAAATGCGTGGCCATATTATCCCTTGGTACCCTGGAAGTAAAATTGACATTTTCAATTTTTTTACATTAAGCTACTCGGTCCGTTCAATGACAGATGAACTTAATGGGTTTTGGTCATCCCCCCATTTATGACACCCCTCAAAATTTCGTCAGTTTTTGCGTATCTCTAGCCGTTCTTGAGATATCAGCGAATTTTTGAATTCACCGCCGATCAAAATCTAACGAAATCTACAACCATGGTGGCACTATTGACACGCACATTATAGGAACTACAGGTTATAAGCTTTAAATCCGTTAATATCGCCATCCGGCCAGATTAAATGCGTGGCCATATTGTCCTTCCGTACCCTGGAAGTAAAATTGTGATTTTCAATTTTTTTACGATTAGCCACTGGGTCCGGTCCATGACAAATGCACTCTATGGGTTTTGATCATCCCCTCATTTATGCAGCCCCCACAATTTCGTCAGTTTTTGCGTATCTCTAGCCGTTCTTGAGATATCAGCAAATTTTTTATTTCACCGCCGACCAAAATCAAACGAAATCTACAACCATGCTGGCACTAGTGACACGCACATTATATTAACTACAGGTTATAGGTTTTAAATCCGTTAATATCGCCATGCGGCCTGTTTAAATGCGTGGCCATATTATCCCTTGGTACCCTGGAAGTAAAATTGACATTTTCAATTTTTTTACGATTAGCCACTGGGTCCGGTCAATGACAAATGCACTCTATGGGTTTTGTCAACCCCCCTTTATGCAACCCCCAAAATTTCGTAAGTTTTTGCGTATCTCTAGCCGTTTTTGAGATATCAGCAAATTTTTTAATTCACCGCCGACCAAACTCAAACGAAATCTACAACCATGCTGGCACTAGTGACACGCACATTATCGGAACTGCAGGTTATATTCTTTAAATCCGTTAATATCGCCATGCGGCCAGATTAAATGCGTGGCCATATTATCCTTCCGTACCCTGGAAGTAAAATTGACATTTTCAATTTTTTTACGATTAGCCACTAGGTCCGGTCAATGACAAATGCACTCCATGGGTTTTGTTCATCCCCTCATTTATGCAACCCCCACAATTTCGTCAGTTTTTGTGTAACACTAGCCATTCTTGAGATATCAGCAAATTTTTTAATTCACCGCCGACCAAAATCAAACGAAATCTACAACCGTGCTGGCACTAGTTACATGCACATTATAGGAACTACAGGTTATAGTCTTTAAATCCGTTAATATCGCCATGCGGCCAGATTAAATGCGTGGCCATATTATCCTTCCGTACCCTGGAAGTAAAATTGACATTTTCAATTTTTTTACGATTAGCCACTAGGTCCGGTCAATGACAAATGCACTCCATGGGTTTTGGTCATCCCCTCATTTATGCAACCCCCACAATTTCGTCAGTTTTTGCGTATCTCTAGCCGTTCTTGAGGTATCAGCAAATTTTTGATTTCACCGCCGGCCAAACTCAAACGAAATCTACAACCATGCTGGCACTAGTGACATGCACATTATAGGAACTACAGGTTATAGTCTTTAAATCCGTTAATATCGCCATCCGGCCAGATTAAATGCGTGGCCATATTATCCTTCCGTACCCTGGAAGTAAAATTGTGATTTTCAATTTTTTACGATTAGCCACTGGGTCCGGTCAATGACAAATGCACTCTATGGGTTTTGGTCAACCCCCCTTTATGCAACCCCCAAAATTTCGTAAGTTTTTGCGTATCTCTAGCTGTTTTGGAGATATCAGCAAATTTTTGAATTCACCGCCGACCAAACTCAAACGAAATCTACAACCATGCTGGCACTAGTGACATGCACATTATAGGAACTACAGGTTATAGTCTTTAAATCCGTTAATATCGCCATCCGGCCAGATTAAATGCGTGGCCATATTATCCCTTGGTACCCTGGAAGTAAAATTGACATTTTCAATTTTTTTACATTAAGCTACTCGGTCCGTTCAATGACAGATGAACTTAATGGGTTTTGGTCATCCCCCCATTTATGACACCCCTCAAAATTTCGTCAGTTTTTGCGTATCTCTAGCCGTTCTTGAGATATCAGCAAATTTTTGAATTCACCGCCGATCAAAATCTAACGAAATCTACAACCATGGTGGCACTAGGGACATGCACATTATAGGAACTACAGGTTATAGTCTTTAAATCCGTTAATATCGCCATCCGGCCAGATTAAATGCGTGGCCATATTATCCTTCCGTACCCTGGAAGTAAAATTGTGATTTTCAATTTTTTTACGATTAGCCACTGGGTCCGGTCAATGACAAATGCACTCTACGGGTTTTGGTCATCCCCTCATTTATGCAACCCCCACAATTTCGTCAGTTTTTGCGTATCTCTAGCCGTTCTTGAGATATCAGCAAATTTTTTATTTCACCGCCGACCAAAATCAAAGGAAATCTACAACCATGCTGGCACTAGTGACACGCACATTATATTAACTACAGGTTATAGGTTTTAAATCCGTTAATATCGCCATGCGGCCTGTTTAAATGCGTGGCCATATTATCCCTTGGTACCCTGGAAGTAAAATTGACATTTTCAATTTTTTTACGATTAGCCACTATGTCCGGTGAATGACAAATGCACTCTATGGGTTTTGGTCAACCCCCCTTTATGCAACCCCCAAAATTTCGTAAGTTTTTGCGTATCTCTAGCCGTTTTGGAGATATCAGCAAATTTTTGAATTCACTGCCGACCAAACTCAAACGAAATCTACAACCATGCTGGCACTAGTGACACGCACATTATATTAACTACAGGTTATAGGTTTTAAATCCGTTAATATCGCCATGCGGCCTGTTTAAATGCGTGGCCATATTATCCTTCCGTACCCTGGAAGTAAAATTGACATTTTCAATTTTTTTACGATTAGCCACCGTGTCCGGTCAATGACAAATGCACTCTATGGGTTTTGGTCATCCCCCCTTTATGAAACCCACAAAATTTCGTAAGTTTTTGCGTATCTCTAGCCGTTTTTGAGATATCAGCAAATTTTTGTATTCACCGCCGATCAAAATCTAACGAAATCTACAACCATGCTGGCACTAGTGACACGCATATTATCGGAACTGCAGGTTATATTCTTTAAATCCGTTAATATCGCCATGCGGCCAGATTAAATGCGTGGCCATATTATCCTTCCGTACCCTGGAAGTAAAATTGACATTTTCAATTTTTTTACGATTAGCCACTAGGTCCGGTCAATGACAAATGCACTCCATGGGTTTTGGTCATCCCCTCATTTATGCAACCCCCACAATTTCGTCAGTTTTTGCGTAACTCTAGCCATTCTTGAGATATCAGCAAATTTTTGAATTCACCGCCGACACAAATCAAACGAAATCTACATCCATGCTGGCACTATTGACACGCACATTAGAAGAACTACAGGTTATAGTCTTTAAATCCGTTAATATCGCCATCCGGCCAGATTAAATGCGTGGCCATATTATCCTTCCGTACCCTGGAAGTAAAATTGTGATTTTCAATTTTTTTACGATTAGCCACCGGGTCCGGTCAATGACAAATGCACTCTATGTTTTTTGGTCATCCCCCCTTTATGAAACCCACAAAATTTCGTAAGTTTTTGCGTATCTCTAGCCGTTTTTGAGATATCAGCAAATTTTTGTATTCACCGCCGATCAAAATCTAACGAAATCTACAACCATGCTGGCACTAGTGACACGCATATTATCGGAACTGCAGGTTATATTCTTTAAATCCGTTAATATCGCCATGCGGCCAGATTAAATGCGTGGCCATATTATCCTTCCGTACCCTGGAAGTAAAATTGACATTTTCAATTTTTTTACGATTAGCCACTAGGTCCGGTCAATGACAAATGCACTCCATGGGTTTTGGTCATCCCCTCATTTATGCAACCCCCACAATTTCGTCAGTTTTTGCGTAACTCTAGCCATTCTTGAGATATCAGCAAATTTTTGAATTCACCGCCGACACAAATCAAACGAAATCTACATCCATGCTGGCACTATTGACACGCACATTAGAAGAACTACAGGTTATAGTCTTTAAATCCGTTAATATCGCCATCCGGCCAGATTAAATGCGTGGCCATATTATCCTTCCGTACCCTGGAAGTAAAATTGTGATTTTCAATTTTTTTACGATTAGCCACCGGGTCCGGTCAATGACAAATGCACTCTATGGGTTTTGGTCATCCCCCCTTTATGAAACCCACAAAATTTCGTAAGTTTTTGCGTATCTCTAGCCGTTTTTGAGATATCAGCAAATTTTTGTATTCACCGCCGACCAAACTCAAACGAAATCTACAACCATGCTGGCACTAGTGACATGCACATTAGAGGAACTACAGGTTATAGTCTTTAAATCCGTTAATATCGCAATCCGGCCAGATTAAATGCGTGGCCATATTATCCTTCCGTACCATGGAAGTAAAATTGTGATTTTCAATTTTTTTACGATTAGCCACTGGGTCCGGTCAATGACAAATGCACTCTATGGGTTTTGTCAACCCCCGCTTTATGCAACCCCCAAAATTTCGTAAGTTTTTGCGTATCTCTAGCCGTTTTTGAGATATCAGCAAATTTTTGAATTCACCGCCGACCAAACTCAAACGAAATCTACAACCATGCTGGCACTAGTGACATGCACATTATAGGAACTACAGGTTATAGTCTTTAAATCCGTTAATATCGCCATCCGGCCAGATTAAATGCGTGGCCATATTATCCTTCCGTACCCTGGAAGTAAAATTGTGATTTTCAATTTTTTTACGATTACCCACTGGGTCCGGACAATGACAAATGCACTCTATGGGTTTTGGTCAACCCCCCTTTATGCAACCCCCAAAATTTCGTCAGTTTTTGCGTATCTCTAGCCGTTCTTGAGATATCAGCAAATTTTTGAATTCACCGCCGACCAAAATCAAACGAAATCTACAACCGTGCTGGCACTAGTTACATGCACATTATAGGAACTACAGGTTATAGTCTTTAAATCCGTTAATATCGCCATGCGGCCTGATTAAATGCGTGGCCATATTATCCCTTGGTACCCTGGAAGTAAAATTGACATTTTCAATTTTTTTACATTAAGCTACTTGGTCCGTTCAATGACAGATGAACTTAATGGGTTTTGGTCATCCCCCCTTTATGACACCCCCAAAATTTCGTCAGTTTTTGCGTATCTCTAGCCGTTCTTGAGATATCAGCAAATTTTTGAATTAACCGCCGACCAAACTCAAACGAAATCTACAACCATGCTGGCACTAGTGACATGCACATTATAGGAACTACAGGTTATAGTCTTTAAATCCGTTAATATCGCCATCCGGCCAGATTAAATGCGTGGCCATATTATCCCTTGGTACCCTGGAAGTAAAATTGACATTTTCAATTTTTTTACATTAAGCTACTCGGTCCGTTCAATGACAGATGAACTTAATGGGTTTTGGTCATCCCCCCTTTATGACACCCCCAAAATTTCGTCAGTTTTTGCGTATCTCTAGCCGTTTTTGAGATATCAGCAAATTTTTGTATTCACCGCCGACCAAAATCAAACGAAATCTACAACCATGCTGGCACTAGTGACACGCACATTATATTAACTACAGGTTATAGGTTTTAAATCCGTTAATATCGCCATGCGGCCTGATTAAATGCGTGGCCATATTATCCCTTGGTACCCTGGAAGTAAAATTGACATTTTCAATTTTTTTACGATTAGCCACTAAGTCCGGTTAATGACAAATGCACTCTATTGGTTTTGGTCATCCCCCTTTTATAAAACTCCCAAAATTTCGTCAGTTTTTGCGTATCTCTAGCCGTTTTTGAGATATCAGCAAATTTTTGAATTAACCGCCGACCAAACTCAAACGAAATCTACAACCATGCTGGCACTAGTGACATGCACATTATAGGAACTACAGGTTATAGTCTTTAAATCCGTTAATATCGCCATCCGGCCAGATTAAATGCGTGGCCATATTATCCCTTGGTACCCTGGAAGTAAAATTGACATTTTCAATTTTTTTACATTAAGCTACTCGGTCCGTTCAATGACAGATGAACTTAATGGGTTTTGGTCATCCCCCCTTTATGACACCCCCAAAATTTCGTCAGTTTTTGCGTATCTCTAGCCGTTCTTGAGATATCAGCAAATTTTTGATTTCACCGCCGACCAAAATCAAACGAAATCTACAACCATGCTGGCACTAGTGACACGCACATTATATTAACTACAGGTTATAGGTTTTAAATCCGTTAATATCGCCATGCGGCCTGATTAAATGCGTGGCCATATTATCCCTTGGTACCCTGGAAGTAAAATTGACATTTTCAATTTTTTTACGATTAGCCACTAAGTCCGGTTAATGACAAATGCACTCTATTGGTTTTGGTCATCCCCCTTTTATAAAACTCCCAAAATTTCGTCAGTTTTTGCGTATCTCTAGCCGTTTTTGAGATATCAGCAAATTTTTGAATTAACCGCCGACCAAACTCAAACGAAATCTACAACCATGCTGGCACTAGTGACATGCACATTATAGGAACTACAGGTTATAGTCTTTAAATCCGTTAATATCGCCATCCGGCCAGATTAAATGCGTGGCCATATTATCCCTTGGTACCCTGGAAGTAAAATTGACATTTTCAATTTTTTTACATTAAGCTACTCGGTCCGTTCAATGACAGATGAACTTAATGGGTTTTGGTCATCCCCCCTTTATGACACCCCCAAAATTTCGTCAGTTTTTGCGTATCTCTAGCCGTTCTTGAGATATCAGCAAATTTTTGATTTCACCGCCGACCAAAATCAAACGAAATCTACAACCATGCTGGCACTAGTGACACGCACATTATATTAACTACAGGTTATAGGTTTTAAATCCGTTAATATCGCCATGCGGCCTGATTAAATGCGTGGCCATATTATCCCTTGGTACCCTGGAAGTAAAATTGACATTTTCAATTTTTTTACGATTAGCCACTAAGTCCGGTTAATGACAAATGCACTCTATTGGTTTTGGTCATCCCCCTTTTATAAAACTCCCAAAATTTCGTCAGTTTTTGCGTATCTCTAGCCGTTTTTGAGATATCAGCAAATTTTTGAATTAACCGCCGACCAAACTCAAACGAAATCTACAACCATGCTGGCACTAGTGACATGCACATTATAGGAACTACAGGTTATAGTCTTTAAATCCGTTAATATCGCCATCCGGCCAGATTAAATGCGTGGCCATATTATCCCTTGGTACCCTGGAAGTAAAATTGACATTTTCAATTTTTTTACATTAAGCTACTCGGTCCGTTCAATGACAGATGAACTTAATGGGTTTTGGTCATCCCCCCTTTATGACACCCCCAAAATTTCGTCAGTTTTTGCGTATCTCTAGCCGTTCTTGAGATATCAGCAAATTTTTGATTTCACCGCCGACCAAAATCAAACGAAATCTACAACCATGCTGGCACTAGTGACACGCACATTATATTAACTACAGGTTATAGGTTTTAAATCCGTTAATATCGCCATGCGGCCTGATTAAATGCGTGGCCATATTATCCCTTGGTACCCTGGAAGTAAAATTGACATTTTCAATTTTTTTACGATTAGCCACTAAGTCCGGTTAATGACAAATGCACTCTATTGGTTTTGGTCATCCCCCTTTTATAAAACTCCCAAAATTTCGTCAGTTTTTGCGTATCTCTAGCCGTTTTTGAGATATCAGCAAATTTTTGAATTAACCGCCGACCAAACTCAAACGAAATCTACAACCATGCTGGCACTAGTGACATGCACATTATAGGAACTACAGGTTATAGTCTTTAAATCCGTTAATATCGCCATCCGGCCAGATTAAATGCGTGGCCATATTATCCCTTGGTACCCTGGAAGTAAAATTGACATTTTCAATTTTTTTACATTAAGCTACTCGGTCCGTTCAATGACAGATGAACTTAATGGGTTTTGGTCATCCCCCCTTTATGACACCCCCAAAATTTCGTCAGTTTTTGCGTATCTCTAGCCGTTCTTGAGATATCAGCAAATTTTTGATTTCACCGCCGACCAAAATCAAACGAAATCTACAACCATGCTGGCACTAGTGACATGCACATTATATTAACTACAGGTTATAGGTTTTAAATCCGTTAATATCGCCATGCGGCCTGATTAAATGCGTGGCCATATTATCCCTTGGTACCCTGGAAGTAAAATTGACATTTTCAATTTTTTTACGATTAGCCACTAAGTCCGGTTAATGACAAATGCACTCTATTGGTTTTGGTCATCCCCCTTTTATAAAACTCCCAAAATTTCGTCAGTTTTTGCGTATCTCTAGCCGTTTTTGAGATATCAGCAAATTTTTGAATTAACCGCCGACCAAACTCAAACGAAATCTACAACCATGCTGGCACTAGTGACATGCACATTATAGGAACTACAGGTTATAGTCTTTAAATCCGTTAATATCGCCATCCGGCCAGATTAAATGCGTGGCCATATTATCCCTTGGTACCCTGGAAGTAAAATTGACATTTTCAATTTTTTTACATTAAGCTACTCGGTCCGTTCAATGACAGATGAACTTAATGGGTTTTGGTCATCCCCCCATTTATGACACCCCTCAAAATTTCGTCAGTTTTTGCGTATCTCTAGCCGTTCTTGAGATATCAGCGAATTTTTGAATTCACCGCCGATCAAAATCTAACGAAATCTACAACCATGGTGGCACTATTGACACGCACATTATAGGAACTACAGGTTATAAGCTTTAAATCCGTTAATATCGCCATCCGGCCAGATTAAATGCGTGGCCATATTGTCCTTCCGTACCCTGGAAGTAAAATTGTGATTTTCAATTTTTTTACGATTAGCCACTGGGTCCGGTCCATGACAAATGCACTCTATGGGTTTTGATCATCCCCTCATTTATGCAGCCCCCACAATTTCGTCAGTTTTTGCGTATCTCTAGCCGTTCTTGAGATATCAGCAAATTTTTTATTTCACCGCCGACCAAAATCAAACGAAATCTACAACCATGCTGGCACTAGTGACACGCACATTATATTAACTACAGGTTATAGGTTTTAAATCCGTTAATATCGCCATGCGGCCTGTTTAAATGCGTGGCCATATTATCCCTTGGTACCCTGGAAGTAAAATTGACATTTTCAATTTTTTTACGATTAGCCACTGGGTCCGGTCAATGACAAATGCACTCTATGGGTTTTGTCAACCCCCCTTTATGCAACCCCCAAAATTTCGTAAGTTTTTGCGTATCTCTAGCCGTTTTTGAGATATCAGCAAATTTTTTAATTCACCGCCGACCAAACTCAAACGAAATCTACAACCATGCTGGCACTAGTGACACGCACATTATCGGAACTGCAGGTTATATTCTTTAAATCCGTTAATATCGCCATGCGGCCAGATTAAATGCGTGGCCATATTATCCTTCCGTACCCTGGAAGTAAAATTGACATTTTCAATTTTTTTACGATTAGCCACTAGGTCCGGTCAATGACAAATGCACTCCATGGGTTTTGTTCATCCCCTCATTTATGCAACCCCCACAATTTCGTCAGTTTTTGTGTAACACTAGCCATTCTTGAGATATCAGCAAATTTTTTAATTCACCGCCGACCAAAATCAAACGAAATCTACAACCGTGCTGGCACTAGTTACATGCACATTATAGGAACTACAGGTTATAGTCTTTAAATCCGTTAATATCGCCATGCGGCCAGATTAAATGCGTGGCCATATTATCCTTCCGTACCCTGGAAGTAAAATTGACATTTTCAATTTTTTTACGATTAGCCACTAGGTCCGGTCAATGACAAATGCACTCCATGGGTTTTGGTCATCCCCTCATTTATGCAACCCCCACAATTTCGTCAGTTTTTGCGTATCTCTAGCCGTTCTTGAGGTATCAGCAAATTTTTGATTTCACCGCCGGCCAAACTCAAACGAAATCTACAACCATGCTGGCACTAGTGACATGCACATTATAGGAACTACAGGTTATAGTCTTTAAATCCGTTAATATCGCCATCCGGCCAGATTAAATGCGTGGCCATATTATCCTTCCGTACCCTGGAAGTAAAATTGTGATTTTCAATTTTTTACGATTAGCCACTGGGTCCGGTCAATGACAAATGCACTCTATGGGTTTTGGTCAACCCCCCTTTATGCAACCCCCAAAATTTCGTAAGTTTTTGCGTATCTCTAGCTGTTTTGGAGATATCAGCAAATTTTTGAATTCACCGCCGACCAAACTCAAACGAAATCTACAACCATGCTGGCACTAGTGACATGCACATTATAGGAACTACAGGTTATAGTCTTTAAATCCGTTAATATCGCCATCCGGCCAGATTAAATGCGTGGCCATATTATCCCTTGGTACCCTGGAAGTAAAATTGACATTTTCAATTTTTTTACATTAAGCTACTCGGTCCGTTCAATGACAGATGAACTTAATGGGTTTTGGTCATCCCCCCATTTATGACACCCCTCAAAATTTCGTCAGTTTTTGCGTATCTCTAGCCGTTCTTGAGATATCAGCAAATTTTTGAATTCACCGCCGATCAAAATCTAACGAAATCTACAACCATGGTGGCACTAGGGACATGCACATTATAGGAACTACAGGTTATAGTCTTTAAATCCGTTAATATCGCCATCCGGCCAGATTAAATGCGTGGCCATATTATCCTTCCGTACCCTGGAAGTAAAATTGTGATTTTCAATTTTTTTACGATTAGCCACTGGGTCCGGTCAATGACAAATGCACTCTACGGGTTTTGGTCATCCCCTCATTTATGCAACCCCCACAATTTCGTCAGTTTTTGCGTATCTCTAGCCGTTCTTGAGATATCAGCAAATTTTTTATTTCACCGCCGACCAAAATCAAAGGAAATCTACAACCATGCTGGCACTAGTGACACGCACATTATATTAACTACAGGTTATAGGTTTTAAATCCGTTAATATCGCCATGCGGCCTGTTTAAATGCGTGGCCATATTATCCCTTGGTACCCTGGAAGTAAAATTGACATTTTCAATTTTTTTACGATTAGCCACTATGTCCGGTGAATGACAAATGCACTCTATGGGTTTTGGTCAACCCCCCTTTATGCAACCCCCAAAATTTCGTAAGTTTTTGCGTATCTCTAGCCGTTTTGGAGATATCAGCAAATTTTTGAATTCACTGCCGACCAAACTCAAACGAAATCTACAACCATGCTGGCACTAGTGACACGCACATTATATTAACTACAGGTTATAGGTTTTAAATCCGTTAATATCGCCATGCGGCCTGTTTAAATGCGTGGCCATATTATCCTTCCGTACCCTGGAAGTAAAATTGACATTTTCAATTTTTTTACGATTAGCCACCGTGTCCGGTCAATGACAAATGCACTCTATGGGTTTTGGTCATCCCCCCTTTATGAAACCCACAAAATTTCGTAAGTTTTTGCGTATCTCTAGCCGTTTTTGAGATATCAGCAAATTTTTGTATTCACCGCCGATCAAAATCTAACGAAATCTACAACCATGCTGGCACTAGTGACACGCATATTATCGGAACTGCAGGTTATATTCTTTAAATCCGTTAATATCGCCATGCGGCCAGATTAAATGCGTGGCCATATTATCCTTCCGTACCCTGGAAGTAAAATTGACATTTTCAATTTTTTTACGATTAGCCACTAGGTCCGGTCAATGACAAATGCACTCCATGGGTTTTGGTCATCCCCTCATTTATGCAACCCCCACAATTTCGTCAGTTTTTGCGTAACTCTAGCCATTCTTGAGATATCAGCAAATTTTTGAATTCACCGCCGACACAAATCAAACGAAATCTACATCCATGCTGGCACTATTGACACGCACATTAGAAGAACTACAGGTTATAGTCTTTAAATCCGTTAATATCGCCATCCGGCCAGATTAAATGCGTGGCCATATTATCCTTCCGTACCCTGGAAGTAAAATTGTGATTTTCAATTTTTTTACGATTAGCCACCGGGTCCGGTCAATGACAAATGCACTCTATGTTTTTTGGTCATCCCCCCTTTATGAAACCCACAAAATTTCGTAAGTTTTTGCGTATCTCTAGCCGTTTTTGAGATATCAGCAAATTTTTGTATTCACCGCCGACCAAACTCAAACGAAATCTACAACCATGCTGGCACTAGTGACATGCACATTAGAGGAACTACAGGTTATAGTCTTTAAATCCGTTAATATCGCCATCCGGCCAGATTAAATGCGTGGCCATATTATCCTTCCGTACCCTGGAAGTAAAATTGTGATTTTCAATTTTTTTACGATTAACCACTAGGTCCGGTCAATGACAAATGCACTCCATGGGTTTTGGTCATCCCCTCATTTATGCAACCCCCACAATTTCGTCAGTTTTTGCGTAACTCTAGCCATTCTTGAGATATCAGAAAATTTTTGAATTAACCGCCGACCAAAATCAAACGAAATCTACAACCGTGCTGGCACTAGTGACATGCACATTATAGGAACTACAGGTTATAGTCTTTAAATCCGTTAATATCGCCATGCGGCCAGATTAAATGCGTGGCCATATTATCCTTCCGTACCCTGGAAGTAAAGTTGACATTTTCAATTTTTTTACGATTAGCCACTAGGTCCGGTCAATGACAGATGAACTTAATGGGTTTTGGTCATCCCCCCATTTATGACACCCCTCAAAATTTCGTCAGTTTTTGCGTATCTCTAGCCGTTCTTGAGATATCAGCAAATTTTTGAATTCACCGCCGATCAAAATCTAACGAAATCTACCACCATGGTGGCACTATTGACTCGCACATTATAGGAACTACAGATTATAAGCTTTAAATCCGTTAATATCGCCATCCGGCCAGATTAAATGCGTGGCCATATTATCCTTCCGTACCCTGGAAGTAAAATTGTGATTTTCAATTTTTTTACGATTAGCCACTGGGTCCGGTCAATGACAAATGCACTCTATGGGTTTTGGTCAACCCCCCTTTATGCAACACCCAAAATTTCGTAAGTTTTTGCTTATCTCTAGCTGTTTTGGAGATATCAGCAAATTTTTGAATTCACCGCCGACCAAAATCAAACGAAATCTACAACCGTGCTGGCACTAGTTACATGCACATTATAGGAACTACAGGTTATAGTCTTTAAATCCGTTAATATCGCCATGCGGCCTGATTAAATGCGTGGCCATATTATCCCTTGGTACCCTGGAAGTAAAATTGACATTTTCAATTTTTTTACATTAAGCTACTTGGTCCGTTCAATGACAGATGAACTTAATGGGTTTTGGTCATCCCCCCTTTATGACACCCCCAAAATTTCGTCAGTTTTTGCGTATCTCTAGCCGTTCTTGAGATATCAGCAAATTTTTGAATTAACCGCCGACCAAACTCAAACGAAATCTACAACCATGCTGGCACTAGTGACATGCACATTATAGGAACTACAGGTTATAGTCTTTAAATCCGTTAATATCGCCATCCGGCCAGATTAAATGCGTGGCCATATTATCCCTTGGTACCCTGGAAGTAAAATTGACATTTTCAATTTTTTTACATTAAGCTACTCGGTCCGTTCAATGACAGATGAACTTAATGGGTTTTGGTCATCCCCCCTTTATGACACCCCCAAAATTTCGTCAGTTTTTGCGTATCTCTAGCCGTTCTTGAGATATCAGCAAATTTTTGATTTCACCGCCGACCAAAATCAAACGAAATCTACAACCATGCTGGCACTAGTGACACGCACATTATATTAACTACAGGTTATAGGTTTTAAATCCGTTAATATCGCCATGCGGCCTGATTAAATGCGTGGCCATATTATCCCTTGGTACCCTGGAAGTAAAATTGACATTTTCAATTTTTTTACGATTAGCCACTAGGTCCGGTTAATGACAAATGCACTCTATTGGTTTTGGTCATCCCCCTTTTATAAAACTCCCAAAATTTCGTCAGTTTTTGCGTATCTCTAGCCGTTTTTGAGATATCAGCAAATTTTTGAATTAACCGCCGACCAAACTCAAACGAAATCTACAACCATGCTGGCACTAGTGACATGCACATTATAGGAACTACAGGTTATAGTCTTTAAATCCGTTAATATCGCCATCCGGCCAGATTAAATGCGTGGCCATATTATCCCTTGGTACCCTGGAAGTAAAATTGACATTTTCAATTTTTTTACATTAAGCTACTCGGTCCGTTCAATGACAGATGAACTTAATGGGTTTTGGTCATCCCCCCATTTATGACACCCCTCAAAATTTCGTCAGTTTTTGCGTATCTCTAGCCGTTCTTGAGATATCAGCAAATTTTTTATTTCACCGCCGACCAAAATCAAACGAAATCTACAACCATGCTGGCACTAGTGACACGCACATTATATTAACTACAGGTTATAGGTTTTAAATCCGTTAATATCGCCATGCGGCCTGTTTAAATGCGTGGCCATATTATCCCTTGGTACCCTGGAAGTAAAATTGACATTTTCAATTTTTTTACGATTAGCCACTGGGTCCGGTCAATGACAAATGCACTCTATGGGTTTTGTCAACCCCCCTTTATGCAACCCCCAAAATTTCGTAAGTTTTTGCGTATCTCTAGCCGTTTTTGAGATATCAGCAAATTTTTTAATTCACCGCCGACCAAACTCAAACGAAATCTACAACCATGTTGGCACTAGTGACACGCACATTATCGGAACTGCAGGTTATATTCTTTAAATCCGTTAATATCGCCATGCGGCCAGATTAAATGCGTGGCCATATTATCCTTCCGTACCCTGGAAGTAAAATTGACATTTTCAATTTTTTTACGATTAGCCACTAGGTCCGGTCAATGACAAATGCACTCCATGGGTTTTGTTCATCCCCTCATTTATGCAACCCCCACAATTTCGTCAGTTTTTGTGTAACTCTAGCCATTCTTGAGATATCAGCAAATTTTTTAATTCACCGCCGACCAAAATCAAACGAAATCTACAACCGTGCTGGCACTAGTTACATGCACATTATACTAACTACAGGTTATAGTCTTTAAATCCGTTAATATCGCCATCCGGCCAGATTAAATGCGTGGCCATATTATCCCTTGGTACCCTGGAAGTAAAATTGACATTTTCAATTTTTTTACATTAAGCTACTCTGTCCGTTCAATGACAGATGAACTTAATGGGTTTTGGTCATCCCCCCATTTATGACACCCCTCAAAATTTCGTCAGTTTTTGCGTATCTCTAGCCGTTCTTGAGATATCAGCAAATTTTTGAATTCACCGCCGATCAAAATCTAACGAAATCTACAACCATGGTGGCACTATTGACACGCACATTATAGGAACTACAGGTTATAAGCTTTAAATCCGTTAATATCGCCATCCGGCCAGATTAAATGCGTGGCCATATTGTCCTTCCGTACCCTGGAAGTAAAATTGTGATTTTCAATTTTTTTACGATTAGCCACTGGGTCCGGTCCATGACAAATGAACTCTATGGGTTTTGGTCATCCCCTCATTTATGCAGCCCCCACAATTTCGTCAGTTTTTGCGTATCTCTAGCCGTTCTTGAGATATCAGCAAATTTTTTATTTCACCGCCGACCAAAATCAAACGAAATCTACAACCATGCTGGCACTAGTGACACGCACATTATATTAACTACAGGTTATAGGTTTTAAATCCGTTAATATCGCCATGCGGCCTGTTTAAATGCGTGGCCATATTATCCCTTGGTACCCTGGAAGTAAAATTGACATTTTCAATTTTTTTACGATTAGCCACTGGGTCCGGTCAATGACAAATGCACTCTATGGGTTTTGTCAACCCCCCTTTATGCAACCCCCAAAATTTCGTAAGTTTTTGCGTATCTCTAGCCGTTTTTGAGATATCAGCAAATTTTTGAATTCACCGCCGACCAAACTCAAACGAAATCTACAACCATGCTGGCACTAGTGACACGCACATTATCGGAACTGCAGGTTATATTCTTTAAATCCGTTAATATCGCCATGCGGCCAGATTAAATGCGTGGCCATATTATCCTTCCGTACCCTGGAAGTAAAATTGACATTTTCAATTTTTTTACGATTAGCCACTAGGTCCGGTCAATGACAAATGCACTCCATGGGTTTTGTTCATCCCCTCATTTATGCAACCCCCACAATTTCGTCAGTTTTTGTGTAACTCTAGCCATTCTTGAGATATCAGCAAATTTTTTAATTCACCGCCGACCAAAATCAAACGAAATCTACAACCGTGCAGGCACTAGTTACATGCACATTATAGGAACTACAGGTTATAGTCTTTAAATCCGTTAATATCGCTATCCGGCAAGATTAAATGCGTGGCCATATTATCCTTCCGTACCCTGGAAGTAAAATTGTGATTTTCAATTTTTTTACGATTAGCCACCGGGTCCGGTCAATGACAAATGCACTCTATGGGTTTTGGTCATCCCCCCTTTATGAAACCCCCAAAATTTCGTAAGTTTTTGCGTATCTCTAGCCGTTTTTGAGATATCAGCAAATTTTTGAATTCACCGCCGACCAAACTCAAACCAAATCTACAACCATGGTGGCACTAGTGACACGCACATTATATTAACTACAGGTTATAGGTTTTAAATCCGTTAATATCGCCATCCGGCCAGATTAAATGCGTGGCCATATTATCCTTCCGTACCCTGGAAGTAAAATTGTGATTTTCAATTTTTTTACGATTAGCCACTATGTCCGGTGAATGACAAATGCACTCTATGGGTTTTGGTCAACCCCCCTTTATGCAACCCCCAAAATTTCGTAAGTTTTTGCGTATCTCTAGCCGTTTTGGAGATATCAGCAAATTTTTTAATTCACTGCCGACCAAACTCAAACGAAATCTACAACCATGCTGGCACTAGTGACATGCACATTATAGGAACTACAGGTTATAGTCTTTAAATCCGTTAATATCGCCATCCGGCCAGATTAAATGCGTGGCCATATTGTCCTTCCGTACCCTGGAAGTAAAATTGTGATTTTCAATTTTTTTACGATTAGCCACTGGGTCCGGTCCATGACAAATGAACTCTATGGGTTTTGGTCATCCCCTCATTTATGCAGCCCCCACAATTTCGTCAGTTTTTGCGTATCTCTAGCCGTTCTTGAGATATCAGCAAATTTTTTATTTCACCGCCGACCAAAATCAAACGAAATCTACAACCATGCTGGCACTAGTGACACGCACATTATATTAACTACAGGTTATAGGTTTTAAATCCGTTAATATCGCCATGCGGCCTGTTTAAATGCGTGGCCATATTATCCCTTGGTACCCTGGAAGTAAAATTGACATTTTCAATTTTTTTACGATTAGCCACTGGGTCCGGTCAATGACAAATGCACTCTATGGGTTTTGTCAACCCCCCTTTATGCAACCCCCAAAATTTCGTAAGTTTTTGCGTATCTCTAGCCGTTTTTGAAATATCAGCAAATTTTTGAATTCACCGCCGACCAAACTCAAACGAAATCTACAACCATGCTGGCACTAGTGACACGCACATTATCGGAACTGCAGGTTATATTCTTTAAATCCGTTAATATCGCCATGCGGCCAGATTAAATGCGTGGCCATATTATCCTTCCGTACCCTGGAAGTAAAATTGACATTTTCAATTTTTTTACGATTAGCCACTGGGTCCGGTCAATGACAAATGCACTCTATGGGTTTTGTCATCCCCCCTTTATGACACCCCCAAAATTTCGTCAGTTTTTGCGTATCTCTAGCCGTTCTTGAGATATCAGCAAATTTTTGAATTAACCGCCGACCAAACTCAAACGAAATCTACAACCATGCTGGCACTAGTGACATGCACATTATAGGAACTACAGGTTATAGTCTTTAAATCCGTTAATATCGCCATCCGGCCAGATTAAATGCGTGGCCATATTATCCCTTGGTACCCTGGAAGTAAAATTGACATTTTCAATTTTTTTACGATTAGCCACTGGGTCCGGTCCATGACAAATGAACTCTATGGGTTTTGGTCATCCCCTCATTTATGCAGCCCCCACAATTTCGTCAGTTTTTGCGTATCTCTAGCCGTTCTTGAGATATCAGCAAATTTTTTATTTCACCGCCGACCAAAATCAAACGAAATCTACAACCATGCTGGCACTAGTGACACGCACATTATATTAACTACAGGTTATAGGTTTTAAATCCGTTAATATCGCCATGCGGCCTGTTTAAATGCGTGGCCATATTATCCCTTGGTACCCTGGAAGTAAAGTTGACATTTTCAATTTTTTTACGATTAGCCACTAGGTCCGGTCAATGACAGATGAACTTAATGGGTTTTGGTCATCCCCCCATTTATGACACCCCTCAAAATTTCGTCAGTTTTTGCGTATCTCTAGCCGTTCTTGAGATATCAGCAAATTTTTGAATTCACCGCCGATCAAAATCTAACGAAATCTACCACCATGGTGGCACTATTGACTCGCACATTATAGGAACTACAGATTATAAGCTTTAAATCCGTTAATATCGCCATCCGGCCAGATTAAATGCGTGGCCATATTATCCTTCCGTACCCTGGAAGTAAAATTGTGATTTTCAATTTTTTTACGATTAGCCACTGGGTCCGGTCAATGACAAATGCACTCTATGGGTTTTGGTCAACCCCCCTTTATGCAACACCCAAAATTTCGTAAGTTTTTGCTTATCTCTAGCTGTTTTGGAGATATCAGCAAATTTTTGAATTCACCGCCGACCAAAATCAAACGAAATCTACAACCGTGCTGGCACTAGTTACATGCACATTATAGGAACTACAGGTTATAGTCTTTAAATCCGTTAATATCGCCATGCGGCCTGATTAAATGCGTGGCCATATTATCCCTTGGTACCCTGGAAGTAAAATTGACATTTTCAATTTTTTTACATTAAGCTACTTGGTCCGTTCAATGACAGATGAACTTAATGGGTTTTGGTCATCCCCCCTTTATGACACCCCCAAAATTTCGTCAGTTTTTGCGTATCTCTAGCCGTTCTTGAGATATCAGCAAATTTTTGAATTAACCGCCGACCAAACTCAAACGAAATCTACAACCATGCTGGCACTAGTGACATGCACATTATAGGAACTACAGGTTATAGTCTTTAAATCCGTTAATATCGCCATCCGGCCAGATTAAATGCGTGGCCATATTATCCCTTGGTACCCTGGAAGTAAAATTGACATTTTCAATTTTTTTACATTAAGCTACTCGGTCCGTTCAATGACAGATGAACTTAATGGGTTTTGGTCATCCCCCCTTTATGACACCCCCAAAATTTCGTCAGTTTTTGCGTATCTCTAGCCGTTCTTGAGATATCAGCAAATTTTTGATTTCACCGCCGACCAAAATCAAACGAAATCTACAACCATGCTGGCACTAGTGACACGCACATTATATTAACTACAGGTTATAGGTTTTAAATCCGTTAATATCGCCATGCGGCCTGATTAAATGCGTGGCCATATTATCCCTTGGTACCCTGGAAGTAAAATTGACATTTTCAATTTTTTTACGATTAGCCACTATGTCCGGTGAATGACAAATGCACTCTATGGGTTTTGGTCAACCCCCCTTTATGCAACTCCCAAAATTTCGTCAGTTTTTGCGTATCTCTAGCCGTTTTTGAGATATCAGCAAATTTTTGAATTAACCGCCGACCAAACTCAAACGAAATCTACAACCATGCTGGCACTAGTGACATGCACATTATAGGAACTACAGGTTATAGTCTTTAAATCCGTTAATATCGCCATCCGGCCAGATTAAATGCGTGGCCATATTATCCCTTGGTACCCTGGAAGTAAAATTGACATTTTCAATTTTTTTACATTAAGCTACTCGGTCCGTTCAATGACAGATGAACTTAATGGGTTTTGGTCATCCCCCCATTTATGACACCCCTCAAAATTTCGTCAGTTTTTGCGTATCTCTAGCCGTTCTTGAGATATCAGCAAATTTTTTATTTCACCGCCGACCAAAATCAAACGAAATCTACAACCATGCTGGCACTAGTGACACGCACATTATAGGAACTACAGGTTATAAGCTTTAAATCCGTTAATATCGCCATCCGGCCAGATTAAATGCGTGGCCATATTATCCTTCCGTACCCTGGAAGTAAAATTGTGATTTTCAATTTTTTTACGATTAGCCACTGGGTCCGGTCAATGACAAATGCACTCTACGGGTTTTGGTCATCCCCTCATTTATGCAACCCCCACAATTTCGTCAGTTTTTGCGTATCTCTAGCCGTTCTTGAGATATCAGCAAATTTTTTATTTCACCGCCGACCAAAATCAAAGGAAATCTACAACCATGCTGGCACTAGTGACACGCACATTATATTAACTACAGGTTATAGGTTTTAAATCCGTTAATATCGCCATGCGGCCAGATTAAATGCGTGGCCATATTATCCCTTGGTACCCTGGAAGTAAAATTGACATTTTCAATTTTTTTACATTAAGCTACTCGGTCCGTTCAATGACAGATGAACTTAATGGGTTTTGGTCATCCCCCCATTTATGACACCCCTCAAAATTTCGTCAGTTTTTGCGTATCTCTAGCCGTTCTTGAGATATCAGCAAATTTTTGAATTCACCGCCGATCAAAATCTAACGAAATCTACAACCATGGTGGCACTATTGACACGCACATTATAGGAACTACAGGTTATAAGCTTTAAATCCGTTAATATCGCCATCCGGCCAGATTAAATGCGTGGCCATATTATCCTTCCGTACCCTGGAAGTAAAATTGTGATTTTCAATTTTTTTACGATTAGCCACTGGGTCCGGTCAATGACAAATGCACTCTACGGGTTTTGGTCATCCCCTCATTTATGCAACCCCCACAATTTCGTCAGTTTTTGCGTATCTCTAGCCGTTCTTGAGATATCAGCAAATTTTTTATTTCACCGCCGACCAAAATCAAAGGAAATCTACAACCATGCTGGCACTAGTGACACGCACATTATATTAACTACAGGTTATAGGTTTTAAATCCGTTAATATCGCCATGCGGCCTGTTTAAATGCGTGGCCATATTATCCCTTGGTACCCTGGAAGTAAAATTGACATTTTCAATTTTTTTACGATTAACCACTATGTCCGGTGAATGACAAATGCACTCTATGGGTTTTGGTCAACCCCCCTTTATGCAACCCCCAAAATTTCGTAAGTTTTTGCGTATCTCTAGCCGTTTTGGAGATATCAGCAAATTTTTTAATTCACTGCCGACCAAACTCAAACGAAATCTACAACCATGCTGGCACTAGTGACATGCACATTATAGGAACTACAGGTTATAGTCTTTAAATCCGTTAATATCGCCATCCGGCCAGATTAAATGCGTGGCCATATTGTCCTTCCGTACCCTGGAAGTAAAATTGTGATTTTCAATTTTTTTACGATTAGCCACTGGGTCCGGTCCATGACAAATGAACTCTATGGGTTTTGGTCATCCCCTCATTTATGCAGCCCCCACAATTTCGTCAGTTTTTGCGTATCTCTAGCCGTTCTTGAGATATCAGCAAATTTTTTATTTCACCGCCGACCAAAATCAAACGAAATCTACAACCATGCTGGCACTAGTGACACGCACATTATATTAACTACAGGTTATAGGTTTTAAATCCGTTAATATCGCCATGCGGCCTGTTTAAATGCGTGGCCATATTATCCCTTGGTACCCTGGAAGTAAAATTGACATTTTCAATTTTTTTACGATTAGCCACTGGGTCCGGTCAATGACAAATGCACTCTATGGGTTTTGTCAACCCCCCTTTATGCAACCCCCAAAATTTCGTAAGTTTTTGCGTATCTCTAGCCGTTTTTGAGATATCAGCAAATTTTTGAATTCACCGCCGACCAAACTCAAACGAAATCTACAACCATGCTGGCACTAGTGACACGCACATTATCGGAACTGCAGGTTATATTCTTTAAATCCGTTAATATCGCCATGCGGCCAGATTAAATGCGTGGCCATATTATCCTTCCGTACCCTGGAAGTAAAATTGACATTTTCAATTTTTTTACGATTAGCCACTAGGTCCGGTCAATGACAAATGCACTCCATGGGTTTTGTTCATCCCCTCATTTATGCAACCCCCACAATTTCGTCAGTTTTTGTGTAACTCTAGCCATTCTTGAGATATCAGCAAATTTTTTAATTCACCGCCGACCAAAATCAAACGAAATCTACAACCGTGCTGGCACTAGTTACATGCACATTATAGGAACTACAGGTTATAGTCTTTAAATCCGTTAATATCGCTATCCGGCCAGATTAAATGCGTGGCCATATTATCCTTCCGTACCCTGGAAGTAAAATTGTGATTTTCAATTTTTTTACGATTAGCCACCGGGTCCGGTCAATGACAAATGCACTCCATGGGTTTTGGTCATCCCCTCATTTATGCAACCCCCACAATTTCGTCAGTTTTTGCGTAACTCTAGCCATTCTTGAGATATCAGCAAATTTTTGAATTCACCGCCGACACAAATCAAACGAAATCTACATCCATGCTGGCACTATTGACACGCACATTAGAAGAACTACAGGTTATAGTCTTTAAATCCGTTAATATCGCCATCCGGCCAGATTAAATGCGTGGCCATATTATCCTTCCGTACCCTGGAAGTAAAATTGTGATTTTCAATTTTTTTACGATTAGCCACCGGGTCCGGTCAATGACAAATGCACTCTATGGGTTTTGGTCATCCCCCCTTTATGAAACCCACAAAATTTCGTAAGTTTTTGCGTATCTCTAGCCGTTTTTGAGATATCAGCAAATTTTTGTATTCACCGCCGACCAAACTTAAACGAAATCTACAACCATGCTGGCACTAGTGACACGCACATTATCGGAACTGCAGGTTATATTCTTTAAATCCGTTAATATCGCCATCCGGCCAGATTAAATGCGTGGCCATATTGTCCTTCCGTACCCTGGAAGTAAAATTGTGATTTTCAATTTTTTTACGATTAGCCACTGGGTCCGGTCCATGACAAATGAACTCTATGGGTTTTGGTCATCCCCTCATTTATGCAGCCCCCACAATTTCGTCAGTTTTTGCGTATCTCTAGCCGTTCTTGAGATATCAGCAAATTTTTTATTTCACCGCCGACCAAAATCAAACGAAATCTACAACCATGCTGGCACTAGTGACACGCACATTATATTAACTACAGGTTATAGGTTTTAAATCCGTTAATATCGCCATGCGGCCTGTTTAAATGCGTGGCCATATTATCCCTTGGTACCCTGGAAGTAAAATTGACATTTTCAATTTTTTTACGATTAGCCACTGGGTCCGGTCAATGACAAATGCACTCTATGGGTTTTGTCAACCCCCCTTTATGCAACCCCCAAAATTTCGTAAGTTTTTGCGTATCTCTAGCCGTTTTTGAGATATCAGCAAATTTTTGAATTCACCGCCGACCAAACTCAAACGAAATCTACAACCATGCTGGCACTAGTGACATGCACATTATCGGAACTGCAGGTTATATTCTTTAAATCCGTTAATATCGCCATGCGGCCAGATTAAATGCGTGGCCATATTATCCTTCCGTACCCTGGAAGTAAAATTGACATTTTCAATTTTTTTACGATTAGCCACTACGTCCGGTCAATGACAAATGCACTCCATGGGTTTTGGTCATCCCCTCATTTATGCAACCCCCACAATTTCGTCAGTTTTTGCGTAACTCTAGCCATTCTTGAGATATCAGCAAATTTTTGAATTCACCGCCGACACAAATCAAACGAAATCTACATCCATGCTGGCACTATTGACACGCACATTAGAAGAACTACAGGTTATAGTCTTTAAATCCGTTAATATCGCCATCCGGCCAGATTAAATGCGTGGCCATATTATCCTTCCGTACCCTGGAAGTAAAATTGTGATTTTCAATTTTTTTACGATTAGCCACCGGGTCCGGTCAATGACAAATGCACTCTATGGGTTTTGGTCATCCCCCCTTTATGAAACCCACAAAATTTCGTAAGTTTTTGCGTATCTCTAGCCGTTTTTGAGATATCAGCAAATTTTTGTATTCACCGCCGACCAAACTCAAACGAAATCTACAACCATGCTGGCACTAGTGACATGCACATTAGAGGAACTACAGGTTATAGTCTTTAAATCCGTTAATATCGCAATCCGGCCAGATTAAATGCGTGGCCATATTATCCTTCCGTACCATGGAAGTAAAATTGTGATTTTCAATTTTTTTACGATTAGACACTGGGTCCGGTCAATGACAAATGCACTCTATGGGTTTTGTCAACCCCCCTTTATGCAACCCCCAAAATTTCGTAAGTTTTTGCGTATCTCTAGCCGTTTTTGAGATATCAGCAAATTTTTTAATTCACCGCCGACCAAAATCAAACGAAATCTACAACCATGCTGGCACTAGTGACACGCACATTATATTAACTACAGGTTATAGGTTTTAAATCCGTTAATATCGCCATGCGGCCTGTTTAAATGCGTGGCCATATTATCCCTTGGTACCCTGGAAGTAAAATTGACATTTTCAATTTTTTTACGATTAGCCACTGGGTCCGGTCAATGACAAATGCACTCTATGGGTTTTGTCAACCCCCCTTTATGCAACCCCCAAAATTTCGTAAGTTTTTGCGTATCTCTAGCCGTTTTTGAGATATCAGCAAATTTTTGAATTCACCGCCGACCAAACTCAAACGAAATCTACAACCATGCTGGCACTAGTGACACGCACATTATCGGAACTGCAGGTTATATTCTTTAAATCCGTTAATATCGCCATGCGGCCAGATTAAATGCGTGGCCATATTATCCTTCCGTACCCTGGAAGTAAAATTGACATTTTCAATTTTTTTACGATTAGCCACTAGGTCCGGTCAATGACAAATGCACTCCATGGGTTTTGTTCATCCCCTCATTTATGCAACCCCCACAATTTCGTCAGTTTTTGTGTAACTCTAGCCATTCTTGAGATATCAGCAAATTTTTTAATTCACCGCCGACCAAAATCAAACGAAATCTACAACCGTGCTGGCACTAGTTACATGCACATTATAGGAACTACAGGTTATAGTCTTTAAATCCGTTAATATCGCTATCCGGCCAGATTAAATGCGTGGCCATATTATCCTTCCGTACCCTGGAAGTAAAATTGTGATTTTCAATTTTTTTACGATTAGCCACCGGGTCCGGTCAATGACAAATGCACTCTATGGGTTTTGGTCATCCCCCCTTTATGAAACCCCCAAAATTTCGTAAGTTTTTGCGTATCTCTAGCCGTTTTTGAGATATCAGCAAATTTTTGAATTCACCGCCGACCAAACTCAAACCAAATCTACAACCATGGTGGCACTAGTGACACGCACATTATATTAACTACAGGTTATAGGTTTTAAATCCGTTAATATCGCCATCCGGCCAGATTAAATGCGTGGCCATATTATCCTTCCGTACCCTGGAAGTAAAATTGTGATTTTCAATTTTTTTACGATTAGCCACTAGGTCCGGTTAATGACAAATGCACTCTATTGGTTTTGGTCATCCCCCTTTTATAAAACTCCCAAAATTTCGTCAGTTTTTGCGTATCTCTAGCTGTTTTTGAGATATCAGCAAATTTTTGAATTCACCGCCGACCAAACTCAAACGAAATCTACAACCATGCTGGCACTAGTGACATGCACATTATCGGAACTGCAGGTTATATTCTTTAAATCCGTTAATATCGCCATGCGGCCAGATTAAATGCGTGGCCATATTATCCTTCCGTACCCTGGAAGTAAAATTGTGATTTTCAATTTTTTTACGATTAGCCACTAGGTCCGGTCAATGACAAATGCACTCCATGGGTTTTGGTCATCCCCTCATTTATGCAACCCCCACAATTTCGTCAGTTTTTGCGTAACTCTAGCCATTCTTGAGATATCAGCAAATTTTTGAATTCACCGCCGACACAAATCAAACGAAATCTACATCCATGCTGGCACTATTGACACGCACATTAGAAGAACTACAGGTTATAGTCTTTAAATCCGTTAATATCGCCATCCGGCCAGATTAAATGCGTGGCCATATTATCCTTCCGTACCCTGGAAGTAAAATTGTGATTTTCAATTTTTTTACGATTAGCCACCGGGTCCGGTCAATGACAAATGCACTCTATGGGTTTTGGTCATCCCCCCTTTATGAAACCCACAAAATTTCGTAAGTTTTTGCGTATCTCTAGCCGTTTTTGAGATATCAGCAAATTTTTGTATTCACCGCCGACCAAACTCAAACGAAATCTACAACCATGCTGGCACTAGTGACATGCACATTAGAGGAACTACAGGTTATAGTCTTTAAATCCGTTAATATCGCAATCCGGCCAGATTAAATGCGTGGCCATATTATCCTTCCGTACCATGGAAGTAAAATTGTGATTTTCAATTTTTTTACGATTAGACACTGGGTCCGGTCAATGACAAATGCACTCTATGGGTTTTGTCAACCCCCCTTTATGCAACCCCCAAAATTTCGTAAGTTTTTGCGTATCTCTAGCCGTTTTTGAGATATCAGCAAATTTTTTATTTCACCGCCGACCAAAATCAAACGAAATCTACAACCATGCTGGCACTAGTGACACGCACATTATATGAACTACAGGTTATAGGTTTTAAATCCGTTAATATCGCCATGCGGCCTGTTTAAATGCGTGGCCATATTATCCCTTGGTACCCTGGAAGTAAAATTGACATTTTCAATTTTTTTACGATTAGCCACTGGGTCCGGTCAATGACAAATGCACTCTATGGGTTTTGTCAACCCCCCTTTATGCAACCCCCAAAATTTCGTAAGTTTTTGCGTATCTCTAGCCGTTTTTGAGATATCAGCAAATTTTTGAATTCACCGCCGACCAAACTCAAACGAAATCTACAACCATGCTGGCACTAGTGACACGCACATTATCGGAACTGCAGGTTATATTCTTTAAATCCGTTAATATCGCCATGCGGCCAGATTAAATGCGTGGCCATATTATCCTTCCGTACCCTGGAAGTAAAATTGACATTTTCAATTTTTTTACGATTAGCCACCGGGTCCGGTCAATGACAAATGCACTCCATGGGTTTTGGTCATCCCCTCATTTATGCAACCCCCACAATTTCGTCAGTTTTTGCGTAACTCTAGCCATTCTTGAGATATCAGCAAATTTTTGAATTCACCGCCGACACAAATCAAACGAAATCTACATCCATGCTGGCACTATTGACACGCACATTAGAAGAACTACAGGTTATAGTCTTTAAATCCGTTAATATCGCCATCCGGCCAGATTAAATGCGTGGCCATATTATCCTTCCGTACCCTGGAAGTAAAATTGTGATTTTCAATTTTTTTACGATTAGCCACCGGGTCCGGTCAATGACAAATGCACTCTATGGGTTTTGGTCATCCCCCCTTTATGAAACCCCCAAAATTTCGTAAGTTTTTGCGTATCTCTAGCCGTTTTTGAGATATCAGCAAATTTTTGAATTCACCGCCGACCAAACTTAAACGAAATCTACAACCATGCTGGCACTAGTGACACGCACATTATCGGAACTGCAGGTTATATTCTTTAAATCCGTTAATATCGCCATCCGGCCAGATTAAATGCGTGGCCATATTGTCCTTCCGTACCCTGGAAGTAAAATTGTGATTTTCAATTTTTTTACGATTAGCCACTGGGTCCGGTCCATGACAAATGAACTCTATGGGTTTTGGTCATCCCCTCATTTATGCAGCCCCCACAATTTCGTCAGTTTTTGCGTATCTCTAGCCGTTCTTGAGATATCAGCAAATTTTTTATTTCACCGCCGACCAAAATCAAACGAAATCTACAACCATGCTGGCACTAGTGACACGCACATTATATTAACTACAGGTTATAGGTTTTAAATCCGTTAATATCGCCATGCGGCCTGTTTAAATGCGTGGCCATATTATCCCTTGGTACCCTGGAAGTAAAATTGACATTTTCAATTTTTTTACGATTAGCCACTGGGTCCGGTCAATGACAAATGCACTCTATGGGTTTTGTCAACCCCCCTTTATGCAACCCCCAAAATTTCGTAAGTTTTTGCGTATCTCTAGCCGTTTTTGAGATATCAGCAAATTTTTGAATTCACCGCCGACCAAACTCAAACGAAATCTACAACCATGCTGGCACTAGTGACACGCACATTATCGGAACTGCAGGTTATATTCTTTAAATCCGTTAATATCGCCATGCGGCCAGATTAAATGCGTGGCCATATTATCCTTCCGTACCCTGGAAGTAAAATTGACATTTTCAATTTTTTTACGATTAGCCACTAGGTCCGGTCAATGACAAATGCACTCCATGGGTTTTGTTCATCCCCTCATTTATGCAACCCCCACAATTTCGTCAGTTTTTGTGTAACTCTAGCCATTCTTGAGATATCAGCAAATTTTTTAATTCACCGCCGACCAAAATCAAACGAAATCTACAACCGTGCTGGCACTAGTTACATGCACATTATAGGAACTACAGGTTATAGTCTTTAAATCCGTTAATATCGCTATCCGGCCAGATTAAATGCGTGGCCATATTATCCTTCCGTACCCTGGAAGTAAAATTGTGATTTTCAATTTTTTTACGATTAGCCACCGGGTCCGGTCAATGACAAATGCACTCTATGGGTTTTGGTCATCCCCCCTTTATGAAACCCCCAAAATTTCGTAAGTTTTTGCGTATCTCTAGCCGTTTTTGAGATATCAGCAAATTTTTGAATTCACCGCCGACCAAACTCAAACCAAATCTACAACCATGCTGGCACTAGTGACACGCACATTATATTAACTACAGGTTATAGGTTTTAAATCCGTTAATATCGCCATCCGGCCAGATTAAATGCGTGGCCATATTATCCTTCCGTACCCTGGAAGTAAAATTGTGATTTTCAATTTTTTTACGATTAGCCACTAGGTCCGGTTAATGACAAATGCACTCTATTGGTTTTGGTCATCCCCCTTTTATAAAACTCCCAAAATTTCGTCAGTTTTTGGGTATCTCTAGCTGTTTTTGAGATATCAGCAAATTTTTGAATTCACCGCCGACCAAACTCAAACGAAATCTACAACCATGCTGGCACTAGTGACATGCACATTATCGGAACTGCAGGTTATATTCTTTAAATCCGTTAATATCGCCATGCGGCCAGATTAAATGCGTGGCCATATTATCCTTCCGTACCCTGGAAGTAAAATTGACATTTTCAATTTTTTTACGATTAGCCACTACGTCCGGTCAATGACAAATGCACTCCATGGGTTTTGGTCATCCCCTCATTTATGCAACCCCCACAATTTCGTCAGTTTTTGCGTAACTCTAGCCATTCTTGAGATATCAGCAAATTTTTGAATTCACCGCCGACACAAATCAAACGAAATCTACATCCATGCTGGCACTATTGACACGCACATTAGAAGAACTACAGGTTATAGTCTTTAAATCCGTTAATATCGCCATCCGGCCAGATTAAATGCGTGGCCATATTATCCTTCCGTACCCTGGAAGTAAAATTGTGATTTTCAATTTTTTTACGATTAGCCACCGGGTCCGGTCAATGACAAATGCACTCTATGGGTTTTGGTCATCCCCCCTTTATGAAACCCACAAAATTTCGTAAGTTTTTGCGTATCTCTAGCCGTTTTTGAGATATCAGCAAATTTTTGTATTCACCGCCGACCAAACTCAAACGAAATCTACAACCATGCTGGCACTAGTGACATGCACATTAGAGGAACTACAGGTTATAGTCTTTAAATCCGTTAATATCGCAATCCGGCCAGATTAAATGCGTGGCCATATTATCCTTCCGTACCATGGAAGTAAAATTGTGATTTTCAATTTTTTTACGATTAGACACTGGGTCCGGTCAATGACAAATGCACTCTATGGGTTTTGTCAACCCCCCTTTATGCAACCCCCAAAATTTCGTAAGTTTTTGCGTATCTCTAGCCGTTTTTGAGATATCAGCAAATTTTTTATTTCACCGCCGACCAAAATCAAACGAAATCTACAACCATGCTGGCACTAGTGACACGCACATTATATTAACTACAGGTTATAGGTTTTAAATCCGTTAATATCGCCATGCGGCCTGTTTAAATGCGTGGCCATATTATCCCTTGGTACCCTGGAAGTAAAATTGACATTTTCAATTTTTTTACGATTAGCCACTGGGTCCGGTCAATGACAAATGCACTCTATGGGTTTTGTCAACCCCCCTTTATGCAACCCCCAAAATTTCGTAAGTTTTTGCGTATCTCTAGCCGTTTTTGAGATATCAGCAAATTTTTGAATTCACCGCCGACCAAACTCAAACGAAATCTACAACCATGCTGGCACTAGTGACACGCACATTATCGGAACTGCAGGTTATATTCTTTAAATCCGTTAATATCGCCATGCGGCCAGATTAAATGCGTGGCCATATTATCCTTCCGTACCCTGGAAGTAAAATTGACATTTTCAATTTTTTTACGATTAGCCACTAGGTCCGGTCAATGACAAATGCACTCCATGGGTTTTGTTCATCCCCTCATTTATGCAACCCCCACAATTTCGTCAGTTTTTGTGTAACTCTAGCCATTCTTGAGATATCAGCAAATTTTTTAATTCACCGCCGACCAAAATCAAACGAAATCTACAACCATGCTGGCACTAGTGACATGCACATTATCGGAACTGCAGGTTATATTCTTTAAATCCGTTAATATCGCCATGCGGCCAGATTAAATGCGTGGCCATATTATCCTTCCGTACCCTGGAAGTAAAATTGACATTTTCAATTTTTTTACGATTAGCCACCGGGTCCGGTCAATGACAAATGCACTCTATGGGTTTTGGTCATCCCCCCTTTATGAAACCCCCAAAATTTCGTAAGTTTTTGCGTATCTCTAGCCGTTTTTGAGATATCAGCAAATTTTTGAATTCACCGCCGACCAAACTCAAACCAAATCTACAACCATGGTGGCACTAGTGACACGCACATTATATTAACTACAGGTTATAGGTTTTAAATCCGTTAATATCGCCATCCGGCCAGATTAAATGCGTGGCCATATTATCCTTCCGTACCCTGGAAGTAAAATTGTGATTTTCAATTTTTTTACGATTAGCCACTAGGTCCGGTTAATGACAAATGCACTCTATTGGTTTTGGTCATCCCCCTTTTATAAAACTCCCAAAATTTCGTCAGTTTTTGGGTATCTCTAGCTGTTTTTGAGATATCAGCAAATTTTTGAATTCACCGCCGACCAAACTCAAACGAAATCTACAACCATGCTGGCACTAGTGACATGCACATTATCGGAACTGCAGGTTATATTCTTTAAATCCGTTAATATCGCCATGCGGCCAGATTAAATGCGTGGCCATATTATCCTTCCGTACCCTGGAAGTAAAATTGACATTTTCAATTTTTTTACGATTAGCCACTACGTCCGGTCAATGACAAATGCACTCCATGGGTTTTGGTCATCCCCTCATTTATGCAACCCCCACAATTTCGTCAGTTTTTGCGTAACTCTAGCCATTCTTGAGATATCAGCAAATTTTTGAATTCACCGCCGACACAAATCAAACGAAATCTACATCCATGCTGGCACTATTGACACGCACATTAGAAGAACTACAGGTTATAGTCTTTAAATCCGTTAATATCGCCATCCGGCCAGATTAAATGCGTGGCCATATTATCCTTCCGTACCCTGGAAGTAAAATTGTGATTTTCAATTTTTTTACGATTAGCCACCGGGTCCGGTCAATGACAAATGCACTCTATGGGTTTTGGTCATCCCCCCTTTATGAAACCCACAAAATTTCGTAAGTTTTTGCGTATCTCTAGCCGTTTTTGAGATATCAGCAAATTTTTGTATTCACCGCCGACCAAACTCAAACGAAATCTACAACCATGCTGGCACTAGTGACATGCACATTAGAGGAACTACAGGTTATAGTCTTTAAATCCGTTAATATCGCCATGCGGCCAGATTAAATGCGTGGCCATATTATCCTTCCGTACCATGGAAGTAAAATTGTGATTTTCAATTTTTTTACGATTAGACACTGGGTCCGGTCAATGACAAATGCACTCTATGGGTTTTGTCAACCCCCCTTTATGCAACCCCCAAAATTTCGTAAGTTTTTGCGTATCTCTAGCCGTTTTTGAGATATCAGCAAATTTTTTAATTCACCGCCGACCAAAATCAAACGAAATCTACAACCATGCTGGCACTAGTGACACGCACATTATATTAACTACAGGTTATAGGTTTTAAATCCGTTAATATCGCCATGCGGCCTGTTTAAATGCGTGGCCATATTATCCCTTGGTACCCTGGAAGTAAAATTGACATTTTCAATTTTTTTACGATTAGCCACTGGGTCCGGTCAATGACAAATGCACTCTATGGGTTTTGTCAACCCCCCTTTATGCAACCCCCAAAATTTCGTAAGTTTTTGCGTATCTCTAGCCGTTTTTGAGATATCAGCAAATTTTTGAATTCACCGCCGACCAAACTCAAACGAAATCTACAACCATGCTGGCACTAGTGACACGCACATTATCGGAACTGCAGGTTATATTCTTTAAATCCGTTAATATCGCCATGCGGCCAGATTAAATGCGTGGCCATATTATCCTTCCGTACCCTGGAAGTAAAATTGACATTTTCAATTTTTTTACGATTAGCCACTAGGTCCGGTCAATGACAAATGCACTCCATGGGTTTTGTTCATCCCCTCATTTATGCAACCCCCACAATTTCGTCAGTTTTTGTGTAACTCTAGCCATTCTTGAGATATCAGCAAATTTTTTAATTCACCGCCGACCAAAATCAAACGAAATCTACAACCATGCTGGCACTAGTGACATGCACATTATCGGAACTGCAGGTTATATTCTTTAAATCCGTTAATATCGCCATGCGGCCAGATTAAATGCGTGGCCATATTATCCTTCCGTACCCTGGAAGTAAAATTGACATTTTCAATTTTTTTACGATTAGCCACCGGGTCCGGTCAATGACAAATGCACTCTATGGGTTTTGGTCATCCCCCCTTTATGAAACCCCCAAAATTTCGTAAGTTTTTGCGTATCTCTAGCCGTTTTTGAGATATCAGCAAATTTTTGAATTCACCGCCGACCAAACTCAAACCAAATCTACAACCATGGTGGCACTAGTGACACGCACATTATATTAACTACAGGTTATAGGTTTTAAATCCGTTAATATCGCCATCCGGCCAGATTAAATGCGTGGCCATATTATCCTTCCGTACCCTGGAAGTAAAATTGTGATTTTCAATTTTTTTACGATTAGCCACTAGGTCCGGTTAATGACAAATGCACTCTATTGGTTTTGGTCATCCCCCTTTTATAAAACTCCCAAAATTTCGTCAGTTTTTGCGTATCTCTAGCTGTTTTTGAGATATCAGCAAATTTTTGAATTCACCGCCGACCAAACTCAAACGAAATCTACAACCATGCTGGCACTAGTGACATGCACATTATCGGAACTGCAGGTTATATTCTTTAAATCCGTTAATATCGCCATGCGGCCAGATTAAATGCGTGGCCATATTATCCTTCCGTACCCTGGAAGTAAAATTGACATTTTCAATTTTTTTACGATTAGCCACTAGGTCCGGTCAATGACAAATGCACTCCATGGGTTTTGGTCATCCCCTCATTTATGCAACCCCCACAATTTCGTCAGTTTTTGCGTAACTCTAGCCATTCTTGAGATATCAGCAAATTTTTGAATTCACCGCCGACACAAATCAAACGAAATCTACATCCATGCTGGCACTATTGACACGCACATTAGAAGAACTACAGGTTATAGTCTTTAAATCCGTTAATATCGCCATCCGGCCAGATTAAATGCGTGGCCATATTATCCTTCCGTACCCTGGAAGTAAAATTGTGATTTTCAATTTTTTTACGATTAGCCACCGGGTCCGGTCAATGACAAATGCACTCTATGGGTTTTGGTCATCCCCCCTTTATGAAACCCACAAAATTTCGTAAGTTTTTGCGTATCTCTAGCCGTTTTTGAGATATCAGCAAATTTTTGTATTCACCGCCGACCAAACTCAAACGAAATCTACAACCATGCTGGCACTAGTGACATGCACATTAGAGGAACTACAGGTTATAGTCTTTAAATCCGTTAATATCGCAATCCGGCCAGATTAAATGCGTGGCCATATTATCCTTCCGTACCATGGAAGTAAAATTGTGATTTTCAATTTTTTTACGATTAGACACTGGGTCCGGTCAATGACAAATGCACTCTATGGGTTTTGTCAACCCCCCTTTATGCAACCCCCAAAATTTCGTAAGTTTTTGCGTATCTCTAGCCGTTTTTGAGATATCAGCAAATTTTTTATTTCACCGCCGACCAAAATCAAACGAAATCTACAACCATGCTGGCACTAGTGACACGCACATTATATTAACTACAGGTTATAGGTTTTAAATCCGTTAATATCGCCATGCGGCCTGTTTAAATGCGTGGCCATATTATCCCTTGGTACCCTGGAAGTAAAATTGACATTTTCAATTTTTTTACGATTAGCCACTGGGTCCGGTCAATGACAAATGCACTCTATGGGTTTTGTCAACCCCCCTTTATGCAACCCCCAAAATTTCGTAAGTTTTTGCGTATCTCTAGCCGTTTTTGAGATATCAGCAAATTTTTGAATTCACCGCCGACCAAACTCAAACGAAATCTACAACCATGCTGGCACTAGTGACACGCACATTATCGGAACTGCAGGTTATATTCTTTAAATCCGTTAATATCGCCATGCGGCCAGATTAAATGCGTGGCCATATTATCCTTCCGTACCCTGGAAGTAAAATTGACATTTTCAATTTTTTTACGATTAGCCACCGGGTCCGGTCAATGACAAATGCACTCCATGGGTTTTGGTCATCCCCTCATTTATGCAACCCCCACAATTTCGTCAGTTTTTGCGTAACTCTAGCCATTCTTGAGATATCAGCAAATTTTTGAATTCACCGCCGACACAAATCAAACGAAATCTACATCCATGCTGGCACTATTGACACGCACATTAGAAGAACTACAGGTTATAGTCTTTAAATCCGTTAATATCGCCATCCGGCCAGATTAAATGCGTGGCCATATTATCCTTCCGTACCCTGGAAGTAAAATTGTGATTTTCAATTTTTTTACGATTAGCCACCGGGTCCGGTCAATGACAAATGCACTCTATGGGTTTTGGTCATCCCCCCTTTATGAAACCCCCAAAATTTCGTAAGTTTTTGCGTATCTCTAGCCGTTTTTGAGATATCAGCAAATTTTTGAATTCACCGCCGACCAAACTCAAACCAAATCTACAACCATGGTGGCACTAGTGACACGCACATTATATTAACTACAGGTTATAGGTTTTAAATCCGTTAATATCGCCATCCGGCCAGATTAAATGCGTGGCCATATTATCCTTCCGTACCCTGGAAGTAAAATTGTGATTTTCAATTTTTTTACGATTAGCCACTAGGTCCGGTTAATGACAAATGCACTCTATTGGTTTTGGTCATCCCCCTTTTATAAAACTCCCAAAATTTCGTCAGTTTTTGCGTATCTCTAGCTGTTTTTGAGATATCAGCAAATTTTTGAATTCACCGCCGACCAAACTCAAACGAAATCTACAACCATGCTGGCACTAGTGACATGCACATTATCGGAACTGCAGGTTATATTCTTTAAATCCGTTAATATCGCCATGCGGCCAGATTAAATGCGTGGCCATATTATCCTTCCGTACCCTGGAAGTAAAATTGACATTTTCAATTTTTTTACGATTAGCCACTAGGTCCGGTCAATGACAAATGCACTCCATGGGTTTTGGTCATCCCCTCATTTATGCAACCCCCACAATTTCGTCAGTTTTTGCGTAACTCTAGCCATTCTTGAGATATCAGCAAATTTTTGAATTCACCGCCGACACAAATCAAACGAAATCTACATCCATGCTGGCACTATTGACACGCACATTAGAAGAACTACAGGTTATAGTCTTTAAATCCGTTAATATCGCCATCCGGCCAGATTAAATGCGTGGCCATATTATCCTTCCGTACCCTGGAAGTAAAATTGTGATTTTCAATTTTTTTACGATTAGCCACCGGGTCCGGTCAATGACAAATGCACTCTATGGGTTTTGGTCATCCCCCCTTTATGAAACCCACAAAATTTCGTAAGTTTTTGCGTATCTCTAGCCGTTTTTGAGATATCAGCAAATTTTTGTATTCACCGCCGACCAAACTCAAACGAAATCTACAACCATGCTGGCACTAGTGACATGCACATTAGAGGAACTACAGGTTATAGTCTTTAAATCCGTTAATATCGCAATCCGGCCAGATTAAATGCGTGGCCATATTATCCTTCCGTACCATGGAAGTAAAATTGTGATTTTCAATTTTTTTACAATTAGACACTGGGTCCGGTCAATGACAAATGCACTCTATGGGTTTTGTCAACCCCCCTTTATGCAACCCCCAAAATTTCGTAAGTTTTTGCGTATCTCTAGCCGTTTTTGAGATATCAGCAAATTTTTTATTTCACCGCCGACCAAAATCAAACGAAATCTACAACCATGCTGGCACTAGTGACACGCACATTATATTAACTACAGGTTATAGGTTTTAAATCCGTTAATATCGCCATGCGGCCTGTTTAAATGCGTGGCCATATTATCCCTTGGTACCCTGGAAGTAAAATTGACATTTTCAATTTTTTTACGATTAGCCACTGGGTCCGGTCAATGACAAATGCACTCTATGGGTTTTGTCAACCCCCCTTTATGCAACCCCCAAAATTTCGTAAGTTTTTGCGTATCTCTAGCCGTTTTTGAGATATCAGCAAATTTTTGAATTCACCGCCGACCAAACTCAAACGAAATCTACAACCATGCTGGCACTAGTGACACGCACATTATCGGAACTGCAGGTTATATTCTTTAAATCCGTTAATATCGCCATGCGGCCAGATTAAATGCGTGGCCATATTATCCTTCCGTACCCTGGAAGTAAAATTGACATTTTCAATTTTTTTACGATTAGCCACCGGGTCCGGTCAATGACAAATGCACTCCATGGGTTTTGGTCATCCCCTCATTTATGCAACCCCCACAATTTCGTCAGTTTTTGCGTAACTCTAGCCATTCTTGAGATATCAGCAAATTTTTGAATTCACCGCCGACACAAATCAAACGAAATCTACATCCATGCTGGCACTATTGACACGCACATTAGAAGAACTACAGGTTATAGTCTTTAAATCCGTTAATATCGCCATCCGGCCAGATTAAATGCGTGGCCATATTATCCTTCCGTACCCTGGAAGTAAAATTGTGATTTTCAATTTTTTTACGATTAGCCACCGGGTCCGGTCAATGACAAATGCACTCTATGGGTTTTGGTCATCCCCCCTTTATGAAACCCACAAAATTTCGTAAGTTTTTGCGTATCTCTAGCCGTTTTTGAGATATCAGCAAATTTTTGTATTCACCGCCGACCAAACTTAAACGAAATCTACAACCATGCTGGCACTAGTGACACGCACATTATCGGAACTGCAGGTTATATTCTTTAAATCCGTTAATATCGCCATCCGGCCAGATTAAATGCGTGGCCATATTGTCCTTCCGTACCCTGGAAGTAAAATTGTGATTTTCAATTTTTTTACGATTAGCCACTGGGTCCGGTCCATGACAAATGAACTCTATGGGTTTTGGTCATCCCCTCATTTATGCAGCCCCCACAATTTCGTCAGTTTTTGCGTATCTCTAGCCGTTCTTGAGATATCAGCAAATTTTTTATTTCACCGCCGACCAAAATCAAACGAAATCTACAACCATGCTGGCACTAGTGACACGCACATTATATTAACTACAGGTTATAGGTTTTAAATCCGTTAATATCGCCATGCGGCCTGTTTAAATGCGTGGCCATATTATCCCTTGGTACCCTGGAAGTAAAATTGACATTTTCAATTTTTTTACGATTAGCCACTGGGCCCGGTCAATGACAAATGCACTCTATGGGTTTTGTCAACCCCCCTTTATGCAACCCCCAAAATTTCGTCAGTTTTTGCGTATCTCTAGCCGTTTTTGAGATATCAGCAAATTTTTGAATTCACCGCCGACCAAACTCAAACGAAATCTACAACCATGCTGGCACTAGTGACACGCACATTATCGGAACTGCAGGTTATATTCTTTAAATCCGTTAATATCGCCATGCGGCCAGATTAAATGCGTGGCCATATTATCCTTCCGTACCCTGGAAGTAAAATTGACATTTTCAATTTTTTTACGATTAGCCACTTGGTCCGGTCAATGACAAATGCACTCCATGGGTTTTGTTCATCCCCTCATTTATGCAACCCCCACAATTTCGTCAGTTTTTGTGTAACTCTAGCCATTCTTGAGATATCAGCAAATTTTTTAATTCACCGCCGACCAAAATCAAACGAAATCTACAACCGTGCTGGCACTAGTTACATGCACATTATAGGAACTACAGGTTATAGTCTTTAAATCCGTTAATATCGCTATCCGGCCAGATTAAATGCGTGGCCATATTATCCTTCCGTACCCTGGAAGTAAAATTGTGATTTTCAATTTTTTTACGATTAGCCACCGGGTCCGGTCAATGACAAATGCACTCTATGGGTTTTGGTCATCCCCCCTTTATGAAACCCCCAAAATTTCGTCAGTTTTTGCGTATCTCTAGCCGTTTTTGAGATATCAGCAAATTTTTGAATTCACCGCCGACCAAACTCAAACCAAATCTACAACCATGGTGGCACTAGTGACACGCACATTATATTAACTACAGGTTATAGGTTTTAAATCCGTTAATATCGCCATCCGGCCAGATTAAATGCGTGGCCATATTATCCTTCCGTACCCTGGAAGTAAAATTGTGATTTTCAATTTTTTTACGATTAGCCACTAGGTCCGGTTAATGACAAATGCACTCTATTGGTTTTGGTCATCCCCCTTTTATAAAACTCCCAAAATTTCGTCAGTTTTTGCGTATCTCTAGCTGTTTTTGAGATATCAGCAAATTTTTGAATTCACCGCCGACCAAACTCAAACGAAATCTACAACCATGCTGGCACTAGTGACATGCACATTATCGGAACTGCAGGTTATATTCTTTAAATCCGTTAATATCGCCATGCGGCCAGATTAAATGCGTGGCCATATTATCCTTCCGTACCCTGGAAGTAAAATTGACATTTTCAATTTTTTTACGATTAGCCACTACGTCCGGTCAATGACAAATGCACTCCATGGGTTTTGGTCATCCCCTCATTTATGCAACCCCCACAATTTCGTCAGTTTTTGCGTAACTCTAGCCATTCTTGAGATATCAGCAAATTTTTGAATTCACCGCCGACACAAATCAAACGAAATCTACATCCATGCTGGCACTATTGACACGCACATTAGAAGAACTACAGGTTATAGTCTTTAAATCCGTTAATATCGCCATCCGGCCAGATTAAATGCGTGGCCATATTATCCTTCCGTACCCTGGAAGTAAAATTGTGATTTTCAATTTTTTTACGATTAGCCACCGGGTCCGGTCAATGACAAATGCACTCTATGGGTTTTGGTCATCCCCCCTTTATGAAACCCACAAAATTTCGTAAGTTTTTGCGTATCTCTAGCCGTTTTTGAGATATCAGCAAATTTTTGTATTCACCGCCGACCAAACTCAAACGAAATCTACAACCATGCTGGCACTAGTGACATGCACATTAGAGGAACTACAGGTTATAGTCTTTAAATCCGTTAATATCGCAATCCGGCCAGATTAAATGCGTGGCCATATTATCCTTCCGTACCATGGAAGTAAAATTGTGATTTTCAATTTTTTTACGATTAGACACTGGGTCCGGTCAATGACAAATGCACTCTATGGGTTTTGTCAACCCCCCTTTATGCAACCCCCAAAATTTCGTAAGTTTTTGCGTATCTCTAGCCGTTTTTGAGATATCAGCAAATTTTTTATTTCACCGCCGACCAAAATCAAACGAAATCTACAACCATGCTGGCACTAGTGACACGCACATTATATTAACTACAGGTTATAGGTTTTAAATCCGTTAATATCGCCATGCGGCCTGTTTAAATGCGTGGCCATATTATCCCTTGGTACCCTGGAAGTAAAATTGACATTTTCAATTTTTTTACGATTAGCCACTGGGTCCGGTCAATGACAAATGCACTCTATGGGTTTTGTCAACCCCCCTTTATGCAACCCCCAAAATTTCGTAAGTTTTTGCGTATCTCTAGCCGTTTTTGAGATATCAGCAAATTTTTGAATTCACCGCCGACCAAACTCAAACGAAATCTACAACCATGCTGGCACTAGTGACACGCACATTATCGGAACTGCAGGTTATATTCTTTAAATCCGTTAATATCGCCATGCGGCCAGATTAAATGCGTGGCCATATTATCCTTCCGTACCCTGGAAGTAAAATTGACATTTTCAATTTTTTTACGATTAGCCACAAGGTCCGGTCAATGACAAATGCACTCCATGGGTTTTGTTCATCCCCTCATTTATGCAACCCCCACAATTTCGTCAGTTTTTGTGTAACTCTAGCCATTCTTGAGATATCAGCAAATTTTTTAATTCACCGCCGACCAAAATCAAACGAAATCTACAACCGTGCTGGCACTAGTTACATGCACATTATAGGAACTACAGGTTATAGTCTTTAAATCCGTTAATATCGCTATCCGGCCAGATTAAATGCGTGGCCATATTATCCTTCCGTACCCTGGAAGTAAAATTGTGATTTTCAATTTTTTTACGATTAGCCACCGGGTCCGGTCAATGACAAATGCACTCTATGGGTTTTGGTCATCCCCCCTTTATGAAACCCCCAAAATTTCGTAAGTTTTTGCGTATCTCTAGCCGTTTTTGAGATATCAGCAAATTTTTGAATTCACCGCCGACCAAACTCAAACGAAATCTACAACCATGGTGGCACTAGTGACACGCACATTATATTAACTACAGGTTATAGGTTTTAAATCCGTTAATATCGCCATCCGGCCAGATTAAATGCGTGGCCATATTATCCTTCCGTACCCTGGAAGTAAAATTGTGATTTTCAATTTTTTTACGATTAGCCACTAGGTCCGGTTAATGACAAATGCACTCTATTGGTTTTGGTCATCCCCCTTTTATAAAACTCCCAAAATTTCGTCAGTTTTTGCGTATCTCTAGCTGTTTTTGAGATATCAGCAAATTTTTGAATTCACCGCCGACCAAACTCAAACGAAATCTACAACCATGCTGGCACTAGTGACATGCACATTATCTGAACTGCAGGTTATATTCTTTAAATCCGTTAATATCGCCATGCGGCCAGATTAAATGCGTGGCCATATTATCCTTCCGTACCCTGGAAGTAAAATTGACATTTTCAATTTTTTTACGATTAGCCACTACGTCCGGTCAATGACAAATGCACTCCATGGGTTTTGGTCATCCCCTCATTTATGCAACCCCCACAATTTCGTCAGTTTTTGCGTAACTCTAGCCATTCTTGAGATATCAGCAAATTTTTGAATTCACCGCCGACACAAATCAAACGAAATCTACATCCATGCTGGCACTATTGACACGCACATTAGAAGAACTACAGGTTATAGTCTTTAAATCCGTTAATATCGCCATCCGGCCAGATTAAATGCGTGGCCATATTATCCTTCCGTACCCTGGAAGTAAAATTGTGATTTTCAATTTTTTTACGATTAGCCACCGGGTCCGGTCAATGACAAATGCACTCTATGGGTTTTGGTCATCCCCCCTTTATGAAACCCACAAAATTTCGTAAGTTTTTGCGTATCTCTAGCCGTTTTTGAGATATCAGCAAATTTTTGTATTCACCGCCGACCAAACTCAAACGAAATCTACAACCATGCTGGCACTAGTGACATGCACATTAGAGGAACTACAGGTTATAGTCTTTAAATCCGTTAATATCGCAATCCGGCCAGATTAAATGCGTGGCCATATTATCCTTCCGTACCATGGAAGTAAAATTGTGATTTTCAATTTTTTTACGATTAGACACTGGGTCCGGTCAATGACAAATGCACTCTATGGGTTTTGTCAACCCCCCTTTATGCAACCCCCAAAATTTCGTAAGTTTTTGCGTATCTCTAGCCGTTTTTGAGATATCAGCAAATTTTTTATTTCACCGCCGACCAAAATCAAACGAAATCTACAACCATGCTGGCACTAGTGACACGCACATTATATTAACTACAGGTTATAGGTTTTAAATCCGTTAATATCGCCATGCGGCCTGTTTAAATGCGTGGCCATATTATCCCTTGGTACCCTGGAAGTAAAATTGACATTTTCAATTTTTTTACGATTAGCCACTGGGTCCGGTCAATGACAAATGCACTCTATGGGTTTTGTCAACCCCCCTTTATGCAACCCCCAAAATTTCGTAAGTTTTTGCGTATCTCTAGCCGTTTTTGAGATATCAGCAAATTTTTGAATTCACCGCCGACCAAACTCAAACGAAATCTACAACCATGCTGGCACTAGTGACACGCACATTATCGGAACTGCAGGTTATATTCTTTAAATCCGTTAATATCGCCATGCGGCCAGATTAAATGCGTGGCCATATTATCCTTCCGTACCCTGGAAGTAAAATTGACATTTTCAATTTTTTTACGATTAGCCACTAGGTCCGGTCAATGACAAATGCACTCCATGGGTTTTGTTCATCCCCTCATTTATGCAACCCCCACAATTTCGTCAGTTTTTGTGTAACTCTAGCCATTCTTGAGATATCAGCAAATTTTTTAATTCACCGCCGACCAAAATCAAACGAAATCTACAACCGTGCTGGCACTAGTTACATGCACATTATAGGAACTACAGGTTATAGTCTTTAAATCCGTTAATATCGCTATCCGGCCAGATTAAATGCGTGGCCATATTATCCTTCCGTACCCTGGAAGTAAAATTGTGATTTTCAATTTTTTTACGATTAGCCACCGGGTCCGGTCAATGACAAATGCACTCTATGGGTTTTGGTCATCCCCCCTTTATGAAACCCCCAAAATTTCGTAAGTTTTTGCGTATCTCTAGCCGTTTTTGAGATATCAGCAAATTTTTGAATTCACCGCCGACCAAACTCAAACCAAATCTACAACCATGGTGGCACTAGTGACACGCACATTATATTAACTACAGGTTATAGGTTTTAAATCCGTTAATATCGCCATCCGGCCAGATTAAATGCGTGGCCATATTATCCTTCCGTACCCTGGAAGTAAAATTGTGATTTTCAATTTTTTTACGATTAGCCACTAGGTCCGGTTAATGACAAATGCACTCTATTGGTTTTGGTCATCCCCCTTTTATAAAACTCCCAAAATTTCGTCAGTTTTTGCGTATCTCTAGCTGTTTTTGAGATATCAGCAAATTTTTGAATTCACCGCCGACCAAACTCAAACGAAATCTACAACCATGCTGGCACTAGTGACATGCACATTATCGGAACTGCAGGTTATATTCTTTAAATCCGTTAATATCGCCATGCGGCCAGATTAAATGCGTGGCCATATTATCCTTCCGTACCCTGGAAGTAAAATTGACATTTTCAATTTTTTTACGATTAGCCACTAGGTCCGGTCAATGACAAATGCACTCCATGGGTTTTGGTCATCCCCTCATTTATGCAACCCCCACAATTTCGTCAGTTTTTGCGTAACTCTAGCCATTCTTGAGATATCAGCAAATTTTTGAATTCACCGCCGACACAAATCAAACGAAATCTACATCCATGCTGGCACTATTGACACGCACATTAGAAGAACTACAGGTTATAGTCTTTAAATCCGTTAATATCGCCATCCGGCCAGATTAAATGCGTGGCCATATTATCCTTCCGTACCCTGGAAGTAAAATTGTGATTTTCAATTTTTTTACGATTAGACACAGGGTCCGGTCAATGACAAATGCACTCTATGGGTTTTGGTCATCCCCCCTTTATGAAACCCACAAAATTTCGTAAGTTTTTGCGTATCTCTAGCCGTTTTTGAGATATCAGCAAATTTTTGTATTCACCGCCGACCAAACTCAAACGAAATCTACAACCATGCTGGCACTAGTGACATGCACATTAGAGGAACTACAGGTTATAGTCTTTAAATCCGTTAATATCGCAATCCGGCCAGATTAAATGCGTGGCCATATTATCCTTCCGTACCATGGAAGTAAAATTGTGATTTTCAATTTTTTTACGATTAGACACTGGGTCCGGTCAATGACAAATGCACTCTATGGGTTTTGTCAACCCCCCTTTATGCAACCCCCAAAATTTCGTAAGTTTTTGCGTATCTCTAGCCGTTTTTGAGATATCAGCAAATTTTTGAATTCACCGCCGACCAAACTCAAACGAAATCTACAACCATGCTGGCACTAGTGACATGCACATTATAGGAACTACAGGTTATAGTCTTTAAATCCGTTAATATCGCCATCCGGCCAGATTAAATGCGTGGCCATATTATCCTTCCGTACCCTGGAAGTAAAATTGTGATTTTCAATTTTTTTACGATTAGCCACCGGGTCCGGTCAGTGACAAATGCACTCTATGGGTTTTGGTCATCCCCCCTTTATGAAACCCACAAAATTTCGTAAGTTTTTGCGTATCTCTAGCCGTTTTTGAGATATCAGCAAATTTTTGTATTCACCGCCGACCAAACTCAAACGAAATCTACAACCATGCTGGCACTAGTGACATGCACATTATAGGAACTACAGGTTATAGTCTTTAAATCCGTTAATATCGCCATCCGGCCAGATTAAATGCGTGCCCATATTATCCTTCCGTACCATGGAAGTAAAATTGTGATTTTCAATTTTTTTACGATTAGCCACTAGGTCCGGTCAATGACAAATGCACTCCATGGGTTTTGGTCATCCCCTCATTTATGCAACCCCCACAATTTCGTCAGTTTTTGCGTAACTCTAGCCATTCTTGAGATATCAGCAAATTTTTGAATTCACCGCCGACCAAAATCAAACGAAATCTACAACCATGCTGGCACTATTGCCACGCACATTAGAAGAACTACAGGTTATAGTCTTTAAATCCGTTAATATCGCCATCCGGCCAGATTAAATGCGTGGCCATCTTATCCTTCCGTGCCCTGGAAGTAAAATTGTGATTTTTAATTTTTTTACGATTAGCCACCGGGTCCGGTCAATGACAAATGCACTCTATGGGTTTTGGTCATCCCCCCTTTATGAAACCCACAAAATTTCGTAAGTTTTTGCGTATCTCTAGCCGTTTTTGAGATATCAGCAAATTTTTGTATTCACCGCCGACCAAACTCAAACGAAATCTACAACCATGCTGGCACTAGTGACATGCACATTATAGGAACTACAGGTTATAGTCTTTAAATCCGTTAATATCGCAATCCGGCCAGATTAAATGCGTGGCCATATTATCCTTCCGTACCATGGAAGTAAAATTGTGATTTTCAATTTTTTTACGATTAGACACTGGGTCCGGTCGATGACAAATGCACTCTATGGGTTTTGGTCATCCCCCCTTTATGAAACCCACAAAATTTCGTAAGTTTTTGCGTATCTCTAGCCGTTTTTGAGATATCAGCAAATTTTTGTATTCACCGCCGACCAAACTTAAACGAAATCTACAACCATGCTGGCACTAGTGACATGCACATTATAGGAACTACAGGTTATAGTCTTTAAATCCGTTAATATCGCCATCCGGCCAGATTAAATGCGTGGCCATATTATCCTTCCGTACCCTGGAAGTAAAATTGACATTTTTAATTTTTTTACGATTAGCCACTGGGTCCGGTCAATGACAAATGCACTCTATGGGTTTTGGTCAACCCCCCTTTATGCAACCCCCAAAATTTCGTCAGTTTTTGCGTATATCTAGCCGTTCTTGAGATATCAGCAAATTTTTGAATTCACCGCCGAACAAAATCAAACAAAATCTACAACCATGCTGGCACTAGTGACACGCACATTATAGGAACTAGAGGTTATAGTCTTTAAATCCGTTAATATCGCCATGCGGCCTGATTAAATGCGTGGCCATATTATCCCTTGGTACCCTGGAAGTAAAATTGACATTTTCAATTTTTTTACATTAAGCTACTTGGTCCGTTCAATGACAGATGAACTTAATGGGTTTTGGTCATCCCCCCTTTATGACACCCCCAAAATTTCGTCAGTTTTTGCGTATCTCTAGCCGTTCTTGAGATATCTGCAAATTTTTGATTTCACGGCCGACCAAACTTAAACGAAATCTACAACCATGCTGGCACTAGTGACACGCATATTATCGGAACTGCAGGTTATATTCTTTAAATCCGTTAATATCGCCATGCGGCCAGATTAAATGCGTGGCCATATTATCCTTCCGTACCCAGGAAGTAAATTTGTGATTTTCAATTTTTTTACGATTAGCCACCGGGTCCGGTCAATGACAAATGCACTCCATGGGTTTTGGTTATCCCCTCATTTATGCAACCCCCACAATTTCGTCAGTTTTTGCGTAACTCTAGCCATTCTTGAGATATCAGCAAATTTTTGAATTCACCGCCGACACAAATCAAACGAAATCTACATCCATGCTGGCACTATTGACACGCACATTAGAAGAACTACAGGTTATAGTCTTTAAATCCGTTAATATCGCCATCCGGCCAGATTAAATGCGTGGCCATATTATCCTTCCGTACCCTGGAAGTAAAATTGTGATTTTCAATTTTTTTACGATTAGCCACCGGGTCCGGTCAATGACAAATGCACTCTATGGGTTTTGGTCATCCCCCCTTTATGAAACCCACAAAATTTCGTAAGTTTTTGCGTATCTCTAGCCGTTTTTGAGATATCAGCAAATTTTTGTATTCACCGCCGACCAAACTCAAACGAAATCTACAACCATGCTGGCACTAGTGACATGCACATTAGAGGAACTACAGGTTATAGTCTTTAAATCCGTTAATATCGCAATCCGGCCAGATTAAATGCGTGGCCATATTATCCTTCCGTACCATGGAAGTAAAATTGTGATTTTCAATTTTTTTACGATTAGACACTGGGTCCGGTCAATGACAAATGCACTCTATGGGTTTTGTCAACCCCCCTTTATGCAACCCCCAAAATTTCGTAAGTTTTTGCGTATCTCTAGCCGTTTTTGAGATATCAGCAAATTTTTTATTTCACCGCCGACCAAAATCAAACGAAATCTACAACCATGCTGGCACTAGTGACACGCACATTATATTAACTACAGGTTATAGGTTTTAAATCCGTTAATATCGCCATGCGGCCTGTTTAAATGCGTGGCCATATTATCCCTTGGTACCCTGGAAGTAAAATTGACATTTTCAATTTTTTTACGATTAGCCACTGGGTCCGGTCAATGACAAATGCACTCTATGGGTTTTGTCAACCCCCCTTTATGCAACCCCCAAAATTTCGTAAGTTTTTGCGTATCTCTAGCCGTTTTTGAGATATCAGCAAATTTTTGAATTCACCGCCGACCAAACTCAAACGAAATCTACAACCATGCTGGCACTAGTGACACGCACATTATCGGAACTGCAGGTTATATTCTTTAAATCCGTTAATATCGCCATGCGGCCAGATTAAATGCGTGGCCATATTATCCTTCCGTACCCTGGAAGTAAAATTGACATTTTCAATTTTTTTACGATTAGCCACTAGGTCCGGTCAATGACAAATGCACTCCATGGGTTTTGTTCATCCCCTCATTTATGCAACCCCCACAATTTCGTCAGTTTTTGTGTAACTCTAGCCATTCTTGAGATATCAGCAAATTTTTTAATTCACCGCCGACCAAAATCAAACGAAATCTACAACCGTGCTGGCACTAGTTACATGCACATTATAGGAACTACAGGTTATAGTCTTTAAATCCGTTAATATCGCTATCCGGCCAGATTAAATGCGTGGCCATATTATCCTTCCGTACCCTGGAAGTAAAATTGACATTTTCAATTTTTTTACGATTAGCCACCGGGTCCGGTCAATGACAAATGCACTCTATGGGTTTTGGTCATCCCCCCTTTATGAAACCCCCAAAATTTCGTAAGTTTTTGCGTATCTCTAGCCATTCTTGAGATATCAGCAAATTTTTGAATTCACCGCCGACCAAACTCAAACCAAATCTACAACCATGGTGGCACTAGTGACACGCACATTATATTAACTACAGGTTATAGGTTTTAAATCCGTTAATATCGCCATCCGGCCAGATTAAATGCGTGGCCATATTATCCTTCCGTACCCTGGAAGTAAAATTGTGATTTTCAATTTTTTTACGATTAGCCACTAGGTCCGGTTAATGACAAATGCACTCTATTGGTTTTGGTCATCCCCCCTTTATAAAACTCCCAAAATTTCGTCAGTTTTTGCGTATCTCTAGCCGTTTTTGAGATATCAGCAAATTTTTGAATTCACCGCCGACCAAACTCAAACGAAATCTACAACCATGCTGGCACTAGTGACATGCACATTATCGGAACTGCAGGTTATATTCTTTAAATCCGTTAATATCGCCATGCGGCCAGATTAAATGCGTGGCCATATTATCCTTCCGTACCCTGGAAGTAAAATTGACATTTTCAATTTTTTTACGATTAGCCACTAGGTCCGGTCAATGACAAATGCACTCCATGGGTTTTGGTCATCCCCTCATTTATGCAACCCCCACAATTTCGTCAGTTTTTGCGTAACTCTAGCCATTCTTGAGATATCAGCAAATTTTTGAATTCACCGCCGACACAAATCAAACGAAATCTACATCCATGCTGGCACTATTGACACGCACATTAGAAGAACTACAGGTTATAGTCTTTAAATCCGTTAATATCGCCATCCGGCCAGATTAAATGCGTGGCCATATTATCCTTCCGTACCCTGGAAGTAAAATTGTGATTTTCAATTTTTTTACGATTAGCCACCGGGTCCGGTCAATGACAAATGCACTCTATGGGTTTTGGTCATCCCCCCTTTATGAAACCCACAAAATTTCGTAAGTTTTTGCGTATCTCTAGCCGTTTTTGAGATATCAGCAAATTTTTGTATTCACCGCCGACCAAACTCAAACGAAATCTACAACCATGCTGGCACTAGTGACATGCACATTAGAGGAACTACAGGTTATAGTCTTTAAATCCGTTAATATCGCAATCCGGCCAGATTAAATGCGTGGCCATATTATCCTTCCGTACCATGGAAGTAAAATTGTGATTTTCAATTTTTTTACGATTAGACACTGGGTCCGGTCAATGACAAATGCACTCTATGGGTTTTGTCAACCCCCCTTTATGCAACCCCCAAAATTTCGTAAGTTTTTGCGTATCTCTAGCCGTTTTTGAGATATCAGCAAATTTTTGAATTCACCGCCGACCAAACTCAAACGAAATCTACAACCATGCTGGCACTAGTGACATGCACATTATAGGAACTACAGGTTATAGTCTTTAAATCCGTTAATATCGCCATCCGGCCAGATTAAATGCGTGGCCATATTATCCTTCCGTACCCTGGAAGTAAAATTGTGATTTTCAATTTTTTTACGATTAGCCACCGGGTCCGGTCAGTGACAAATGCACTCTATGGGTTTTGGTCATCCCCCCTTTATGAAACCCACAAAATTTCGTAAGTTTTTGCGTATCTCTAGCCGTTTTTGAGATATCAGCAAATTTTTGTATTCACCGCCGACCAAACTCAAACGAAATCTACAACCATGCTGGCACTAGTGACATGCACATTATAGGAACTACAGGTTATAGTCTTTAAATCCGTTAATATCGCCATCCGGCCAGATTAAATGCGTGCCCATATTATCCTTCCGTACCATGGAAGTAAAATTGTGATTTTCAATTTTTTTACGATTAGCCACTAGGTCCGGTCAATGACAAATGCACTCCATGGGTTTTGGTCATCCCCTCATTTATGCAACCCCCACAATTTCGTCAGTTTTTGCGTAACTCTAGCCATTCTTGAGATATCAGCAAATTTTTGAATTCACCGCCGACCAAAATCAAACGAAATCTACAACCATGCTGGCACTATTGCCACGCACATTAGAAGAACTACAGGTTATAGTCTTTAAATCCGTTAATATCGCCATCCGGCCAGATTAAATGCGTGGCCATCTTATCCTTCCGTGCCCTGGAAGTAAAATTGTGATTTTTAATTTTTTTACGATTAGCCACCGGGTCCGGTCAATGACAAATGCACTCTATGGGTTTTGGTCATCCCCCCTTTATGAAACCCACAAAATTTCGTAAGTTTTTGCGTATCTCTAGCCGTTTTTGAGATATCAGCAAATTTTTGTATTCACCGCCGACCAAACTCAAACGAAATCTACAACCATGCTGGCACTAGTGACATGCACATTATAGGAACTACAGGTTATAGTCTTTAAATCCGTTAATATCGCAATCCGGCCAGATTAAATGCGTGGCCATATTATCCTTCCGTACCATGGAAGTAAAATTGTGATTTTCAATTTTTTTACGATTAGACACTGGGTCCGGTCGATGACAAATGCACTCTATGGGTTTTGGTCATCCCCCCTTTATGAAACCCACAAAATTTCGTAAGTTTTTGCGTATCTCTAGCCGTTTTTGAGATATCAGCAAATTTTTGTATTCACCGCCGACCAAACTTAAACGAAATCTACAACCATGCTGGCACTAGTGACATGCACATTATAGGAACTACAGGTTATAGTCTTTAAATCCGTTAATATCGCCATCCGGCCAGATTAAATGCGTGGCCATATTATCCTTCCGTACCCTGGAAGTAAAATTGACATTTTTAATTTTTTTACGATTAGCCACTGGGTCCGGTCAATGACAAATGCACTCTATGGGTTTTGGTCAACCCCCCTTTATGCAACCCCCAAAATTTCGTCAGTTTTTGCGTATATCTAGCCGTTCTTGAGATATCAGCAAATTTTTGAATTCACCGCCGAACAAAATCAAACAAAATCTACAACCATGCTGGCACTAGTGACACGCACATTATAGGAACTAGAGGTTATAGTCTTTAAATCCGTTAATATCGCCATGCGGCCTGATTAAATGCGTGGCCATATTATCCCTTGGTACCCTGGAAGTAAAATTGACATTTTCAATTTTTTTACATTAAGCTACTTGGTCCGTTCAATGACAGATGAACTTAATGGGTTTTGGTCATCCCCCCTTTATGACACCCCCAAAATTTCGTCAGTTTTTGCGTATCTCTAGCCGTTCTTGAGATATCTGCAAATTTTTGATTTCACGGCCGACCAAACTTAAACGAAATCTACAACCATGCTGGCACTAGTGACACGCATATTATCGGAACTGCAGGTTATATTCTTTAAATCCGTTAATATCGCCATGCGGCCAGATTAAATGCGTGGCCATATTATCCTTCCGTACCCAGGAAGTAAATTTGTGATTTTCAATTTTTTTACGATTAGCCACCGGGTCCGGTCAATGACAAATGCACTCCATGGGTTTTGGTTATCCCCTCATTTATGCAACCCCCACAATTTCGTCAGTTTTTGCGTAACTCTAGCCGTTCTTGAGATATCAGCAAATTTTTGAATTCACCGCCGACCAAAATCAAACGAAATCTACAACCATGCTGGCACTATTGACACGCACATTAGAAGAACTACAGGTTATAGTCTTTAAATCCGTTTATATCGCCATCCGGCCAGATTAAATGCGTGGCCATATTATCCTTCCGTACCCAGGAAGTAAATTTGTGATTTTCAATTTTTTTACTATTAGCCACCGGGTCCGGTCAATGACAAATGCACTCTATGGGTTTTGGTCATCCCCCCTTTATGAAACCCCCAAAATTTCGTAAGTTTTTGCGTATCTCTAGCCGTTTTTGAGATATCAGCAAATTTTTGAATTCACCGCCGACCAAACTCAAACCAAATCTACAACCATGCTGGCACTAGTGACACGCACATTATATTAACTACAGGTTATAGGTTTTAAATCCGTTAATATCGCCATGCGGCCTGATTAAATGCTTGGCCATATTATCCCTTGGTACCCTGGAAGTATAATTGACATTTTTAATTTTTTTACGATTAGCCACTAGGTCCGGTCAATGACAAATGCACTCCATGGGTTTTGGTCATCCCCTCATTTATGCAACCCACACAATTTCGTCAGTTTTTGCGTAACTCTAGCCGTTTTTGAGATATCTGCAAATTTTTGAATTCACCGCCGACCAAACTCAAACGAAATCTACAACCATTCTGGCATTAGTGACATGCACATTATAGGAACTACAGGTTATAGTCTTTAAATCCGTTAATATCGCCATCCGGCCAGATTAAATGCGTGGCCATATTATCCTTCCGTACCCTGGAAGTAAAATTGTGATTTTCAATTTTTTTACGATTAGCTACTTGGTCCGGTCAATGACAAATGCACTCTATGGGTTTCGGTCAACCCCCCTTTATGCAACCCCCAAAATTTCGTAAGTTTTTGCGTATCTCTAGCCGTTTTTGAGATATCAGCAAATTTTTGAATTCACCGCCGACCAAACTCAAACGAAATCTACAACCATGCTGGCACTAGTGACATGCACATTATAGGAACTACAGGTTATAGTCTTTAAATCCGTTAATATCGCGATCCGGCCAGATTAAATGCGTGGCCATATTATCCTTCCGTACCCTGGAAGTAAAATTGTGATTTTCAATTTTTTTACGATTAGCTACTGGGTCCGGTCAATGACAAATGCACTCTATGGGTTTCGGTCAACCCCCCTTTATGCAACCCCCAAAATTTCGTCAGTTTTTGCGTATCTCTAGCCGTTCTTGAGATATCAGCAAATTTTTGAATTCACCGCCGAACAAAATCAAACAAAATCTACAACCATGCTGGCACTAGTGACACGCACATTATAGGAACTAGAGGTTATAGTCTTTAAATCCGTTAATATCGCCATGCGGCCTGATTAAATGCGTGGCCATATTATCCCTTGGTACCCTGGAAGTAAAATTGACATTTTCAATTTTTTTACATTAAGCTACTTGGTCCGTTCAATGACAGATGAACTTAATGGGTTTTGGTCATCCCCCCTTTATGACACCCCCAAAATTACGTCAGTTTTTGCGTATCTCTAGCCGTTCTTGAGATATCTGCAAATTTTTGATTTCACGGCCGACCAAACTTAAACGAAATCTACAACCATGCTGGCACTAGTGACACGCATATTATCGGAACTGCAGGTTATATTCTTTAAATCCGTTAATATCGCCATGCGGCCATATTAAATGCGTGGCCATATTATCCTTCCGTACCCAGGAAGTAAATTTGTGTTTTTCAATTTTTTTACGATTAGCCACCGGGTCCGGTCAATGACAAATGCACTCCATGGGTTTTGGTTATCCCCTCATTTATGCAACCCCCACAATTTCGTCAGTTTTTGCGTAACTCTAGCCGTTCTTGAGATATCAGCAAATTTTTGAATTCACCGCCGACCAAAATCAAACGAAATCTACAACCATGCTGGCACTATTGACACGCACATTAGAAGAACTACAGGTTATAGTCTTTGAATCCGTTTATATCGCCATCCGGCCAGATTAAATGCGTGGCCATATTATCCTTCCGTACCCAGGAAGTAAATTTGTGATTTTCAATTTTTTTACTATTAGCCACCGGGTCCGGTCAATGACAAATGCACTCTATGGGTTTTGGTCATCCCCCCTTTATGAAATCCCCAAAATTTCGTAAGTTTTTGCGTATCTCTAGCCGTTTTTGAGATATCAGCAAATTTTTGAATTCACCGCCGACCAAACTCAAACCAAATCTACAACCATGCTGGCACTAGTGACACGCACATTATATTAACTACAGGTTATAGGTTTTAAATCCGTTAATATCGCCATGCGGCCTGATTAAATGCTTGGCCATATTATCCCTTGGTACCCTGGAAGTATAATTGACATTTTTAATTTTTTTACGATTAGCCACTAGGTCCGGTCAATGACAAATGCACTCCATGGGTTTTGGTCATCCCCTCATTTATGCAACCCACACAATTTCGTCAGTTTTTGCGTAACTCTAGCCGTTTTTGAGATATCTGCAAATTTTTGAATTCACCGCCGACCAAACTCAAACGAAATCTACAACCATTCTGGCATTAGTGACATGCACATTATAGGAACTACAGGTTATAGTCTTTAAATCCGTTAATATCGCCATCCGGCCAGATTAAATGCGTGGCCATATTATCCTTCCGTACCCTGGAAGTAAAATTGTGATTTTCAATTTTTTTACGATTAGCTACTTGGTCCGGTCAATGACAAATGCACTCTATGGGTTACGGTCAACCCCCCTTTATGCAACCCCCAAAATTTCGTAAGTTTTTGCGTATCTCTAGCCGTTTTTGAGATATCAGCAAATTTTTGAATTCACCGCCGACCAAACTCAAACGAAATCTACAACCATTCTGGCACTAGTGACATGCACATTATAGGAACTACAGGTTATAGTCTTTAAATCCGTTAATATCGCCATCCGGCCAGATTAAATGCGTGGCCATATTATCCTTCCGTACCCTGGAAGTAAAATTGTGATTTTCAATTTTTTTACGATTAGCTACTGGGTCCGGTCAATGACAAATGCACTCTATGGGTTTCGGTCAACCCCCCTTTATGCAACCCCCAAAATTTCGTCAGTTTTTGCGTATCTCTAGCCGTTCTTGAGATATCAGCAAATTTTTGAATTCACCGCCGAACAAAATCAAACAAAATCTACAACCATGCTGGCACTAGTGACACGCACATTATAGGAACTAGAGGTTATAGTCTTTAAATCCGTTAATATCGCCATGCGGCCTGATTAAATGCGTGGCCATATTATCCCTTGGTACCCTGGAAGTGAAATTGACATTTTCAATTTTTTTACATTAAGCTACTTGGTCCGTTCAATGACAGATGAACTTAATGGGTTTTGGTCATCCCCCCTTTATGACACCCCCAAAATTTCGTCAGTTTTTGCGTATCTCTAGCCGTTCTTGAGATATCTGCAAATTTTTGATTTCACGGCCGACCAAACTTAAACGAAATCTACAACCATGCTGGCACTAGTGACACGCATATTATCGGAACTGCAGGTTATATTCTTTAAATCCGTTAATATCGCCATGCGGCCAGATTAAATGCGTGGCCATATTATCCTTCCGTACCCAGGAAGTAAATTTGTGATTTTCAATTTTTTTACGATTAGCCACCGGGTCCGGTCAATGACAAATGCACTCCATGGGTTTTGGTTATCCCCTCATTTATGCAACCTCCACAATTTCGTCAGTTTTTGCGTAACTCTAGCCGTTCTTGAGATATCAGCAAATTTTTGAATTCACCGCCGACCAAAATCAAACGAAATCTACAACCATGCTGGCACTATTGACACGCACATTAGAAGAACTACAGGTTATAGTCTTTAAATCCGTTTATATCGCCATCCGGCCAGATTAAATGCGTGGCCATATTATCCTTCCGTACCCAGGAAGTAAATTTGTGATTTTCAATTTTTTTACTATTAGCCACCGGGTCCGGTCAATGACAAATGCACTCTATGGGTTTTGGTCATCCCCCCTTTATGAAACCCCCAAAATTTCGTAAGTTTTTGCGTATCTCTAGCCGTTTTTGAGATATCAGCAAATTTTTGAATTCACCGCCGACCAAACTCAAACCAAATCTACAACCATGCTGGCACTAGTGACACGCACATTATATTAACTACAGGTTATAGGTTTTAAATCCGTTAATATCGCCATGCGGCCTGATTAAATGCTTGGCCATATTATCCCTTGGTACCCTGGAAGTATAATTGACATTTTTAATTTTTTTACGATTAGCCACTAGGTCCGGTCAATGACAAATGCACTCCATGGGTTTTGGTCATCCCCTCATTTATGCAACCCACACAATTTCGTCAGTTTTTGCGTAACTCTAGCCGTTTTTGAGATATCAGCAAATTTTTGAATTCACCGCCGACCAAACTCAAACGAAATCTACAACCATTCTGGCATTAGTGACATGCACATTATAGGAACTACAGGTTATAGTCTTTAAATCCGTTAATATCGCCATCCGGCCAGATTAAATGCGTGGCCATATTATCCTTCCGTACCCTGGAAGTAAAATTGTGATTTTCAATTTTTTTACGATTAGCTACTTGGTCCGGTCAATGACAAATGCACTCTATGGGTTTCGGTCAACCCCCCTTTATGCAACCCCCAAAATTTCGTAAGTTTTTGCGTATCTCTAGCCGTTTTTGAGATATCAGCAAATTTTTGAATTCACCGCCGACCAAACTCAAACGAAATCTACAACCATGCTGGCACTAGTGACATGCACATTATAGGAACTACAGGTTATAGTCTTTAAATCCGTTAATATCGCCATCCGGCCAGATTAAATGCGTGGCCATATTATCCTTCCGTACCCTGGAAGTAAAATTGACATTTTTAATTTTTTTACGATTAGACACTGGGTCCGGTCAATGACAAATGCACTCTATTGGTTTTGGTCATCTCCCCTTTATGAAACTCCCAAAATCTCGTCAGTTTTTGCGTATCTCTAGCCGTTTTTGAGATATCTGCAAATTTTTGAATTCACCGCCGACCAAACTCAAACGAAATCTACAACCATTCTGGCACTAGTGACATGCACATTACAGGAACTACAGGTTATAGTCTTTAAATCCGTTTATATCGCCATCCGGCCAGATTAAATGCGTGGCCATATTATCCTTCCGTACCCAGGAAGTAAATTTGTGATTTTCAATTTTTTTACGATTAGCCACCGGGTCCGGTCAATGACAAATGCACTCCATGGGTTTTGGTTATCCCCTCATTTATGCAACCCCCACAATTTCGTCAGTTTTTGCGTAACTCTAGCCGTTCTTGAGATATCAGCAAATTTTTGAATTCACCGCCGACCAAAATCAAACGAAATCTACAACCATGCTGGCACTATTGACACGCACATTAGAAGAACTACAGGTTATAGTCTTTAAATCCGTTTATATCGCCATCCGGCCAGATTAAATGCGTGGCCATATTATCCTTCCGTACCCAGGAAGTAAATTTGTGATTTTCAATTTTTTTACTATTAGCCACCGGGTCCGGTCAATGACAAATGCACTCTATGGGTTTTGGTCATCCCCCCTTTATGAAATCCCCAAAATTTCGTAAGTTTTTGCGTATCTCTAGCCGTTTTTGAGATATCAGCAAATTTTTGAATTCACCGCCGACCAAACTCAAACCAAATCTACAACCATGCTGGCACTAGTGACACGCACATTATATTAACTACAGGTTATAGGTTTTAAATCCGTTAATATCGCCATGCGGCCTGATTAAATGCTTGGCCATATTATCCCTTGGTACCCTGGAAGTATAATTGACATTTTTAATTTTTTTACGATTAGCCACTAGGTCCGGTCAATGACAAATGCACTCCATGGGTTTTGGTCATCCCCTCATTTATGCAACCCACACAATTTCGTCAGTTTTTGCGTAACTCTAGCCGTTTTTGAGATATCTGCAAATTTTTGAATTCACCGCCGACCAAACTCAAACGAAATCTACAACCATGCTGGCATTAGTGACATGCACATTATAGGAACTACAGGTTATAGTCTTTAAATCCGTTAATATCGCCATCCGGCCAGATTAAATGCGTGGCCATATTATCCTTCCGTACCCTGGAAGTAAAATTGTGATTTTCAATTTTTTTACGATTAGCTACTTGGTCCGGTCAATGACAAATGCACTCTATGGGTTTCGGTCAACCCCCCTTTATGCAACCCCCAAAATTTCGTAAGTTTTTGCGTATCTCTAGCCGTTTTTGAGATATCAGCAAATTTTTGAATTCACCGCCGACCAAACTCAAACGAAATCTACAACCATGCTGGCACTAGTGACATGCACATTATAGGAACTACAGGTTATAGTCTTTAAATCCGTTAATATCGCCATCCGGCCAGATTAAATGCGTGGCCATATTATCCTTCCGTACCCTGGAAGTAAAATTGACATTTTTAATTTTTTTACGATTAGACACTGGGTCCGGTCAATGACAAATGCACTCTATTGGTTTTGGTCATCTCCCCTTTATGAAACTCCCAAAATCTCGTCAGTTTTTGCGTATCTCTAGCCGTTCTTGAGATATCAGCAAATTTTTGAATTCACCGCCGAACAAAATCAAACAAAATCTACAACCATGCTGGCACTAGTGACACGCACATTATAGGAACTAGAGGTTATAGTCTTTAAATCCGTTAATATCGCCATGCGGCCTGATTAAATGCGTGGCCATATTATCCCTTGGTACCCTGGAAGTAAAATTGACATTTTCAATTTTTTTACATTAAGCTACTTGGTCCGTTCAATGACAGATGAACTTAATGGGTTTTGGTCATCCCCCCTTTATGACACCCCCAAAATTTCGTCAGTTTTTGCGTATCTCTAGCCGTTCTTGAGATATCTGCAAATTTTTGATTTCACGGCCGACCAAACTTAAACGAAATCTACAACCATGCTGGCACTAGTGACACGCATATTATCGGAACTGCAGGTTATATTCTTTAAATCCGTTAATATCGCCATGCGGCCAGATTAAATGCGTGGCCATATTATCCTTCCGTACCCAGGAAGTAAATTTGTGATTTTCAATTTTTTTACGATTAGCCACCGGGTCCGGTCAATGACAAATGCACTCCATGGGTTTTGGTTATCCCCTCATTTATGCAACCTCCACAATTTCGTCAGTTTTTGCGTAACTCTAGCCGTTCTTGAGATATCAGCAAATTTTTGAATTCACCGCCGACCAAAATCAAACGAAATCTACAACCATGCTGGCACTATTGACACGCACATTAGAAGAACTACAGGTTATAGTCTTTAAATCCGTTTATATCGCCATCCGGCCAGATTAAATGCGTGGCCATATTATCCTTCCGTACCCAGGAAGTAAATTTGTGATTTTCAATTTTTTTACTATTAGCCACCGGGTCCGGTCAATGACAAATGCACTCTATGGGTTTTGGTCATCCCCCCTTTATGAAATCCCCAAAATTTCGTAAGTTTTTGCGTATCTCTAGCCGTTTTTGAGATATCAGCAAATTTTTGAATTCACCGCCGACCAAACTCAAACCAAATCTACAACCATGCTGGCACTAGTGACACGCACATTATATTAACTACAGGTTATAGGTTTTAAATCCGTTAATATCGCCATGCGGCCTGATTAAATGCTTGGCCATATTATCCCTTGGTACCCTGGAAGTATAATTGACATTTTTAATTTTTTTACGATTAGCCACTAGGTCCGGTCAATGACAAATGCACTCCATGGGTTTTGGTCATCCCCTCATTTATGCAACCCACACAATTTCGTCAGTTTTTGCGTAACTCTAGCCGTTTTTGAGATATCTGCAAATTTTTGAATTCACCGCCGACCAAACTCAAACGAAATCTACAACCATTCTGGCATTAGTGACATGCACATTATAGGAACTACAGGTTATAGTCTTTAAATCCGTTAATATCGCCATCCGGCCAGATTAAATGCGTGGCCATATTATCCTTCCGTACCCTGGAAGTAAAATTGTGATTTTCAATTTTTTTACGATTAGCTACTTGGTCCGGTCAATGACAAATGCACTCTATGGGTTTCGGTCAACCCCCCTTTATGCAACCCCCAAAATTTCGTAAGTTTTTGCGTATCTCTAGCCGTTTTTGAGATATCAGCAAATTTTTGAATTCACCGCCGACCAAACTCAAACGAAATCTACAACCATGCTGGCACTAGTGACATGCACATTATAGGAACTACAGGTTATAGTCTTTAAATCCGTTAATATCGCCATCCGGCCAGATTAAATGCGTGGCCATATTATCCTTCCGTACCCTGGAAGTAAAATTGACATTTTTAATTTTTTTACGATTAGACACTGGGTCCGGTCAATGACAAATGCACTCTATTGGTTTTGGTCATCTCCCCTTTATGAAACTCCCAAAATCTCGTCAGTTTTTGCGTATCTCTAGCCGTTTTTGAGATATCTGCAAATTTTTGAATTCACCGCCGACCAAACTCAAACGAAATCTACAACCATTCTGGCACTAGTGACATGCACATTACAGGAACTACAGGTTATAGTCTTTAAATCCGTTTATATCGCCATCCGGCCAGATTAAATGCGTGGCCATATTATCCTTCCGTACCCAGGAAGTAAATTTGTGATTTTCAATTTTTTTACGATTAGCCACCGGGTCCGGTCAATGACAAATGCACTCCATGGGTTTTGGTTATCCCCTCATTTATGCAACCCCCACAATTTCGTCAGTTTTTGCGTAACTCTAGCCGTTCTTGAGATATCAGCAAATTTTTGAATTCACCGCCGACCAAAATCAAACGAAATCTACAACCATGCTGGCACTATTGACACGCACATTAGAAGAACTACAGGTTATAGTCTTTAAATCCGTTTATATCGCCATCCGGCCAGATTAAATGCGTGGCCATATTATCCTTCCGTACCCAGGAAGTAAATTTGTGATTTTCAATTTTTTTACTATTAGCCACCGGGTCCGGTCAATGACAAATGCACTCTATGGGTTTTGGTCATCCCCCCTTTATGAAATCCCCAAAATTTCGTAAGTTTTTGCGTATCTCTAGCCGTTTTTGAGATATCAGCAAATTTTTGAATTCACCGCCGACCAAACTCAAACCAAATCTACAACCATGCTGGCACTAGTGACACGCACATTATATTAACTACAGGTTATAGGTTTTAAATCCGTTAATATCGCCATGCGGCCTGATTAAATGCTTGGCCATATTATCCCTTGGTACCCTGGAAGTATAATTGACATTTTTAATTTTTTTACGATTAGCCACTAGGTCCGGTCAATGACAAATGCACTCCATGGGTTTTGGTCATCCCCTCATTTATGAAACCCCCACAATTTCGTCAGTTTTTGCGTAACTCTAGCCGTTTTTGAGATATCTGCAAATTTTTGAATTCACCGCCGACCAAACTCAAACGAAATCTACAACCATTCTGGCATTAGTGACATGCACATTATAGGAACTACAGGTTATAGTCTTTAAATCCGTTAATATCGCCATCCGGCCAGATTAAATGCGTGGCCATATTATCCTTCCGTACCCTGGAAGTAAAATTGTGATTTTCAATTTTTTTACGATTAGCTACTTGGTCCGGTCAATGACAAATGCACTCTATGGGTTTCGGTCAACCCCCCTTTATGCAACCCCCAAAATTTCGTAAGTTTTTGCGTATCTCTAGCCGTTTTTGAGATATCAGCAAATTTTTGAATTCACCGCCGACCAAACTCAAACGAAATCTACAACCATGCTGGCACTAGTGACATGCACATTATAGGAACTACAGGTTATAGTCTTTAAATCCGTTAATATCGCCATCCGGCCAGATTAAATGCGTGGCCATATTATCCTTCCGTACCCTGGAAGTAAAATTGTGATTTTCAATTTTTTTACGATTAGCTACTGGGTCCGGTCAATGACAAATGCACTCTATGGGTTTCGGTCAACCCCCCTTTATGCAACCCCCAAAATTTCGTCAGTTTTTGCGTATCTCTAGCCGTTCTTGAGATATCAGCAAATTTTTGAATTCACCGCCGAACAAAATCAAACAAAATCTACAACCATGCTGGCACTAGTGACACGCACATTATAGGAACTAGAGGTTATAGTCTTTAAATCCGTTAATATCGCCATGCGGCCTGATTAAATGCGTGGCCATATTATCCCTTGGTACCCTGGAAGTAAAATTGACATTTTCAATTTTTTTACATTAAGCTACTTGGTCCGTTCAATGACAGATGAACTTAATGGGTTTTGGTCATCCCCCCTTTATGACACCCCCAAAATTTCGTCAGTTTTTGCGTATCTCTAGCCGTTCTTGAGATATCTGCAAATTTTTGATTTCACGGCCGACCAAACTTAAACGAAATCTACAACCATGCTGGCACTAGTGACACGCATATTATCGGAACTGCAGGTTATATTCTTTAAATCCGTTAATATCGCCATCCGGCCAGATTAAATGCGTGGCCATATTATCCTTCCGTACCCAGGAAGTAAATTTGTGATTTTCAATTTTTTTACGATTAGCCACCGGGTCCGGTCAATGACAAATGCACTCCATGGGTTTTGGTTATCCCCTCATTTATGCAACCTCCACAATTTCGTCAGTTTTTGCGTAACTCTAGCCGTTCTTGAGATATCAGCAAATTTTTGAATTCACCGCCGACCAAAATCAAACGAAATCTACAACCATGCTGGCACTATTGACACGCACATTAGAAGAACTACAGGTTATAGTCTTTAAATCCGTTTATATCGCCATCCGGCCAGATTAAATGCGTGGCCATATTATCCTTCCGTACCCAGGAAGTAAATTTGTGATTTTCAATTTTTTTACTATTAGCCACCGGGTCCGGTCAATGACAAATGCACTCTATGGGTTTTGGTCATCCCCCCTTTATGAAACCCCCAAAATTTCGTAAGTTTTTGCGTATCTCTAGCCGTTTTTGAGATATCAGCAAATTTTTGAATTCACCGCCGACCAAACTCAAACGAAATCTACAACCATGCTGGCACTAGTGACACGCACATTATATTAACTACAGGTTATAGGTTTTAAATCCGTTAATATCGCCATGCGGCCTGATTAAATGCTTGGCCATATTATCCCTTGGTACCCTGGAAGTATAATTGACATTTTTAATTTTTTTACGATTAGCCACTAGGTCCGGTCAATGACAAATGCACTCCATGGGTTTTGGTCATCCCCTCATTTATGCAACCCACACAATTTCGTCAGTTTTTGCGTAACTCTAGCCGTTTTTGAGATATCTGCAAATTTTTGAATTCACCGCCGACCAAACTCAAACGAAATCTACAACCATTCTGGCATTAGTGACATGCACATTATCGGAACTACAGGTTATAGTCTTTAAATCCGTTAATATCGCCATCCGGCCAGATTAAATGCGTGGCCATATTATCCTTCCGTACCCTGGAAGTAAAATTGTCATTTTCAATTTTTTTACGATTAGCTACTTGGTCCGGTCAATGACAAATGCACTCTATGGGTTTCGGTCAACCCCCCTTTATGCAACCCCCAAAATTTCGTCAGTTTTTGCGTATCTCTAGCCGTTTTTGAGATATCAGCAAATTTTTGAATTCACCGCCGACCAAACTCAAACGAAATCTACAACCATGCTGGCACTAGTGACATGCACATTATAGGAACTACAGGTTATAGTCTTTAAATCCGTTAATATCGCCATCCGGCCAGATTAAATGCGTGGCCATATTATCCTTCCGTACCCTGGAAGTAAAATTGACATTTTTAATTTTTTTACGATTAGACACTGGGTCCGGTCAATGACAAATGCACTCTATTGGTTTTGGTCATCTCCCCTTTATGAAACTCCCAAAATCTCGTCAGTTTTTGCGTATCTCTAGCCGTTCTTGAGATATCAGCAAATTTTTGAATTCACCGCCGAACAAAATCAAACAAAATCTACAACCATGCTGGCACTAGTGACACGCACATTATAGGAACTAGAGGTTATAGTCTTTAAATCCGTTAATATCGCCATGCGGCCTGATTAAATGCGTGGCCATATTATCCCTTGGTACCCTGGAAGTAAAATTGACATTTTCAATTTTTTTACATTAAGCTACTTGGTCCGTTCAATGACAGATGAACTTAATGGGTTTTGGTCATCCCCCCTTTATGACACCCCCAAAATTTCGTCAGTTTTTGCGTATCTCTAGCCGTTCTTGAGATATCTGCAAATTTTTGATTTCACGGCCGACCAAACTTAAACGAAATCTACAACCATGCTGGCACTAGTGACACGCATATTATCGGAACTGCAGGTTATATTCTTTAAATCCGTTAATATCGCCATGCGGCCAGATTAAATGCGTGGCCATATTATCCTTCCGTACCCAGGAAGTAAATTTGTGATTTTCAATTTTTTTACGATTAGCCACCGGGTCCGGTCAATGACAAATGCACTCCATGGGTTTTGGTTATCCCCTCATTTATGCAACCTCCACAATTTCGTCAGTTTTTGCGTAACTCTAGCCGTTCTTGAGATATCAGCAAATTTTTGAATTCACCGCCGAACAAAATCAAACAAAATCTACAACCATGCTGGCACTAGTGACACGCACATTATAGGAACTAGAGGTTATAGTCTTTAAATCCGTTAATATCGCCATGCGGCCTGATTAAATGCGTGGCCATATTATCCCTTGGTACCCTGGAAGTAAAATTGACATTTTCAATTTTTTTACATTAAGCTACTTGGTCCGTTCAATGACAGATGAACTTAATGGGTTTTGGTCATCCCCCCTTTATGACACCCCCAAAATTTCGTCAGTTTTTGCGTATCTCTAGCCGTTCTTGAGATATCTGCAAATTTTTGATTTCACGGCCGACCAAACTTAAACGAAATCTACAACCATGCTGGCACTAGTGACACGCATATTATCGGAACTGCAGGTTATATTCTTTAAATCCGTTAATATCGCCATGCGGCCAGATTAAATGCGTGGCCATATTATCCTTCCGTACCCAGGAAGTAAATTTGTGATTTTCAATTTTTTTACGATTAGCCACCGGGTCCGGTCAATGACAAATGCACTCCATGGGTTTTGGTTATCCCCTCATTTATGCAACCTCCACAATTTCGTCAGTTTTTGCGTAACTCTAGCCGTTCTTGAGATATCAGCAAATTTTTGAATTCACCGCCGACCAAAATCAAACGAAATCTACAACCATGCTGGCACTATTGACACGCACATTAGAAGAACTACAGGTTATAGTCTTTAAATCCGTTTATATCGCCATCCGGCCAGATTAAATGCGTGGCCATATTATCCTTCCGTACCCAGGAAGTAAATTTGTGATTTTCAATTTTTTTACTATTAGCCACCGGGTCCGGTCAATGACAAATGCACTCTATGGGTTTTGGTCATCCCCCCTTTATGAAACCCCCAAAATTTCGTAAGTTTTTGCGTATCTCTAGCCGTTTTTGAGATATCAGCAAATTTTTGAATTCACCGCCGACCAAACTCAAACCAAATCTACAACCATGCTGGCACTAGTGACACGCACATTATATTAACTACAGGTTATAGGTTTTAAATCCGTTAATATCGCCATGCGGCCTGATTAAATGCTTGGCCATATTATCCCTTGGTACCCTGGAAGTATAATTGACATTTTTAATTTTTTTACGATTAGCCACTAGGTCCGGTCAATGACAAATGCACTCCATGGGTTTTGGTCATCCCCTCATTTATGCAACCCACACAATTTCGTCAGTTTTTGCGTAACTCTAGCCGTTTTTGAGATATCTGCAAATTTTTGAATTCACCGCCGACCAAACTCAAACGAAATCTACAACCATTCTGGCATTAGTGACATGCACATTATAGGAACTACAGGTTATAGTCTTTAAATCCGTTAATATCGCCATCCGGCCAGATTAAATGCGTGGCCATATTATCCTTCCGTACCCTGGAAGTAAAATTGTGATTTTCAATTTTTTTACGATTAGCTACTTGGTCCGGTCAATGACAAATGCACTCTATGGGTTTCGGTCAACCCCCCTTTATGCAACCCCCAAAATTTCGTAAGTTTTTGCGTATCTCTAGCCGTTTTTGAGATATCAGCAAATTTTTGAATTCACCGCCGACCAAACTCAAACGAAATCTACAACCATTCTGGCACTAGTGACATGCACATTATAGGAACTACAGGTTATAGTCTTTAAATCCGTTAATATCGCCATCCGGCCAGATTAAATGCGTGGCCATATTATCCTTCCGTACCCTGGAAGTAAAATTGACATTTTTAATTTTTTTACGATTAGACACTGGGTCCGGTCAATGACAAATGCACTCTATTGGTTTTGGTCATCTCCCCTTTATGAAACTCCCAAAATCTCGTCAGTTTTTGCGTATCTCTAGCCGTTCTTGAGATATCAGCAAATTTTTGAATTCACCGCCGAACAAAATCAAACAAAATCTACAACCATGCTGGCACTAGTGACACGCACATTATAGGAACTAGAGGTTATAGTCTTTAAATCCGTTAATATCGCCATGCGGCCTGATTAAATGCGTGGCCATATTATCCCTTGGTACCCTGGAAGTAAAATTGACATTTTCAATTTTTTTACATTAAGCTACTTGGTCCGTTCAATGACAGATGAACTTAATGGGTTTTGGTCATCCCCCCTTTATGACACCCCCAAAATTTCGTCAGTTTTTGCGTATCTCTAGCCGTTCTTGAGATATCTGCAAATTTTTGATTTCACGGCCGACCAAACTTAAACGAAATCTACAACCATGCTGGCACTAGTGACACGCATATTATCGGAACTGCAGGTTATATTCTTTAAATCCGTTAATATCGCCATGCGGCCAGATTAAATGCGTGGCCATATTATCCTTCCGTACCCAGGAAGTAAATTTGTGATTTTCAATTTTTTTACGATTAGCCACCGGGTCCGGTCAATGACAAATGCACTCCATGGGTTTTGGTTATCCCCTCATTTATGCAACCTCCACAATTTCGTCAGTTTTTGCGTAACTCTAGCCGTTCTTGAGATATCAGCAAATTTTTGAATTCACCGCCGACCAAAATCAAACGAAATCTACAACCATGCTGGCACTATTGACACGCACATTAGAAGAACTACAGGTTATAGTCTTTAAATCCGTTTATATCGCCATCCGGCCAGATTAAATGCGTGGCCATATTATCCTTCCGTACCCAGGAAGTAAATTTGTGATTTTCAATTTTTTTACTATTAGCCACCGGGTCCGGTCAATGACAAATGCACTCTATGGGTTTTGGTCATCCCCCCTTTATGAAACCCCCAAAATTTCGTAAGTTTTTGCGTATCTCTAGCCGTTTTTGAGATATCAGCAAATTTTTGAATTCACCGCCGACCAAACTCAAACGAAATCTACAACCATGCTGGCACTAGTGACACGCACATTATATTAACTACAGGTTATAGGTTTTAAATCCGTTAATATCGCCATGCGGCCTGATTAAATGCTTGGCCATATTATCCCTTGGTACCCTGGAAGTATAATTGACATTTTTAATTTTTTTACGATTAGCCACTAGGTCCGGTCAATGACAAATGCACTCCATGGGTTTTGGTCATCCCCTCATTTATGCAACCCACACAATTTCGTCAGTTTTTGCGTAACTCTAGCCGTTTTTGAGATATCTGCAAATTTTTGAATTCACCGCCGACCAAACTCAAACGAAATCTACAACCATTCTGGCACTAGTGACATGCACATTATAGGAACTACAGGTTATAGTCTTTAAATCCGTTAATATCGCCATCCGGCCAGATTAAATGCGTGGCCATATTATCCTTCCGTACCCTGGAAGTAAAATTGTGATTTTCAATTTTTTTACGATTAGCTACTTGGTCCGGTCAATGACAAATGCACTCTATGGGTTTCGGTCATCCCCCCTTTATGAAACCCCCAAAATTTCGTAAGTTTTTGCGTATCTCTAGCCGTTTTTGAGATATCAGCAAATTTTTGAATTCACCGCCGACCAAACTCAAACGAAATCTACAACCATGCTGGCACTAGTGACATGCACATTATAGGAACTACAGGTTATAGTCTTTAAATCCGTTAATATCGCCATCCGGCCAGATTAAATGCGTGGCCATATTATCCTTCCGTACCCTGGAAGTAAAATTGACATTTTTAATTTTTTTACGATTAGACACTGGGTCCGGTCAATGACAAATGCACTCTATTGGTTTTGGTCATCTCCCCTTTATGAAACTCCCAAAATCTCGTCAGTTTTTGCGTATCTCTAGCCGTTTTTGAGATATCTGCAAATTTTTGAATTCACCGCCGACCAAACTCAAACGAAATCTACAACCATTCTGGCACTAGTGACATGCACATTACAGGAACTACAGGTTATAGTCTTTAAATCCGTTTATATCGCCATCCGGCCAGATTAAATGCGTGGCCATATTATCCTTCCGTACCCAGGAAGTAAATTTGTGATTTTCAATTTTTTTACGATTAGCCACCGGGTCCGGTCAATGACAAATGCACTCCATGGGTTTTGGTTATCCCCTCATTTATGCAACCCCCACAATTTCGTCAGTTTTTGCGTAACTCTAGCCGTTCTTGAGATATCAGCAAATTTTTGAATTCACCGCCGACCAAAATCAAACGAAATCTACAACCATGCTGGCACTATTGACACGCACATTAGAAGAACTACAGGTTATAGTCTTTAAATCCGTTTATATCGCCATCCGGCCAGATTAAATGCGTGGCCATATTATCCTTCCGTACCCAGGAAGTAAATTTCTGATTTTCAATTTTTTTACTATTAGCCACCGGGTCCGGTCAATGACAAATGCACTCTATGGGTTTTGGTCATCCCCCCTTTATGAAATCCCCAAAATTTCGTAAGTTTTTGCGTATCTCTAGCCGTTTTTGAGATATCAGCAAATTTTTGAATTCACCGCCGACCAAACTCAAACCAAATCTACAACCATGCTGGCACTAGTGACACGCACATTATATTAACTACAGGTTATAGGTTTTAAATCCGTTAATATCGCCATGCGGCCTGATTAAATGCTTGGCCATATTATCCCTTGGTACCCTGGAAGTATAATTGACATTTTTAATTTTTTTACGATTAGCCACTAGGTCCGGTCAATGACAAATGCACTCCATGGGTTTTGGTCATCCCCTCATTTATGCAACCCACACAATTTCGTCAGTTTTTGCGTAACTCTAGCCGTTTTTGAGATATCTGCAAATTTTTGAATTCACCGCCGACCAAACTCAAACGAAATCTACAACCATTCTGGCATTAGTGACATGCACATTATAGGAACTACAGGTTATAGTCTTTAAATCCGTTAATATCGCCATCCGGCCAGATTAAATGCGTGGCCATATTATCCTTCCGTACCCTGGAAGTAAAATTGTGATTTTCAATTTTTTTACGATTAGCTACTTGGTCCGGTCAATGACAAATGCACTCTATGGGTTTCGGTCAACCCCCCTTTATGCAACCCCCAAAATTTCGTAAGTTTTTGCGTATCTCTAGCCGTTTTTGAGATATCAGCAAATTTTTGAATTCACCGCCGACCAAACTCAAACGAAATCTACAACCATGCTGGCACTAGTGACATGCACATTATAGGAACTACAGGTTATAGTCTTTAAATCCGTTAATATCGCCATCCGGCCAGATTAAATGCGTGGCCATATTATCCTTCCGTACCCTGGAAGTAAAATTGTGATTTTCAATTTTTTTACGATTAGCTACTGGGTCCGGTCAATGACAAATGCACTCTATGGGTTTCGGTCAACCCCCCTTTATGCAACCCCCAAAATTTCGTCAGTTTTTGCGTATCTCTAGCCGTTCTTGAGATATCAGCAAATTTTTGAATTCACCGCCGAACAAAATCAAACAAAATCTACAACCATGCTGGCACTAGTGACACGCACATTATAGGAACTAGAGGTTATAGTCTTTAAATCCGTTAATATCGCCATGCGGCCTGATTAAATGCGTGGCCATATTATCCCTTGGTACCCTGGAAGTAAAATTGACATTTTCAATTTTTTTACATTAAGCTACTTGGTCCGTTCAATGACAGATGAACTTAATGGGTTTTGGTCATCCCCCCTTTATGACACCCCCAAAATTTCGTCAGTTTTTGCGTATCTCTAGCCGTTCTTGAGATATCTGCAAATTTTTGATTTCACGGCCGACCAAACTTAAACGAAATCTACAACCATGCTGGCACTAGTGACACGCATATTATCGGAACTGCAGGTTATATTCTTTAAATCCGTTAATATCGCCATGCGGCCAGATTAAATGCGTGGCCATATTATCCTTCCGTACCCTGGAAGTAAAATTGTGATTTTCAATTTTTTTACGATTAGCCACCGGGTCCGGTCAATGACAAATGCACTCCATGGGTTTTGGTTATCCCCTCATTTATGCAACCTCCACAATTTCGTCAGTTTTTGCGTAACTCTAGCCGTTCTTGAGATATCAGCAAATTTTTGAATTCACCGCCGACCAAAATCAAACGAAATCTACAACCATGCTGGCACTATTGACACGCACATTAGAAGAACTACAGGTTATAGTCTTTAAATCCGTTTATATCGCCATCCGGCCAGATTAAATGCGTGGCCATATTATCCTTCCGTACCCAGGAAGTAAATTTGTGATTTTCAATTTTTTTACTATTAGCCACCGGGTCCGGTCAATGACAAATGCACTCTATGGGTTTTGGTCATCCCCCCTTTATGAAACCCCCAAAATTTCGTAAGTTTTTGCGTATCTCTAGCCGTTTTTGAGATATCAGCAAATTTTTGAATTCACCGCCGACCAAACTCAAACCAAATCTACAACCATGCTGGCACTAGTGACACGCACATTATATTAACTACAGGTTATAGGTTTTAAATCCGTTAATATCGCCATGCGGCCTGATTAAATGCTTGGCCATATTATCCCTTGGTACCCTGGAAGTATAATTGACATTTTTAATTTTTTTACGATTAGCCACTAGGTCCGGTCAATGACAAATGCACTCCATGGGTTTTGGTCATCCCCTCATTTATGCAACCCACACAATTTCGTCAGTTTTTGCGTAACTCTAGCCATTTTGAGATATCTGCAAATTTTTGAATTCACCGCCGACCAAACTCAAACGAAATCTACAACCATTCTGGCATTAGTGACATGCACATTATAGGAACTACAGGTTATAGTCTTTAAATCCGTTAATATCGCCATCCGGCCAGATTAAATGCGTGGCCATATTATCCTTCCGTACCCTGGAAGTAAAATTGTGATTTTCAATTTTTTTACGATTAGCTACTTGGTCCGGTCAATGACAAATGCACTCTATGGGTTTCGGTCAACCCCCCTTTATGCAACCCCCAAAATTTCGTAAGTTTTTGCGTATCTCTAGCCGTTTTTGAGATATCAGCAAATTTTTGAATTCACCGCCGACCAAACTCAAACGAAATCTACAACCATGCTGGCACTAGTGACATGCACATTATAGGAACTACAGGTTATAGTCTTTAAATCCGTTAATATCGCCATCCGGCCAGATTAAATGCGTGGCCATATTATCCTTCCGTACCCTGGAAGTAAAATTGACATTTTTAATTTTTTTACGATTAGACACTGGGTCCGGTCAATGACAAATGCACTCTATTGGTTTTGGTCATCTCCCCTTTATGAAACTCCCAAAATCTCGTCAGTTTTTGCGTATCTCTAGCCGTTTTTGAGATATCTGCAAATTTTTGAATTCACCGCCGACCAAACTCAAACGAAATCTACAACCATTCTGGCACTAGTGACATGCACATTACAGGAACTACAGGTTATAGTCTTTAAATCCGTTTATATCGCCATCCGGCCAGATTAAATGCGTGGCCATATTATCCTTCCGTACCCAGGAAGTAAATTTGTGATTTTCAATTTTTTTACGATTAGCCACCGGGTCCGGTCAATGACAAATGCACTCCATGGGTTTTGGTCATCACCCCTTTATGAAACCCACAAAATTTCGTAAGTTTTTGCGTATCTCTAGCCGTTTTTGAGATATCAGCAAATTTTTGTATTCACCGGCGACCAAACTCAAACGAAATCTACAACCATGCTGGCACTAGTGACATGCACATTATAGAAACTACAGGTTATAGGCTTTAAATCCGTTAATATCGCCATCCGGCCAGATTAAATGCGTGGCCATATTATCCTTCCGTACCATGGAAGCAAAATTGTGATTTTCAATTTTTTTACGATTAGACACTGGGTCCGGTCAATGACAAATGCACTCTATGGGTTTTGGTCAACCCCCCTTTATGCAACCCCCAAAATTTCGTAAGTTTTTGCGTATCTCTAGCCGTTTTTGAGATATCAGCAAATTTTTGAATTCACCGCCGACCAAACTCAAACGAAATCTACAACTATGCTGGCACTAGTGACATGCACATTATAGGAACTACAGGTTATATTCTTTAAATCCGTTAATATCGCCATGCGGCCAGATTAAATGCGTGGCCATATTATCCTTCCGTACCCTGGAAGTAAAATTGACATTTTCAATTTTTTTACGATTAGCCACTAGGTCCGGTCAATGACAAATGCACTCCATGGGTTTTGGTCATCCCCTCATTTATGCAACCCACACAATTTCGTCAGTTTTTGCGTAACTCTAGCCGTTCTTGAGATATCAGCAAATTTTTGAATTCACCGCCGACCAAAATCAAACGAAATCTACAACCATGCTGGCACTATTGACACGCACATTAGAAGAACTACAGGTTATAGTCTTTAAATCCGTTAATATCGCCATCCGGCCAGATTAAATGCGTGGCCATATTATCCTTCCGTACCCGGGAAGTAAAATTATGATTTTCAATTTTTTTACGATTAGCCACCGGGTCCGGTCAATGACAAATGCACTCTATGGGTTTTGGTCATCCCCCCTTTATGAAACCCACAAAATTTCGTAAGTTTTTGTGTATCTCTAGCCGTTTTTGAGATATCAGCAAATTTTTGTATTCACTGCCGACCAAACTCAATCGAAATCTACAACCATGCTGGCATTAGTGCTATGCACATTATAGGAACTACAGGTTATAGTCTTTAAATCCGTTAATATCGCCATCCGGCCAGATTAAATGCGTGGCCATATTATCGTTCCGTACCATGGAAGTAAAATTGTGATTTTCAATTTTTTTACGATTAGACACTGGGTCCGGTCAATGACAAATGCACTCTATGGGTTTTGGTCAACCCCCCTTTATGCAACCCCCAAAATTTCGTCAGTTTTTGCGTATCTCTAGCCGTTCTTGAGATATCAGCAAATTTTTGAATTCACCGCCGACCAAACTCAAACGAAATCTACAACCATGCTGGCACTAGTGACATGCACATTATAGGAACTACAGGTTATAGTCTTTAAATCCGTTAATATCGCCATCCGGCCAGATGAAATGCGTGGCCATATTATCCTTCCGTACCCTGGAAGTAAAATTGTGATTTTCAATTTTTTTACGATTAGCCAACGGGTCCGGTCAATGACAAATGCACTCTATGGGTTTTGGTCATCCCCCCTTTATGAAACCCACAAAATTTCGTAAGTTTTTGCGTATCTCTAGCCGTTTTTGAGATATCAGCAAATTTTTGAATTCACCGCCGATCAAAATCTAACGAAATCTACAACCATGGTGCACAGTGGTCTCAAATAGCCAAAACGTGGCCAAAACCCAAAAAATGAATTCTTCGTTAGGAGGATTTTAATTATTAGGTTGGTTACTTTGATAATTTATTTATAAAAAGCAAAAAAGAAAGAAAGTTTAACGATTTACACCAGAGATGTGAACATAGCTCAAACATCGCCTTCGCTTGTAACGTTGTTTTTGTGCATGTAAGTAGAATTTCAAACGGAAAAGTATAAAGCAAATAACTTTTATAAAACTTAATTAATTCTAATTCTGTAAAATGGATACTATTCCTGGAAGTGAGTATCATGTTTAGTAGTACTAGCATATTTAAAATAGATAACGGTTACGTCTTGCAACTGTAAAATTTAGTATAAGAAATGAAAGTTAAAACTTTATGTAAAAATATTAAAGATTTAGGTTAAAAGTTGTATATTCCACAATATCACGTCAAAATTTTTGTGCAGGCTTCTAGTTTATACTTTTATCTTACAGTATCTGTCAAATTTAGCTGCTACTTAGTGCTACTTTGTCTGCGTGGCCGATTTGTATAATGCAGAGTTATCATACTATTAGCTGTCGGCGCGTTTTATTGAAGACTGAATGGTTGGGACAAATGTTTCGAGTAAAAATTATATGATTTTGCAAGGATCATGATTAAGATAAATCTCTTATTCAATTGTAGTTATTAAATTAGAAAATTACAATTACATAGTCATAATTAACTATTGATAAATCTAGTTTAAAATAAGTACAAAGTCCCTATAAGCAATTAGTTTTCATCAATGTTATCTGATTTTGAATATTCGTCTGATATCACGTTTATTACGGAAAATTCTACTATTTGCATCGTTTTATTCGCCTATAAATCGTAAAAAGATATCCCCCATAATTTTTCCTTGAGAACATTTTCTTGAGAAAACTTTACGGAATCTTTTGATATATTTGTTTAACGATTCTGAAAATCTTTAAATATTTGTCAAAAAAAAAAAAAATAAAAATGTCATAAATGTCTAAATTAATAACCGCAATTAAATAACAGATGTGCCCAATTTTGATTCATAAACGCTTTTAAAATAAAACACGAATACTTGCAAAAATTTAAATCGGCCATTTTATTTTCGAATTTTTAGAATTCAGATTCATAATTAATGATGCCGAAAATACTAGAATATCATTTTTTGTGGAAATCTTATAATGTTTTCATATGTATGTTGGCCATATTGAATCGGCCATTTTGTTTTCGAAAGTTTTAAATTCAGATTCATATTCAGAAATTCCAAAAATCACAGCACATAAATTTTTGTTAAAATTGAAGCATGCTTTGAGGTTTTGTCCACGTTTCGGCGGTTCGAGACCACTGTGTGGTGGCACTATTGACACGCACATTATAGGAACTACAGGTTATAGGCTTTAAATCCGTTAATATCGCCATCCGGCCAGATTAAATGCGTGGCCATATTATCCTTCCGTACCTTGGAAGTAAAATTGTGATTTTCAATTTTTTTACGATTAGACACTGGGTCCGGTCAATGACAAATGCACTCTATGGGTTTTGGTCAACCCCCCTTTATGCAACCCCCAAAATTTCGTAAGTTTTTGCGTATCTCTAGCCGTTTTTGAGATATCAGCAAATGTTTGAATTCACCGCCGACCAAACTCAAACGAAATCTACAACCATGCTGGCACTAGTGACATGCACATTATAGGAACTACAGGTTATATTCTTTAAATCCGTTAATATCGCCATGCGGCCAGATCAAATGCGTGGCGATATTATCCTTCCGTACCCTGGAAGTAAAATTGTGATTTTCAATTTTTTTACGATTAGCCACCGGGTCCGGTCAATGACAAATGCACTCTATGGGTTTTGGTCATCCCCCCTTTATGAAACCCACAAAATTTCGTAAGTTTTTGCGTATCTCTAGCCGTTTTTGAGATATCAGCAAATTTTTGTATTCACCGCCGACCAAACTCAAACGAAATCTACAACCATGCTGGCACTAGTGACATGCACATTATAGAAACTACAGGTTATAGTCTTTAAATCCGTTAATATCGCCATCCGGCCAGATTAAATGCGTGGCCATATTATCCTTCCGTACCATGGAAGTAAAATTGTGATTTTCAATTTTTTTACGATTAGACACTGGGTCCGGTCAATGACAAATGCACTCTATGGGTTTTGATCAACCCCCATTTATGCAACCCCCAAAATTTCGTCAGTTTTTGCGTTTCACTAGCCGTTCTTGAGATATCTGCAAATTTTTGATTTCACGGGCGATCAAACTTAAACGAAATCTACAACCATGCTGGCACTAGTGACACGCACATTATCGGAACTACAGGTTATAGTCATTAAATTCGTTAATATCGCCATCCGGCCAGATTAAATGCGTGGCCATATTATCCTTCCGTACCATGGAAGTAAAATTGTGATTTTCAATTTTTTTACGATTAGCCACCGGGCCCGGTCAATGACAAATGCACTCTATGGGTTTTGGTCATCCCCCCTTTATGAAACCCACAAAATTTCGTAAGTTTTCTCGTATCTCTAGCCGTTTTTGAGATATCAGAAAATTTTTGTATTCACCGCCGACCAAACTCAAACGAAATCTACAACCATGCTGGCACTAGTGACATGCACATTATAGGAACTACAGGTTATAGTCTTTAAATCCGTTAATATCGCCATCCGGCCAGATTAAATGCGTGGCCATATTATCCTTCCGTACCATGGAAGTAAAATTGTGATTTTCAATTTTTTTACGATTAGACACTGGGTCCGGTCAATGACAAATGCACTCTATGGGTTTTGGTCTTCCCCCCTTTATGCAACCCCCAAAATTTTGTCAGTTTTTGCGTATCTCTAGCCGTTCTTGAGATATCAGCAAATTTTTGAATTCACCGCCGACCAAAATCTAACGAAATCTACAACCATGGTGGCACTATTGACACGCACATTATAGGAACTACAGGTTATAGGCTTTAAATCCGTTAATATCGCCATCCGGCCAGATTAAATGCGTGGCCATATTATCCTTCCGTACCATGGAAGTAAAATTGTGATTTTCAATTTTTTTACGATTAGACACTGGGTCCGGTCAATGACAAATGCACTCTATGGGTTTTGGTCAACCCTCCTTTATGCAACCCCCAAAATTTCGTAAGTTTTTGCGTATCTCTAGCCGTTTTTGAGATATCAGCAAATTTTTGAATTCACCGCCGATCAAAATCTAACGAAATCTACAACCATGGTGGCACTATTGACACCCACATTATAGGAACTACAGGTTATAGGCTTTAAATCCGTTAATATCGCCATCCGGCCAGATTAAATACGTGGCCATATTATACTTCCGTACCATGGAAGTAAAATTGTGATTTTCAATTTTTTTACGATTAGACACTGTGTCCGGTCAATGACAAATGCACTCTATGGGTTTTGGTCACCCCCCCTTTATGCAACCCCCAAAATTTCGTAAGTTTTTGCGTATCTCTAGCCGTTTTTGAGATATCAGCAAATTTTTGAATTCACCGCCGACCAAACTCAAACGAAATCTACAACCATGCTGGCACTAGTGACATGCACATTATAGGAACTACAGGTTATATTCTTTAAATCCGTTAATATCGCCATGCGGCCAGATCAAATGCGTGGCCATAGTATCCTTCCGTACCCTGGAAGTAAAATTGTGATTTTCAATTTTTTTACGATTAGCCACCGGGTCCGGTCAATGACAAATGCACTCTATGGGTTTTGGTCAGCCCCCCTTTATGAAACCCACAAAATTTCGTTAGTTTTTGCGTATCTCTAGCCGTTTTTGAGATATCAGCAAATTTTTGAATTCACCGCCGACCAAACTCAAACGAAATCTACAACCATGCTGGCACTAGTGACATGCACATTATAGAAACTACAGGTTATAGTCTTTAAATCCGTTAATATCGCCATCCGGCCAGATTAAATGCGTGGCCATATTATCCTTCCGTACCATGGAAGTAAAATTGTGATTTTCAATTTTTTTACGATTAGACACTGGGTCCGGTCAATGACAAATGCACTCTATGGGTTTTGATCAACCCCCCTTTATGCAACCCCCAAAATTTCGTCAGTTTTTGCGTTTCACTAGCCGTTCTTGAGATATCTGCAAATTTTTGATTTCACGGGCGATCAAACTTAAACGAAATCTACAACCATGCTGGCACTAGTGACACGCACATTATCGGAACTACAGGTTATAGTCATTAAATCCGTTAATATCGCCATCCGGCCAGATTAAATGCGTGGCCATATTATCCTTCCGTACCATGGAAGTAAAATTGTGATTTTCAATTTTTTTACGATTAGCCACCGGGCCCGGTCAATGACAAATGCACTCTATGGGTTTTGGTCATCCCCCCTTTATGAAACCCACAAAATTTCGTAAGTTTTCTCGTATCTCTAGCCGTTTTTGAGATATCAGAAAATTTTTGTATTCACCGCCGACCAAACTCAAACGAAATCTACAACCATGCTGGCACTAGTGACATGCACATTATAGGAACTACAGGTTATATTCTTTAAATCCGTTAATATCGCCATGCGGCCAGATCAAATGCGTGGCCATATTATCCTTCCGTACCCTGGAAGTAAAATTGCGATTTTCAATTTTTTTACGATTAGCCACCGGGTCCGGTCAATGACAAATGCACTCTATGGGTTTTGGTCATCCCCCCTTTATGAAACCCACAAAATTTCGTAAGTTTTTGCGTATCTCTAGCCGTTTTTGAGATATCAGCAAATTTTTGTATTCACCGCCGACCAAACTAAAACGAAATCTACAACCATGCTGGCACTAGTGACACGCACATTATAGGAACTACAGGTTATAGGCTTTAAATCCGTTAATATCGCCATCCGGCCAGATTAAATGCGTGGCCATATTATCCTTCCGTACCCTGGAAGTAAAATTGTGATTTTCAATTTTTTTACGATTAGCCACCGGGTCCGGTCAATGACAAATGCACTCTATGGGTTTTGGTCATCCCCCCTTTATGAAACCCACAAAATTTCGTAAGTTTTTGCGTATCTCTAGCCGTTTTTGAGATATCAGCAAATTTTTGAATTCACCGCCGATCAAAATCTAACGAAATCTACAACCATGGTGGCACTATTGACACCCACATTATAGGAACTACAGGTTATAGGCTTTAAATCCGTTAATATCGCCATCCGGCCAGATTAAATGCGTGGCCATATTATCCTTCCGTACCATGGAAGTAAAATTGTGATTTTCAATTTTTTTACGATTAGACACTGTGTCCGGTCAATGACAAATGCACTCTATGGGTTTTGGTCAACCCCCCTTTATGCAACCCCCAAAATTTCGTAAGTTTTTGCGTATCTCTAGCCGTTTTTGAGATATCAGCAAATTTTTGAATTCACCGCCGACCAAACTCAAACGAAATCTACAACCATGCTGGCACTAGTGACATGCACATTATAGAAACTACAGGTTATAGTCTTTAAATCCGTTAATATCGCCATCCGGCCAGATTAAATGCGTGGCCATATTATCCTTCCGTACCATGGAAGTAAAATTGTGATTTCCAATTTTTTTACGATTAGACACTGGGTCCGGTCAATGACAAATGCACTCTATGGGTTTTGATCAACCCCCCTTTATGCAACCCCCAAAATTTCGTCAGTTTTTGCGTATCTCTAGCCGTTCTTGAGATATCAGCAAATTTTTGAATTCACCGCCGACCAAACTCAAACGAAATCTACAACCATGCTGGCACTAGTGACATGCACATTATAGGAACTACAGGTTATAGTCTTTAAATCCATTAATATCGCCATGCGGCCAGATCAAATGCGTGGCCATATTATCCTTCCGTACCCTGGAAGTAAAATTGTGATTTTCAATTTTTTTACGATTAGCCACCGGGTCCGGTCAATGACAAATGCACTCTATGGGTTTTGGTCATCCCCCCTTTATGAAACCCACAAAATTTCGTAAGTTTTTGCGTATCTCTAGCCGTTCTTGAGATATCAGCAAATTTTTGTATTCACCGCCTACCAAACTAAAACGAAATCTACAACCATGCTGGCACTAGTGACACGCACATTATAGGAACTACAGGTTATAGGCTTTAAATCCGTTAATATCGCCATCCGGCCAGATTAAATGCGTGGCCATATTATCCTTCCGTACCCTGGAAGTAAAATTGTGATTTTCAATTTTTTTACGATTAGCCACCAGGTCCGGTCAATGACAAATGCACTCTATGGGTTTTGGTCATCCCCCCTTTATGAAACCCACAAAATTTCGTCAGTTTTTGCGTATCTCTAGCCGTTTTTGAGATATCAGCAAATTTTTGTATTCACCGCCGACCAAACTCAAACGAAATCTACAACCATGCTGGCACTAGTGACATGCACATTATAGAAACTACAGGTTATAGTCTTTAAATCCGTTAATATCGCCATCCGGCCAGATTAAATGCGTGGCCATATTATCCTTCCGTACCATGGAAGTATAATTGACATTTTTAATTTTTTTACGATTAGCCACTAGGTCCGGTCAATGACAAATGCACTCCATGGGTTTTGGTCATCCCCTCATTTATGCAACCCACACAATTTCGTCAGTTTTTGCGTAACTCTAGCCGTTTTTGAGATATCTGCAAATTTTTGAATTCACCGCCGACCAAACTCAAACGAAATCTACAACCATTCTGGCATTAGTGACATGCACATTATAGGAACTACAGGTTATAGTCTTTAAATCCGTTAATATCGCCATCCGGCCAGATTAAATGCGTGGCCATATTATCCTTCCGTACCCTGGAAGTAAAATTGTGATTTTCAATTTTTTTACGATTAGCTACTTGGTCCGGTCAATGACAAATGCACTCTATGGGTTTCGGTCAACCCCCCTTTATGCAACCCCCAAAATTTCGTAAGTTTTTGCGTATCTCTAGCCGTTTTTGAGATATCAGCAAATTTTTGAATTCACCGCCGACCAAACTCAAACGAAATCTACAACCATGCTGGCACTAGTGACATGCACATTATAGGAACTACAGGTTATAGTCTTTAAATCCGTTAATATCGCCATCCGGCCAGATTAAATGCGTGGCCATATTATCCTTCCGTACCATGGAAGTAAAATTGTGATTTTCAATTTTTTTACGATTAGACACTGGGTCCGGTCAATGACAAATGCACTCTATGGGTTTTGATCAACCCCCCTTTATGCAACCCCCAAAATTTCGTCAGTTTTTGCGTTTCACTAGCCGTTCTTGAGATATCTGCAAATTTTTTATTTCACGGGCGATCAAACTTAAACGAAATCTACAACCATGGTGGCACTATTGACACCCACATTATAGGAACTACAGGTTATAGGCTTTAAATCCGTTAATATCGCCATCCGGCCAGATTAAATGCGTGGCCATATTATCCTTCCGTACCATGGAAGTAAAATTGTGATTTTCAATTTTTTTACGATTAGACACTGTGTCCGGTCAATGACAAATGCACTCTATGGGTTTTGGTCAACCCCCCTTTATGCAACCCCCAAAATTTCGTAAGTTTTTGCGTATCTCTAGCCGTTTTTGAGATATCAGCAAATTTTTGAATTCACCGCCGACCAAACTCAAACGAAATCTACAACCATGCTGGCACTAGTGACATGCACATTATAGGAACTACAGGTTATATTCTTTAAATCCGTTAATATCGCCATGCGGCCAGATCAAATGCGTGGCCATATTATCGTTCCGTACCATGGAAGTAAAATTGTGATTTTCAATTTTTTTACGATTAGACACTGAGTCCGGTCAATGACAAATGCACTCTATGGGTTTTGGTCAACCCCCCTTTATGCAACCCCCAAAATTTCGTCAGTTTTTGCGTATCTCTAGCCGTTCTTGAGATATCAGCAAATTTTTGAATTCACCGCCGACCAAACTCAAACGAAATCTACAACCATGCTGGCACTAGTGACATGCACATTATAGGAACTACAGGTTATAGTCTTTAAATGCGTTAATATCGCCATCCGGCCAGATTAAATGCGTGGCCATATTATCCTTCCGTACCCTGGAAGTAAAATTGTGATTTTCAATTTTTTTACGATTAGCCACCGGGTCCGGTCAATGACAAATGCACTCTATGGGTTTTGGTCATCCCCCCTTTATGAAACCCACAAAATTTCGTAAGTTTTTGCGTATCTCTAGCCGTTTTTGAGATATCAGCAAATTTTTGAATTCACCGCCGATCAAAATCTAACGAAATCTACAACCATGGTGGCACTATTGACACGCACATTATAGGAACTACAGGTTATAGGCTTTAAATCCGTTAATATCGCCATCCGGCCAGATTAAATGCGTGGCCATATTATCCTTCCGTACCATGGAAGTAAAATTGTGATTTTCAATTTTTTTACGATTAGCCACCGGGCCCGGTCAATGACAAATGCACTCTATGGGTTTTGGTCATCCCCCCTTTATGAAACCCACAAAATTTCGTAAGTTTTCTCGTATCTCTAGCCGTTTTTGAGATATCAGAAAATTTTTGTATTCACCGCCGACCAAACTCAAACGAAATCTACAACCATGCTGGCACTAGTGACATGCACATTATAGGAACTACAGGTTATAGTCTTTAAATCCGTTAATATCGCCATCCGGCCAGATTAAATGCGTGGCCATATTATCCTTCCGTACCATGGAAGTAAAATTGTGATTTTCAATTTTTTTACGATTAGACACTGGGTCCGGTCAATGACAAATGCACTTTATGGGTTTTGGTCATCCCCCCTTTATGCAACCCCCAAAATTTCGTCAGTTTTTGCGTATCTCTAGCCGTTCTTGAGATATCAGCAAATTTTTGAATTCACCGCCGACCAAAATCTAACGAAATCTACAACCATGGTAGCACTATTGACACGCACATTATAGGAACTACAGGTTATAGGCTTTAAATCTGTTAATATCGCCATCCGGCCAGATTAAATGCGTGGCCATATTATCCTTCCGTACCCTGGAAGTAAAATTGTGATTTTCAATTTTTTTACGATTAGCCACCGGGTCCGGTCAATGACAAATGCACTCTATGGGTTTTGGTCATCCCCCCTTTATGAAACCCACAAAATTTCGTAAGTTTTTGCGTATCTCTAGCCGTTTTTGAGATATCAGCAAATTTTTGTATTCACTGCCGACCAAACTCAAACGAAATCTACAACCATGCTGGCACTAGTGACATGCACATTATAGAAACTACAGGTTATAGTCTTTAAATCCGTTAATATCGCCATCCGGCCAGATTAAATGCGTGGCCATATTATCCTTCCGTACCATGGAAGTAAAATTGTGATTTTCAATTTTTTTACGATTAGACACTGGGTCCGGTCAATGACAAATGCACTCTATGGGTTTTGGTCAAACCCCCTTTTATGCAACCCCCAAAATTTCGTAAGTTTTTGCGTATCTCTAGCCGTTTTTGAGATATCAGCAAATTTTTGAATTCACCGCCGATCAAAATCTAACGAAATCTACAACCATGGTGGCACTATTGACACGCACATTATAGGAACTACAGGTTATAGGCTTTAAATCCGTTAATATCGCCATCCGGCCAGATTAAATGCGTGGCCATATTATCCTTCCGTACCCAGGAAGTAAATTTGTGATTTTCAATTTTTTTACGATTAGCCACCGGGTCCGGTCAATGACAAATGCACTCTATGGGTTTTGGTCATCCCCCCTTTATGCAACCCACAAAATTTCGTAAGTTTTCTCGTATCTCTAGCCGTTTTTGAGATATCAGCAAATTTTTGAATTCACCGCCGACCAAACTCAAACCAAATCTACAACCATGCTGGCACTAGTGACACGCACATTATAGGAACTACAGGTTATAGGCTTTAAATCCGTTAATATCGCCATGCGGCCTGATTAAATGCGTGGCCATATTATCCCTTGGTACCCTGGAAGTAAAATTGACATTTTCAATTTTTTTACATTAAGCTACTTGGTCCGTTCAATGACAGATGAACTTAATGGGTTTTGGTCATCCCCCCTTTATGCAACCCCCAAAATTTCGTCAGTTTTTGCGTATCTCTAGCCGTTTTTGAGATATCAGCAAATTTTTGAATTCACCGCCGACCAAACTCAAACCAAATCTACAACCATGCTGGCACTAGTGACACGCACATTATAGGAACTAGAGGTTATAGTCTTTAAATCCGTTAATATCGCCATGCGGCCTGATTAAATGCGTGGCCATATTATCCCTTGGTACCCTGGAAGTAAAATTGACATTTTCAATTTTTTTACATTAAGCTACTTGGTCCGTTCAATGACAGATGAACTTAATGGGTTTTGGGCATCCCCCCTTTATGACACCCCCAAAATTTCGTCAGTTTTTGCGTATCTCTAGCCGTTCTTGAGATATCTGCAAATTTTTGAATTCACCGCCGACCAAACTCAAACGAAATCTACAACCATGCTGGCACTAGTGACATGCACATTATAGAAACTACAGGTTATAGTCTTTAAATGCGTTAATATCGCCATCCGGCCAGATTAAATGCGTGGCCATATTATCCTTCCGTACCATGGAAGTAAAATTGTGATTTTCAATTTTTTTACGATTAGACACTGGGTCCGGTCAATGACAAATGCACTCTATGGGTTTTGGTCAACCCCCCTTTATGCAACCCCCAAAATTTCGTAAGTTTTTGCGTATCTCTAGCCGTTTTTGAGATATCAGCAAATTTTTGAATTCACCGCCGATCAAAATCTAACGAAATCTACAACCATGGTGGCACTATTGACACGCACATTATAGGAACTACAGGTTATAGGCTTTAAATCCGTTAATATCGCCATCCGGCCAGATTAAATGCGTGGCCATATTATCCTTCCGTACCATGGAAGTAAAATTGTGACTTTCAATTTTTTTACGATTAGACACTGGGTCCGGTCAATGACAAATGCACTCTATGGGTTTTGGTCAACCCCCCTTTATGCAACCCCCAAAATTTCGTAAGTTTTTGCGTATCTCTAGCCGTTTTTGAGATATCAGCAAATTTTTGAATTCACCGCCGACCAAACTCAAACGAAATCTACAACCATGCTGGCACTAGTGACATGCACATTATAGGAACTACAGGTTATATTCTTTAAATCCGTTAATATCGCCATGCGGCCAGATTAAATGCGTGGCCATATTATCTTTCCGTACCCTGGAAGTAAAATTGACATTTTCAATTTTTTTACGATTAGCCACTAGGTCCGGTCAATGACAAATGCACTCCATGGGTTTTGGTCATCCCCTCATTTATGCAACCCACACAATTTCGTCAGTTTTTGCGTAACTCTAGCCGTTCTTGAGATATCAGCAAATTTTTGAATTCACCGCCGACCAAATTCAAACGAAATCTACAACCATGCTGGCACTATTGACACGCACATTAGAAGAACTACAGGTTATAGTCTTTAAATCCGTTAACATCGCCATCCGGCCAGATTAAATGCGTGGCCATATTATCCTTCCGTACCCTGGAAGTAAAATTATGATTTTCAATTTTTTTACGATTAGCCACCGGGTCCGGTCAATGACAAATGCACTCTATGGGTTTTGGTCATCCCCCCTTTATGAAACCCCCAAAATTTCGTAAGTTTTTGCGTATCTCTAGCCGTTTTTGAGATATCAGCAAATTTTTGAATTCACCGCCGACCAAACTCAAACCAAATCTACAACCATGCTGGCACTAGTGACACGCACATTATAGGAACTAGAGGTTATAGTCTTTAAATCCGTTAATATCGCCATGCGGCCTGATTAAATGCGTGGCCATATTATCCCTTGGTACCCTGGAAGTAAAATTGACATTTTCAATTTTTTTACATTAAGCTACTTGGTCCGTTCAATGACAGATGAACTTAATGGGTTTTGGTCATCCCCCCTTTATGACACCCCCAAAATTTCGTCAGTTTTTGCGTATCTCTAGCCGTTCTTGAGATATCTGCAAATTTTTCAATTCACCGCCGACCAAACTCAAACGAAATCTACAACCATGCTGGCACTAGTGACATGCACATTATAGAAACTACAGGTTATAGTCTTTAAATGCGTTAATATCGCCATCCGGCCAGATTAAATGCGTGGCCATATTATCCTTCCGTACCATGGAAGTAAAATTGTGATTTTCAATTTTTTTACGATTAGACACTGGGTCCGGTCAATGACAAATGCACTCTATGGGTTTTGGTCAACCCCCCTTTATGCAACCCCCAAAATTTCGTAAGTTTTTGCGTATCTCTAGCCGTTTTTGAGATATCAGCAAATTTTTGAATTCACCGCCGATCAAAATCTAACGAAATCTACAACCATGGTGGCACTATTGACACGCACATTATAGGAACTACAGGTTATAGTATTTAAATCCGTTAATATCGCCATCCGGCCAGATTAAATGCGTGGCCATATTATCCTTCCGTACCATGGAAGTAAAATTGTGACTTTCAATTTTTTTACGATTAGACACTGGGTCCGGTCAATGACAAATGCACTCTATGGGTTTTGGTCAACCCCCCTTTATGCAACCCCCAAAATTTTGTAAGTTTTTGCGTATCTCTAGCCGTTTTTGAGATATCAGCAAATTTTTGAATTCACCGCCGACCAAACTCAAACGAAATCTACAACCATGCTGGCACTAGTGACATGCACATTATAGAAACTACAGGTTATATTCTTTAAATCCGTTAATATCGCCATCCGGCCAGATTAAATGCGTGGCCATATTATCCTTCCGTACCATGGAAGTAAAATTGTGACTTTCAATTTTTTTACGATTAGACACTGGGTCCGGTCAATGACAAATGCACTCTATGGGTTTTGGTCAACCCCCCTTTATGCAACCCCCAAAATTTCGTAAGTTTTTGCGTATCTCTAGCCGTTTTTGAGATATCAGCAAATTTTTGAATTCACCGCCGACCAAACTCAAACGAAATCTACAACCATGCTGGCACTAGTGACATGCACATTATAGGAACTACAGGTTATATTCTTTAAATCCGTTAATATCGCCATCCGGCCAGATTAAATGCGTGGCCATATTATCCTTCCGTACCATGGAAGTAAAATTGTGACTTTCAATTTTTTTACGATTAGCCACTAGGTCCGGTCAATGACAAATGCACTCCATGGGTTTTGGTCATCCCCTCATTTATGCAACCCACACAATTTCGTCAGTTTTTGCGTAACTCTAGCCGTTCTTGAGATATCAGCAAATTTTTGAATTCACCGCCGACCAAAATCAAACGAAATCTACAACCATGCTGGCACTATTGACACGCACATTAGAAGAACTACAGGTTATAGTCTTTAAATCCGTTAATATCGCCATCCGGCCAGATTAAATGCGTGGCCATATTATCCTTCCGTACCCTGGAAGTAAAATTATGATTTTCAATTTTTTTACGATTAGCCACCGGGTCCGGTCAATGACAAATGCACTCTATGGGTTTTGGTCATCCCCCCTTTATGAAACCCACAAAATTTCGTAAGTTTTTGTGTATCTCTAGCCGTTTTTGAGATATCAGCAAATTTTTGTATTCACTGCCGACCAAACTCAATCGAAATCTACAACCATGCTGGCATTAGTGCTATGCACATTATAGGAACTACAGGTTATAGTCTTTAAATCCGTTAATATCGCCATCCGGCCAGATTAAATGCGTGGCCATATTATCGTTCCGTACCATGGAAGTAAAATTGTGATTTTCAATTTTTTTACGATTAGACACTGGGTCCGGTCAATGACAAATGCACTCTATGGGTTTTGGTCAACCCCCCTTTATGCAACCCCCAAAATTTCGTCAGTTTTTGCGTATCTCTAGCCGTTCTTGAGATATCAGCAAATTTTTGAATTCACCGCCGACCAAACTCAAACGAAATCTACAACCATGCTGGCACTAGTGACATGCACATTATAGGAACTACAGGTTATAGTCTTTAAATCCGTTAATATCGCCATCCGGCCAGATTAAATGCGTGGCCATATTATCCTTCCGTACCCTGGAAGTAAAATTGTGATTTTCAATTTTTTTACGATTAGCCAACGGGTCCGGTCAATGACAAATGCACTCTATGGGTTTTGGTCATCCCCCCTTTATGAAACCCACAAAATTTCGTAAGTTTTTGCGTATCTCTAGCCGTTTTTGAGATATCAGCAAATTTTTGAATTCACCGCCGATCAAAATCTAACGAAATCTACAACCATGGTGGCACTATTGACACGCACATTATAGGAACTACAGGTTATAGGCTTTAAATCCGTTAATATCGCCATCCGGCCAGATTAAATGCGTGGCCATATTATCCTTCCGTACCTTGGAAGTAAAATTGTGATTTTCAATTTTTTTACGATTAGACACTGGGTCCGGTCAATGACAAATGCACTCTATGGGTTTTGGTCAACCCCCCTTTATGCAACCCCCAAAATTTCGTAAGTTTTTGCGTATCTCTAGCCGTTTTTGAGATATCAGCAAATGTTTGAATTCACCGCCGACCAAACTCAAACGAAATCTACAACCATGCTGGCACTAGTGACATGCACATTATAGGAACTACAGGTTATATTCTTTAAATCCGTTAATATCGCCATGCGGCCAGATCAAATGCGTGGCGATATTATCCTTCCGTACCCTGGAAGTAAAATTGTGATTTTCAATTTTTTTACGATTAGCCACCGGGTCCGGTCAATGACAAATGCACTCTATGGGTTTTGGTCATCCCCCCTTTATGAAACCCACAAAATTTCGTAAGTTTTTGCGTATCTCTAGCCGTTTTTGAGATATCAGCAAATTTTTGTATTCACCGCCGACCAAACTCAAACGAAATCTACAACCATGCTGGCACTAGTGACATGCACATTATAGAAACTACAGGTTATAGTCTTTAAATCCGTTAATATCGCCATCCGGCCAGATTAAATGCGTGGCCATATTATCCTTCCGTACCATGGAAGTAAAATTGTGATTTTCAATTTTTTTACGATTAGACACTGGGTCCGGTCAATGACAAATGCACTCTATGGGTTTTGATCAACCCCCATTTATGCAACCCCCAAAATTTCGTCAGTTTTTGCGTTTCACTAGCCGTTCTTGAGATATCTGCAAATTTTTGATTTCACGGGCGATCAAACTTAAACGAAATCTACAACCATGCTGGCACTAGTGACACGCACATTATCGGAACTACAGGTTATAGTCATTAAATCCGTTAATATCGCCATCCGGCCAGATTAAATGCGTGGCCATATTATCCTTCCGTACCATGGAAGTAAAATTGTGATTTTCAATTTTTTTACGATTAGCCACCGGGCCCGGTCAATGACAAATGCACTCTATGGGTTTTGGTCATCCCCCCTTTATGAAACCCACAAAATTTCGTAAGTTTTCTCGTATCTCTAGCCGTTTTTGAGATATCAGAAAATTTTTGTATTCACCGCCGACCAAACTCAAACGAAATCTACAACCATGCTGGCACTAGTGACATGCACATTATAGGAACTACAGGTTATAGTCTTTAAATCCGTTAATATCGCCATCCGGCCAGATTAAATGCGTGGCCATATTATCCTTCCGTACCATGGAAGTAAAATTGTGATTTTCAATTTTTTTACGATTAGACACTGGGTCCGGTCAATGACAAATGCACTCTATGGGTTTTGGTCATCCCCCCTTTATGCAACCCCCAAAATTTCGTCAGTTTTTGCGTATCTCTAGCCGTTCTTGAGATATCAGCAAATTTTTGAATTCACCGCCGACCAAAATCTAACGAAATCTACAACCATGGTGGCACTATTGACACGCACATTATAGGAACTACAGGTTATAGGCTTTAAATCCGTTAATATCGCCATCCGGCCAGATTAAATGCGTGGCCATATTATCCTTCCGTACCATGGAAGTAAAATTGTGATTTTCAATTTTTTTACGATTAGACACTGGGTCCGGTCAATGACAAATGCACTCTATGGGTTTTGGTCAACCCTCCTTTATGCAACCCCCAAAATTTCGTAAGTTTTTGCGTATCTCTAGCCGTTTTTGAGATATCAGCAAATTTTTGAATTCACCGCCGATCAAAATCTAACGAAATCTACAACCATGGTGGCACTATTGACACCCACATTATAGGAACTACAGGTTATAGGCTTTAAATCCGTTAATATCGCCATCCGGCCAGATTAAATACGTGGCCATATTATACTTCCGTACCATGGAAGTAAAATTGTGATTTTCAATTTTTTTACGATTAGACACTGTGTCCGGTCAATGACAAATGCACTCTATGGGTTTTGGTCACCCCCCCTTTATGCAACCCCCAAAATTTCGTAAGTTTTTGCGTATCTCTAGCCGTTTTTGAGATATCAGCAAATTTTTGAATTCACCGCCGACCAAACTCAAACGAAATCTACAACCATGCTGGCACTAGTGACATGCACATTATAGGAACTACAGGTTATATTCTTTAAATCCGTTAATATCGCCATGCGGCCAGATCAAATGCGTGGCCATAGTATCCTTCCGTACCCTGGAAGTAAAATTGTGATTTTCAATTTTTTTACGATTAGCCACCGGGTCCGGTCAATGACAAATGCACTCTATGGGTTTTGGTCAGCCCCCCTTTATGAAACCCACAAAATTTCGTTAGTTTTTGCGTATCTCTAGCCGTTTTTGAGATATCAGCAAATTTTTGAATTCACCGCCGACCAAACTCAAACGAAATCTACAACCATGCTGGCACTAGTGACATGCACATTATAGAAACTACAGGTTATAGTCTTTAAATCCGTTAATATCGCCATCCGGCCAGATTAAATGCGTGGCCATATTATCCTTCCGTACCATGGAAGTAAAATTGTGATTTTCAATTTTTTTACGATTAGACACTGGGTCCGGTCAATGACAAATGCACTCTATGGGTTTTGATCAACCCCCCTTTATGCAACCCCCAAAATTTCGTCAGTTTTTGCGTTTCACTAGCCGTTCTTGAGATATCTGCAAATTTTTGATTTCACGGGCGATCAAACTTAAACGAAATCTACAACCATGCTGGCACTAGTGACACGCACATTATCGGAACTACAGGTTATAGTCATTAAATCCGTTAATATCGCCATCCGGCCAGATTAAATGCGTGGCCATATTATCCTTCCGTACCATGGAAGTAAAATTGTGATTTTCAATTTTTTTACGATTAGCCACCGGGCCCGGTCAATGACAAATGCACTCTATGGGTTTTGGTCATCCCCCCTTTATGAAACCCACAAAATTTCGTAAGTTTTCTCGTATCTCTAGCCGTTTTTGAGATATCAGAAAATTTTTGTATTCACCGCCGACCAAACTCAAACGAAATCTACAACCATGCTGGCACTAGTGACATGCACATTATAGGAACTACAGGTTATATTCTTTAAATCCGTTAATATCGCCATGCGGCCAGATCAAATGCGTGGCCATATTATCCTTCCGTACCCTGGAAGTAAAATTGTGATTTTCAATTTTTTTACGATTAGCCACCGGGTCCGGTCAATGACAAATGCACTCTATGGGTTTTGGTCATCCCCCCTTTATGAAACCCACAAAATTTCGTAAGTTTTTGCGTATCTCTAGCCGTTTTTGAGATATCAGCAAATTTTTGTATTCACCGCCGACCAAACTAAAACGAAATCTACAACCATGCTGGCACTAGTGACACGCACATTATAGGAACTACAGGTTATAGGCTTTAAATCCGTTAATATCGCCATCCGGCCAGATTAAATGCGTGGCCATATTATCCTTCCGTACCCTGGAAGTAAAATTGTGATTTTCAATTTTTTTACGATTAGCCACCGGGTCCGGTCAATGACAAATGCACTCTATGGGTTTTGGTCATCCCCCCTTTATGAAACCCACAAAATTTCGTAAGTTTTTGCGTATCTCTAGCCGTTTTTGAGATATCAGCAAATTTTTGAATTCACCGCCGATCAAAATCTAACGAAATCTACAACCATGGTGGCACTATTGACACCCACATTATAGGAACTACAGGTTATAGGCTTTAAATCCGTTAATATCGCCATCCGGCCAGATTAAATGCGTGGCCATATTATCCTTCCGTACCATGGAAGTAAAATTGTGATTTTCAATTTTTTTACGATTAGACACTGTGTCCGGTCAATGACAAATGCACTCTATGGGTTTTGGTCAACCCCCCTTTATGCAACCCCCAAAATTTCGTAAGTTTTTGCGTATCTCTAGCCGTTTTTGAGATATCAGCAAATTTTTGAATTCACCGCCGACCAAACTCAAACGAAATCTACAACCATGCTGGCACTAGTGACATGCACATTATAGGAACTACTGGTTATATTCTTTAAATCCGTTAATATCGCCATGCGGCCAGATCAAATGGGTGGCCATATTATCCTTCCGTACCCTGGACGTAAAATTGTGATTTTCAATTTTTTTACGATTAGCCACCGGGTCCGGTCAATGACAAATGCACTCTATGGGTTTTGGTCAGCCCCCCTTTATGAAACCCACAAAATTTCGTAAATTTTTGCGTATCTCTAGCCGTTTTTGAGATATCAGCAAATTTTTGAATTCACCGCCGACCAAACTCAAACGAAATCTACAACCATGCTGGCACTAGTGACATGCACATTATAGAAACTACAGGTTATAGTCTTTAAATCCGTTAATATCGCCATCCGGCCAGATTAAATGCGTGGCCATATTATCCTTCCGTACCATGGAAGTAAAATTGTGATTTCCAATTTTTTTACGATTAGACACTGGGTCCGGTCAATGACAAATGCACTCTATGGGTTTTGATCAACCCCCCTTTATGCAACCCCCAAAATTTCGTCAGTTTTTGCGTTTCACTAGCCGTTCTTGAGATATCTGCAAATTTTTGATTTCACGGGCGATCAAACTTAAACGAAATCTACAACCATGCTGGCACTAGTGACACGCACATTATCGGAACTACAGGTTATAGTCATTAAATCCGTTAGTATCGCCATCCGGCCAGATTAAATGCGTGGCCATATTATCCTTCCGTACCATGGAAGTAAAATTGTGATTTTCAATTTTTTTACGATTAGCCACCGGGCCCGGTCAATGACAAATGCACTCTATGGGTTTTGGTCATCCCCCCTTTATGAAACCCACAAAATTTCGTAAGTTTTCTCGTATCTCTAGCCGTTTTTGAGATATCAGCAAATTTTTGTATTCACCGCCGACCAAACTAAAACGAAATCTACAACCATGCTGGCACTAGTGACACGCACATTATAGGAACTACAGGTTATAGGCTTTAAATCCGTTAATATCGCCATCCGGCCAGATTAAATGCGTGGCCATATTATCCTTCCGTACCATGGAAGTAAAATTGTGATTTTCAATTTTTTTACGATTAGACACTGGGTCCGGTCAATGACAAATGCACTCTATGGGTTTTGATCAACCCCCCTTTATGCAACCCCCAAAATTTCGTCAGTTTTTGCGTTTCACTAGCCGTTCTTGAGATATCTGCAAATTTTTGATTTCACGGGCGATCAAACTTAAACGAAATCTACAACCATGGTGGCACTATTGACACCCACATTATAGGAACTACAGGTTATAGGCTTTAAATCCGTTAATATCGCCATCCGGCCAGATTAAATGCGTGGCCATATTATCCTTCCGTACCATGGAAGTAAAATTGTGATTTTCAATTTTTTTACGATTAGACACTGTGTCCGGTCAATGACAAATGCACTCTATGGGTTTTGGTCAACCCCCCTTTATGCAACCCCCAAAATTTCGTAAGTTTTTGCGTATCTCTAGCCGTTTTTGAGATATCAGAAAATTTTTGTATTCACCGCCGACCAAACTCAAACGAAATCTACAACCATGCTGGCACTAGTGACATGCACATTATAGGAACTACAGGTTATATTCTTTAAATCCGTTAATATCGCCATGCGGCCAGATCAAATGCGTGGCCATATTATCCTTCCGTACCCTGGAAGTAAAATTGTGATTTTCAATTTTTTTACGATTAGCCACCGGGTCCGGTCAATGACAAATGCACTCTATGGGTTTTTGTCATCCCCCCTTTATGAAACCCACAAAATTTCGTAAGTTTTTGCGTATCTCTAGCCGTTTTTGAGATATCAGCAAATTTTTGAATTCACCGCCGATCAAAATCTAACGAAATCTACAACCATGGTGGCACTATTGACACGCACATTATAGGAACTACAGGTTATAGGCTTTAAATCCGTTAATATCGCCATCCGGCCAGATTAAATGCGTGGCCATATTATCCTTCCGTACCATGGAAGTAAAATTGTGATTTTCAATTTTTTTACGATTAGCCACCGGGCCCGGTCAATGACAAATGCACTCTATGGGTTTTGGTCATCCCCCCTTTATGAAACCCACAAAATTTCGTAAGTTTTCTCGTATCTCTAGCCGTTTTTGAGATATCAGAAAATTTTTGTATTCACCGCCGACCAAACTCAAACGAAATCTACAACCATGCTGGCACTAGTGACATGCACATTATAGGAACTACAGGTTATAGTCTTTAAATCCGTTAATATCGCCATCCGGCCAGATTAAATGCGTGGCCATATTATCCTTCCGTACCATGGAAGTAAAATTGTGATTTTCAATTTTTTTACGATTAGACACTGGGTCCGGTCAATGACAAATGCACTTTATGGGTTTTGGTCATCCCCCCTTTATGCAACCCCCAAAATTTCGTCAGTTTTTGCGTATCTCTAGCCGTTCTTGAGATATCAGCAAATTTTTGAATTCACCGCCGACCAAAATCTAACGAAATCTACAACCATGCTGGCACTAGTGACACGCACATTATAGGAACTACAGGTTATAGGCTTTAAATCCGTTAATATCGCCATCCGGCCAGATTAAATGCGTGGCCATATTATCCTTCCGTACCCAGGAAGTAAATTTGTGATTTTCAATTTTTTTACGATTAGCCACCGGGTCCGGTCAATGACAAATGCACTCTATGGGTTTTGGTCATCCCCCCTTTATGCAACCCACAAAATTTCGTAAGTTTTCTCGTATCTCTAGCCGTTTTTGAGATATCAGCAAATTTTTGAATTCACCGCCGACCAAACTCAAACCAAATCTACAACCATGCTGGCACTAGTGACACGCACATTATAGGAACTACAGGTTATAGGCTTTAAATCCGTTAATATCGCCATGCGGCCTGATTAAATGCGTGGCCATATTATCCCTTGGTACCCTGGAAGTAAAATTGACATTTTCAATTTTTTTACATTAAGCTACTTGGTCCGTTCAATGACAGATGAACTTAATGGGTTTTGGTCATCCCCCCTTTATGCAACCCCCAAAATTTCGTCAGTTTTTGCGTATCTCTAGCCGTTTTTGAGATATCAGCAAATTTTTGAATTCACCGCCGACCAAACTCAAACCAAATCTACAACCATGCTGGCACTAGTGACACGCACATTATAGGAACTAGAGGTTATAGTCTTTAAATCCGTTAATATCGCCATGCGGCCTGATTAAATGCGTGGCCATATTATCCCTTGGTACCCTGGAAGTAAAATTGACATTTTCAATTTTTTTACATTAAGCTACTTGGTCCGTTCAATGACAGATGAACTTAATGGGTTTTGGGCATCCCCCCTTTATGACACCCCCAAAATTTCGTCAGTTTTTGCGTATCTCTAGCCGTTCTTGAGATATCTGCAAATTTTTGAATTCACCGCCGACCAAACTCAAACGAAATCTACAACCATGCTGGCACTAGTGACATGCACATTATAGAAACTACAGGTTATAGTCTTTAAATGCGTTAATATCGCCATCCGGCCAGATTAAATGCGTGGCCATATTATCCTTCCGTACCATGGAAGTAAAATTGTGATTTTCAATTTTTTTACGATTAGACACTGGGTCCGGTCAATGACAAATGCACTCTATGGGTTTTGGTCAACCCCCCTTTATGCAACCCCCAAAATTTCGTAAGTTTTTGCGTATCTCTAGCCGTTTTTGAGATATCAGCAAATTTTTGAATTCACCGCCGATCAAAATCTAACGAAATCTACAACCATGGTGGCACTATTGACACGCACATTATAGGAACTACAGGTTATAGGCTTTAAATCCGTTAATATCGCCATCCGGCCAGATTAAATGCGTGGCCATATTATCCTTCCGTACCATGGAAGTAAAATTGTGACTTTCAATTTTTTTACGATTAGACACTGGGTCCGGTCAATGACAAATGCACTCTATGGGTTTTGGTCAACCCCCCTTTATGCAACCCCCAAAATTTCGTAAGTTTTTGCGTATCTCTAGCCGTTTTTGATATATCAGCAAATTTTTGAATTCACCGCCGACCAAACTCAAACGAAATCTACAACCATGCTGGCACTAGTGACATGCACATTATAGGAACTACAGGTTATATTCTTTAAATCCGTTAATATCGCCATGCGGCCAGATTAAATGCGTGGCCATATTATCTTTCCGTACCCTGGAAGTAAAATTGACATTTTCAATTTTTTTACGATTAGCCACTAGGTCCGGTCAATGACAAATGCACTCCATGGGTTTTGGTCATCCCCTCATTTATGCAACCCACACAATTTCGTCAGTTTTTGCGTAACTCTAGCCGTTCTTGAGATATCAGCAAATTTTTGAATTCACCGCCGACCAAAATCAAACGAAATCTACAACCATGCTGGCACTATTGACACGCACATTAGAAGAACTACAGGTTATAGTCTTTAAATCCGTTAACATCGCCATCCGGCCAGATTAAATGCGTGGCCATATTATCCTTCCGTACCCTGGAAGTAAAATTATGATTTTCAATTTTTTTACGATTAGCCACCGGGTCCGGTCAATGACAAATGCACTCTATGGGTTTTGGTCATCCCCCCTTTATGAAACCCCCAAAATTTCGTAAGTTTTTGCGTATCTCTAGCCGTTTTTGAGATATCAGCAAATTTTTGAATTCACCGCCGACCAAACTCAAACCAAATCTACAACCATGCTGGCACTAGTGACACGCACATTATAGGAACTAGAGGTTATAGTCTTTAAATCCGTTAATATCGCCATGCGGCCTGATTAAATGCGTGGCCATATTATCCCTTGGTACCCTGGAAGTAAAATTGACATTTTCAATTTTTTTACATTAAGCTACTTGGTCCGTTCAATGACAGATGAACTTAATGGGTTTTGGTCATCCCCCCTTTATGACACCCCCAAAATTTCGTCAGTTTTTGCGTATCTCTAGCCGTTCTTGAGATATCTGCAAATTTTTCAATTCACCGCCGACCAAACTCAAACGAAATCTACAACCATGCTGGCACTAGTGACATGCACATTATAGAAACTACAGGTTATAGTCTTTAAATGCGTTAATATCGCCATCCGGCCAGATTAAATGCGTGGCCATATTATCCTTCCGTACCATGGAAGTAAAATTGTGATTTTCAATTTTTTTACGATTAGACACTGGGTCCGGTCAATGACAAATGCACTCTATGGGTTTTGGTCAACCCCCCTTTATGCAACCTCCAAAATTTCGTAAGTTTTTGCGTATCTCTAGCCGTTTTTGAGATATCAGCAAATTTTTGAATTCACCGCCGATCAAAATCTAACGAAATCTACAACCATGGTGGCACTATTGACACGCACATTATAGGAACTACAGGTTATAGTATTTAAATCCGTTAATATCGCCATCCGGCCAGATTAAATGCGTGGCCATATTATCCTTCCGTACCATGGAAGTAAAATTGTGACTTTCAATTTTTTTACGATTAGACACTGGGTCCGGTCAATGACAAATGCACTCTATGGGTTTTGGTCAACCCCCCTTTATGCAACCCCCAAAATTTTGTAAGTTTTTGCGTATCTCTAGCCGTTTTTGAGATATCAGCAAATTTTTGAATTCACCGCCGACCAAACTCAAACGAAATCTACAACCATGCTGGCACTAGTGACATGCACATTATAGAAACTACAGGTTATATTCTTTAAATCCGTTAATATCGCCATCCGGCCAGATTAAATGCGTGGCCATATTATCCTTCCGTACCATGGAAGTAAAATTGTGACTTTCAATTTTTTTACGATTAGACACTGGGTCCGGTCAATGACAAATGCACTCTATGGGTTTTGGTCAACCCCCCTTTATGCAACCCCCAAAATTTCGTAAGTTTTTGCGTATCTCTAGCCGTTTTTGAGATATCAGCAAATTTTTGAATTCACCGCCGACCAAACTCAAACGAAATCTACAACCATGCTGGCACTAGTGACATGCACATTATAGGAACTACAGGTTATATTCTTTAAATCCGTTAATATCGCCATCCGGCCAGATTAAATGCGTGGCCATATTATCCTTCCGTACCATGGAAGTAAAATTGTGACTTTCAATTTTTTTACGATTAGCCACTAGGTCCGGTCAATGACAAATGCACTCCATGGGTTTTGGTCATCCCCTCATTTATGCAACCCACACAATTTCGTCAGTTTTTGCGTAACTCTAGCCGTTCTTGAGATATCAGCAAATTTTTGAATTCACCGCCGACCAAAATCAAACGAAATCTACAACCATGCTGGCACTATTGACACGCACATTAGGAGAACTACAGGTTATAGTCTTTAAATCCGTTAACATCGCCATCCGGCCAGATTAAATGCGTGGCCATATTATCCTTCCGTACCCTGGAAGTAAAATTATGATTTTCAATTTTTTTACGATTAGCCACCGGGTCCGGTCAATGACAAATGCACTCTATGGGTTTTGGTCATCCCCCCTTTATGAAACCCACAAAATTTCGTAAGTTTTTGCGTATCTCTAGCCGTTTTTGAGTTATCAGCAAATTTTTGTATTCACCGCCGACCAAACTCAAACGAAATCTACAACCATGCTGGCACTAGTGACATGCACATTATAGAAACTACGGGTTATAGTCTTTAAATCCGTTAATATCGCCATCCGGCCAGATTAAATGCGTGGCCATATTATCCTTCCGTACCATGGAAGTAAAATTGTGATTTTCAATTTTTTTACGATTAGACACTGGGTCCGGTCAATGACAAATGCACTCTATGGGTTTTGGTCAACCCCCCTTTATGCAACCCCCAAAATTTCGTAAGTTTTTGCGTATCTCTAGCCGTTTTTGAGATATCAGCAAATTTTTGAATTCACCGCCGATCAAAATCTAACGAAATCTACAACCATGCTGGCACTAGTGACATGCACATTATAGAAACTACAGGTTATATTCTTTAAATCCGTTAATATCGCCATCCGGCCAGATTAAATGCGTGGCCATATTATCCTTCCGTACCATGGAAGTAAAATTGTGACTTTCAATTTTTTTACGATTAGACACTGGGTCCGGTCAATGACAAATGCACTCTATGGGTTTTGGTCAACCCCCCTTTATGCAACCCCCAAAATTTCGTAAGTTTTTGCGTATCTCTAGCCGTTTTTGAGATATCAGCAAATTTTTGAATTCACCGCCGACCAAACTCAAACGAAATCTACAACCATGCTGGCACTAGTGACATGCACATTATAGGAACTACAGGTTATATTCTTTAAATCCGTTAATATCGCCATGCGGCCAGATTAAATGCGTGGCCATATTATCCTTCCGTAGCCTGGAAGTAAAATTGACATTTTCAATTTTTTTACGATTAGCCACTAGGTCCGGTCAATGACAAATGCACTCCATGGGTTTTGGTCATCCCCTCATTTATGCAACCCACACAATTTCGACAGTTTTGGCGTAACTCTAGCCGTTCTTGAGATATCAGCAAATTTTTGAATTCACCGCCGACCAAAATCAAACGAAATCTACAACCATGCTGGCACTATTGACACGCACATTAGAAGAACTACAGGTTATAGTCTTTAAATCCGTTAATATCGCCATCCGGCCAGATTAAATGCGTGGCCATATTATCCTTCCGTACCATGGAAGTAAAATTGTGATTTTCAATTTTTTTACGATTAGACACTGGGTCCGGTCAATGACAAATGCACTCTATGGGTTTTGGTCATCCCCCCTTTATGCAACCCCCAAAATTTCGTCAGTTTTTGCGTATCTCTAGCCGTTCTTGAGATATCAGCAAATTTTTGAATTCACCGCCGACCAAAATCTAACGAAATCTACAACCATGGTGGCACTATTGACACGCACATTATAGGAACTACAGGTTATAGGCCCTAAATCCGTTAATATCGCCATCCGGCCAGATTAAATGCGTGGCCATATTATCCTTCCGTACCCTGGAAGTAAAATTGTGATTTTCAATTTTTTTACGATTAGCCACCGGGTCCGGTCAATGACAAATGCACTCTATGGGTTTTGGTCATCCCCCCTTTATGAAACCCACAAAATTTCGTAAGTTTTTGCGTATCTCTAGCCGTTTTTGAGTTATCAGCAAATTTTTGTATTCACCGCCGACCAAACTCAAACGAAATCTACAACCATGCTGGCACTAGTGACATGCACATTATAGAAACTACGGGTTATAGTCTTTAAATCCGTTAATATCGCCATCCGGCCAGATTAAATGCGTGGCCATATTATCCTTCCGTACCATGGAAGTAAAATTGTGATTTTCAATTTTTTTACGATTAGACACTGGGTCCGGTCAATGACAAATGCACTCTATGGGTTTTGGTCAACCCCCCTTTATGCAACCCCCAAAATTTCGTAAGTTTTTGCGTATCTCTAGCCGTTTTTGAGATATCAGCAAATTTTTGAATTCACCGCCGATCAAAATCTAACGAAATCTACAACCATGGTAGCACTATTGACACGCACATTATAGGAACTACAGGTTATAGGCTTTAAATCGGTTAATATCGCCACCCGGCCAGATTAAATGCGTGGCCATATTATCCTTCCGTACCATGGAAGTAAAATTGTGATTTTCAATTTTTTTACGATTAGCCACCGGGTCCGGTCAATGACAAATGCACTCTATGGGTTTTGGTCATCCCCCCTTTATGAAACCCACAAAATTTCGTAAGTTTTTGCGTATCTCTAGCCGTTTTTGAGATATCAGCAAATTTTTGTATTCACCGCCGACCAAACTCAAACGAAATCTACAACCATGCTGGCACTAGTGACATGCACATTATAGGAACTACAGGTTATAGTCTTTAAATCCGTTAATATCGCCATCCGGCCAGATTAAATTCGTGGCCATATTATCCTTCCGTACCATGGAAGTAAAATTGTGATTTTCAATTTTTTTACGATTAGCCACTGGGTCCGGTCAATGACAAATGCACTCTATGGGTTTTGATCAACCCCCCTTTATGCAACCCCCAAAATTTCGTCAGTTTTTGCGTTTCACTAGCCGTTCTTGAGATATCTGCAAATTTTTGATTTCACGGGCGATCAAACTTAAACGAAATCTACAACCATGCTGGCACTAGTGACACGCACATTATCGGAACTACAGGTTATAGTCTTTAAATCCGTTAATATCGCCATCCGGCCAGATTAAATGCGTGGCCATATTATCCTTCCGTACCATGGAAGTAAAATTGTGATTTTCAATTTTTTTACGATTAGAAACTGGGTCCGGTCAATGACAAATGCACTCTATGGGTTTTGGTCAACCCCCCTTTATGCAACCCCCAAAATTTCGTAAGTTTTTGCGTATCTCTAGCCGTTTTTGAGATATCAGCAAATTTTTGAATTCACCGCCGACCAAACTCAAACGAAATCTACAACCATGCTGGCACTAGTGACATGCACATTATAGGAACTACAGGTTATATTCTTTAAATCCGTTAATATCGCCATGCGGCCAGATTAAATGCGTGGCCATATTATCCTTCCGTACCCTGGAAGTAAAATTGACATTTTCAATTTTTTTACGATTAGCCACTAGGTCCGGTCAATGACAAATGCACTCCATGGGTTTTGGTCATCCCCTCATTTATGCAACCCACACAATTTCGACAGTTTTGGCGTAACTCTAGCCGTTCTTGAGATATCAGCAAATTTTTGAATTCACCGCCGACCAAAATCAAACGAAATCTACAACCATGCTGGCACTATTGACACGCACATTAGAAGAACTACAGGTTATAGTCTTTAAATCCGTTAATATCGCCATCCGGCCAGATTAAATGCGTGGCCATATTATCCTTCCGTACCATGGAAGTAAAATTGTGATTTTCAATTTTTTTACGATTAGACACTGGGTCCGGTCAATGACAAATGCACTCTATGGGTTTTGGTCATCCCCCCTTTATGCAACCCCCAAAATTTCGTCAGTTTTTGCGTATCTCTAGCCGTTCTTGAGATATCAGCAAATTTTTGAATTCACCGCCGACCAAAATCTAACGAAATCTACAACCATGGTGGCACTATTGACACGCACATTATAGGAACTACAGGTTATAGGCTTTAAATCCGTTAATATCGCCATCCGGCCAGATTAAATGCGTGGCCATATTATCCTTCCGTACCCTGGAAGTAAAATTGTGATTTTCAATTTTTTTACGATTAGCCACCGGGTCCGGTCAATGACAAATGCACTCTATGGGTTTTGGTCATCCCCCCTTTATGAAACCCACAAAATTTCGTAAGTTTTTGCGTATCTCTAGCCGTTTTTGAGATATCAGCAAATTTTTGTATTCACCGCCGACCAAACTCAAACGAAATCTACAACCATGCTGGCACTAGTGACATGCACATTATAGAAACTACAGGTTATAGTCTTTAAATCCGTTAATATCGCCATCCGGCCAGATTAAATGCGTGGCCATATTATCCTTCCGTACCATGGAAGTAAAATTGTGATTTTCAATTTTTTTACGATTAGACACTAGGTCCGGTCAATGACAAATGCACTCCATGGGTTTTGGTCATCCCCTCATTTATGCAACCCACACAATTTCGACAGTTTTGGCGTAACTCTAGCCGTTCTTGAGATATCAGCAAATTTTTGAATTCACCGCCGACCAAAATCAAACGAAATCTACAACCATGCTGGCACTATTGACACGCACATTAGAAGAACTACAGGTTATAGTCTTTAAATCCGTTAATATCGCCATCCGGCCAGATTAAATGCGTGGCCATATTATCCTTCCGTACCATGGAAGTAAAATTGTGATTTTCAATTTTTTTACGATTAGACACTGGGTCCGGTCAATGACAAATGCACTCTATGGGTTTTGGTCATCCCCCCTTTATGCAACCCCCAAAATTTCGTCAGTTTTTGCGTATCTCTAGCCGTTCTTGAGATATCAGCAAATTTTTGAATTCACCGCCGACCAAAATCTAACGAAATCTACAACCATGGTGGCACTATTGACACGCACATTATAGGAACTACAGGTTATAGGCTTTAAATCCGTTAATATCGCCATCCGGCCAGATTAAATGCGTGGCCATATTATCCTTCCGTACCCTGGAAGTAAAATTGTGATTTTCAATTTTTTTACGATTAGCCACCGGGTCCGGTCAATGACAAATGCACTCTATGGGTTTTGGTCATCCCCCCTTTATGAAACCCACAAAATTTCGTAAGTTTTTGCGTATCTCTAGCCGTTTTTGAGATATCAGCAAATTTTTGTATTCACCGCCGACCAAACTCAAACGAAATCTACAACCATGCTGGCACTAGTGACATGCACATTATAGAAACTACAGGTTATAGTCTTTAAATCCGTTAATATCGCCATCCGGCCAGATTAAATGCGTGGCCATATTATCCTTCCGTACCATGGAAGTAAAATTGTGATTTTCAATTTTTTTACGATTAGACACTGGGTCCGGTCAATGACAAATGCACTCTATGGGTTTTGGTCAACCCCCCTTTATGCAACCCCCAAAATTTCGTAAGTTTTTGCGTATCTCTAGCCGTTTTTGAGATATCAGCAAATTTTTGAATTCACCGCCGATCAAAATCTAACGAAATCTACAACCATGGTGGCACTATTGACACGCACATTATAGGAACTACAGGTTATAGGCTTTAAATCCGTTAATATCGCCATCCGGCCAGATTAAATGCGTGGCCATATTATCCTTCCGTACCATGGAAGTAAAATTGTGATTTTCAATTTTTTTACGATTAGCCACTGGGTCCGGACAATGACAAATGCACTCTATGGGTTTTGATCAACCCCCCTTTATGCAACCCCTAAAATTTCGTCAGTTTTTGCGTTTCACTAGCCGTTCCTGAGATATCTGCAAATTTTTGAATTCACCGCCGACCAAAATCTAACGAAATCTACAACCATGGTGGCACTATTGACACGCACATTATAGGAACTACAGGTTATAGGCTTTAAATCCGTTAATATCGCCATCCGGCCAGATTAAATGCGTGGCCATATTATCCTTCCGTACCCTGGAAGTAAAATTGTGATTTTCAATTTTTTTACGATTAGCCACCGGGTCCGGTCAATGACAAATGCACTCTATGGGTTTTGATCAACCCCCCTTTATGCAACCCCCAAAATTTCGTAAGTTTTTGCGTTTCACTAGCCGTTCTTGAGATATCTGCAAATTTTTGATTTCACGGACGATCAAACTTAAACGAAATCTACAACCATGCTGGCACTAGTGACACGCACATTATCGGAACTACAGGTTATAGTCTTTAAATCCGTTAATATCGCCATCCGGCCAGATTAAATGCGTGGCCATATTATCCTTCCGTACCATGGAAGTAAAATTGTGATTTTCAATTTTTTTACGATTAGCCACTGGGTCCGGTCAATGACAAATGCACTCTATGGGTTTTGATCAACCCCCCTTTATGCAACCCCCAAAATTTCGTAAGTTTTTGCGTATCTCTAGCCGTTTTTGAGATATCAGCAAATTTTTGAATTCACCGCCGATCAAAATCTAACGAAATCTACAACCATGGTGGCACTATTGACACGCACATTATAGGAACTACAGGTTATAGGCTTTAAATCCGTTAATATCGCCATCCGGCCAGATTAAATGCGTGGCCATATTATCCTTCCGTACCATGGAAGTAAAATTGTGATTTTCAATTTTTTTACGATTAGACACTGGGTCCGGTCAATGACAAATGCACTCTATGGGTTTTGGTCATCCCCCCTTTATGAAACCCACAAAATTTCGTAAGTTTTTGCGTATCTCTAGCCGTTTTTGAGATATCAGCAAATTTTTGTATTCACCGCCGACCAAACTAAAACGAAATCTACAACCATGCTGGCACTAGTGACATGCACATTATAGGAACTACAGGTTATAGTCTTTAAATCCGTTAATATCACCAACCGGCCAGATTAAATGCGTGGCCATATTATCCTTCCGTACCCTGGAAGTAAAATTGACATTTTTAATTTTTTTACGATTAGACACTGGGTCCGGTCAATGACAAATGCACTCTATGGGTTTTGGTCAACCCCCCTTTATGCAACCCCCAAAATTTCGTCAGTTTTTGCGTATCTCTAGCCGTTCTTGAGATATCAGCAAATTTTTGAATTCACCGCCGAACAAAATCAAACAAAATCTACAACCATGCTGGCACTAGTGACATGCACATTATAGGAACTACAGGTTATAGTCTTTAAATCCGTTAATATCGCCATCCGGCCAGATTAAATGCGTGGCCATATTATCCTTCCGTACCATGGAAGTAAAATTGTGATTTTCAATTTTTTTACGATTAGACACTGGGTCCGGTCAATGACAAATGCACTCTATGGGTTTTGATCAACCCCCCTTTATGCAACCCCCAAAATTTCGTCAGTTTTTGCGTTTCACTAGCCGTTCTTGAGATATCTGCAAATTTTTTATTTCACGGGCGATCAAACTTAAACGAAATCTACAACCATGGTGGCACTATTGACACCCACATTATAGGAACTACAGGTTATAGGCTTTAAATCCGTTAATATCGCCATCCGGCCAGATTAAATGCGTGGCCATATTATCCTTCCGTACCATGGAAGTAAAATTGTGATTTTCAATTTTTTTACGATTAGACACTGGGTCCGGTCAATGACAAATGCACTCTATGGGTTTTGATCAACCCCCCTTTATGCAACCCCCAAAATTTCGTCAGTTTTTGCGTTTCACTAGCCGTTCTTGAGATATCTGCAAATTTTTTATTTCACGGGCGATCAAACTTAAACGAAATCTACAACCATGGTGGCACTATTGACACCCACATTATAGGAACTACAGGTTATAGGCTTTAAATCCGTTAATATCGCCATCCGGCCAGATTAAATGCGTGGCCATATTATCCTTCCGTACCATGGAAGTAAAATTGTGATTTTCAATTTTTTTACGATTAGACACTGTGTCCGGTCAATGACAAATGCACTCTATGGGTTTTGGTCAACCCCCCTTTATGCAACCCCCAAAATTTCGTAAGTTTTTGCGTATCTCTAGCCGTTTTTGAGATATCAGCAAATTTTTGAATTCACCGCCGACCAAACTCAAACGAAATCTACAACCATGCTGGCACTAGTGACATGCACATTATAGGAACTACAGGTTATATTCTTTAAATCCGTTAATATCGCCATGCGGCCAGATCAAATGCGTGGCCATATTATCGTTCCGTACCATGGAAGTAAAATTGTGATTTTCAATTTTTTTACGATTAGACACTGAGTCCGGTCAATGACAAATGCACTCTATGGGTTTTGGTCAACCCCCCTTTATGCAACCCCCAAAATTTCGTCAGTTTTTGCGTATCTCTAGCCGTTCTTGAGATATCAGCAAATTTTTGAATTCACCGCCGACCAAACTCAAACGAAATCTACAACCATGCTGGCACTAGTGACATGCACATTATAGGAACTACAGGTTATAGTCTTTAAATGCGTTAATATCGCCATCCGGCCAGATTAAATGCGTGGCCATATTATCCTTCCGTACCCTGGAAGTAAAATTGTGATTTTCAATTTTTTTACGATTAGCCACCGGGTCCGGTCAATGACAAATGCACTCTATGGGTTTTGGTCATCCCCCCTTTATGAAACCCACAAAATTTCGTAAGTTTTTGCGTATCTCTAGCCGTTTTTGAGATATCAGCAAATTTTTGAATTCACCGCCGATCAAAATCTAACGAAATCTACAACCATGGTGGCACTATTGACACGCACATTATAGGAACTACAGGTTATAGGCTTTAAATCCGTTAATATCGCCATCCGGCCAGATTAAATGCGTGGCCATATTATCCTTCCGTACCATGGAAGTAAAATTGTGATTTTCAATTTTTTTACGATTAGCCACCGGGCCCGGTCAATGACAAATGCACTCTATGGGTTTTGGTCATCCCCCCTTTATGAAACCCACAAAATTTCGTAAGTTTTCTCGTATCTCTAGCCGTTTTTGAGATATCAGAAAATTTTTGTATTCACCGCCGACCAAACTCAAACGAAATCTACAACCATGCTGGCACTAGTGACATGCACATTATAGGAACTACAGGTTATAGTCTTTAAATCCGTTAATATCGCCATCCGGCCAGATTAAATGCGTGGCCATATTATCCTTCCGTACCATGGAAGTAAAATTGTGATTTTCAATTTTTTTACGATTAGACACTGGGTCCGGTCAATGACAAATGCACTTTATGGGTTTTGGTCATCCCCCCTTTATGCAACCCCCAAAATTTCGTCAGTTTTTGCGTATCTCTAGCCGTTCTTGAGATATCAGCAAATTTTTGAATTCACCGCCGACCAAAATCTAACGAAATCTACAACCATGGTAGCACTATTGACACGCACATTATAGGAACTACAGGTTATAGGCTTTAAATCCGTTAATATCGCCATCCGGCCAGATTAAATGCGTGGCCATATTATCCTTCCGTACCCTGGAAGTAAAATTGTGATTTTCAATTTTTTTACGATTAGCCACCGGGTCCGGTCAATGACAAATGCACTCTATGGGTTTTGGTCATCCCCCCTTTATGAAACCCACAAAATTTCGTAAGTTTTTGCGTATCTCTAGCCGTTTTTGAGATATCAGCAAATTTTTGTATTCACTGCCGACCAAACTCAAACGAAATCTACAACCATGCTGGCACTAGTGACATGCACATTATAGAAACTACAGGTTATAGTCTTTAAATCCGTTAATATCGCCATCCGGCCAGATTAAATGCGTGGCCATATTATCCTTCCGTACCATGGAAGTAAAATTGTGATTTTCAATTTTTTTACGATTAGACACTGGGTCCGGTCAATGACAAATGCACTCTATGGGTTTTGGTCAACCCCCCTTTATGCAACCCCCAAAATTTCGTAAGTTTTTGCGTATCTCTAGCCGTTTTTGAGATATCAGCAAATTTTTGAATTCACCGCCGATCAAAATCTAACGAAATCTACAACCATGGTGGCACTATTGACACGCACATTATAGGAACTACAGGTTATAGGCTTTAAATCCGTTAATATCGCCATCCGGCCAGATTAAATGCGTGGCCATATTATCCTTCCGTACCCAGGAAGTAAATTTGTGATTTTCAATTTTTTTACGATTAGCCACCGGGTCCGGTCAATGACAAATGCACTCTATGGGTTTTGGTCATCCCCCCTTTATGCAACCCACAAAATTTCGTAAGTTTTCTCGTATCTCTAGCCGTTTTTGAGATATCAGCAAATTTTTGAATTCACCGCCGACCAAACTCAAACCAAATCTACAACCATGCTGGCACTAGTGACACGCACATTATAGGAACTACAGGTTATAGGCTTTAAATCCGTTAATATCGCCATGCGGCCTGATTAAATGCGTGGCCATATTATCCCTTGGTACCCTGGAAGTAAAATTGACATTTTCAATTTTTTTACATTAAGCTACTTGGTCCGTTCAATGACAGATGAACTTAATGGGTTTTGGTCATCCCCCCTTTATGCAACCCCCAAAATTTCGTCAGTTTTTGCGTATCTCTAGCCGTTTTTGAGATATCAGCAAATTTTTGAATTCACCGCCGACCAAACTCAAACCAAATCTACAACCATGCTGGCACTAGTGACACGCACATTATAGGAACTACAGGTTATAGTCTTTAAATCCGTTAATATCGCCATGCGGCCTGATTAAATGCGTGGCCATATTATCCCTTGGTACCCTGGAAGTAAAATTGACATTTTCAATTTTTTTACATTAAGCTACTTGGTCCGTTCAATGACAGATGAACTTAATGGGTTTTGGGCATCCCCCCTTTATGACACCCCCAAAATTTCGTCAGTTTTTGCGTATCTCTAGCCGTTCTTGAGATATCTGCAAATTTTTGAATTCACCGCCGACCAAACTCAAACGAAATCTACAACCATGCTGGCACTAGTGACATGCACATTATAGAAACTACAGGTTATAGTCTTTAAATGCGTTAATATCGCCATCCGGCCAGATTAAATGCGTGGCCATATTATCCTTCCGTACCATGGAAGTAAAATTGTGATTTTCAATTTTTTTACGATTAGACACTGGGTCCGGTCAATGACAAATGCACTCTATGGGTTTTGGTCAACCCCCCTTTATGCAACCCCCAAAATTTCGTAAGTTTTTGCGTATCTCTAGCCGTTTTTGAGATATCAGCAAATTTTTGAATTCACCGCCGATCAAAATCTAACGAAATCTACAACCATGGTGGCACTATTGACACGCACATTATAGGAACTACAGGTTATAGGCTTTAAATCCGTTAATATCGCCATCCGGCCAGATTAAATGCGTGGCCATATTATCCTTCCGTACCATGGAAGTAAAATTGTGACTTTCAATTTTTTTACGATTAGACACTGGGTCCGGTCAATGACAAATGCACTCTATGGGTTTTGGTCAACCCCCCTTTATGCAACCCCCAAAATTTCGTAAGTTTTTGCGTATCTCTAGCCGTTTTTGAGATATCAGCAAATTTTTGAATTCACCGCCGACCAAACTCAAACGAAATCTACAACCATGCTGGCACTAGTGACATGCACATTATAGGAACTACAGGTTATATTCTTTAAATCCGTTAATATCGCCATGCGGCCAGATTAAATGCGTGGCCATATTATCTTTCCGTACCCTGGAAGTAAAATTGACATTTTCAATTTTTTTACGATTAGCCACTAGGTCCGGTCAATGACAAATGCACTCCATGGGTTTTGGTCATCCCCTCATTTATGCAACCCACACAATTTCGTCAGTTTTTGCGTAACTCTAGCCGTTCTTGAGATATCAGCAAATTTTTGAATTCACCGCCGACCAAAATCAAACGAAATCTACAACCATGCTGGCACTATTGACACGCACATTAGAAGAACTACAGGTTATAGTCTTTAAATCCGTTAACATCGCCATCCGGCCAGATTAAATGCGTGGCCATATTATCCTTCCGTACCCTGGAAGTAAAATTATGATTTTCAATTTTTTTACGATTAGCCACCGGGTCCGGTCAATGACAAATGCACTCTATGGGTTTTGGTCATCCCCCCTTTATGAAACCCCCAAAATTTCGTAAGTTTTTGCGTATCTCTAGCCGTTTTTGAGATATCAGCAAATTTTTGAATTCACCGCCGACCAAACTCAAACCAAATCTACAACCATGCTGGCACTAGTGACACGCACATTATAGGAACTAGAGGTTATAGTCTTTAAATCCGTTAATATCGCCATGCGGCCTGATTAAATGCGTGGCCATATTATCCCTTGGTACCCTGGAAGTAAAATTGACATTTTCAATTTTTTTACATTAAGCTACTTGGTCCGTTCAATGACAGATGAACTTAATGGGTTTTGGTCATCCCCCCTTTATGACACCCCCAAAATTTCGTCAGTTTTTGCGTATCTCTAGCCGTTCTTGAGATATCTGCAAATTTTTCAATTCACCGCCGACCAAACTCAAACGAAATCTACAACCATGCTGGCACTAGTGACATGCACATTATAGAAACTACAGGTTATAGTCTTTAAATGCGTTAATATCGCCATCCGGCCAGATTAAATGCGTGGCCATATTATCCTTCCGTACCATGGAAGTAAAATTGTGATTTTCAATTTTTTTACGATTAGACACTGGGTCCGGTCAATGACAAATGCACTCTATGGGTTTTGGTCAACCCCCCTTTATGCAACCCCCAAAATTTCGTAAGTTTTTGCGTATCTCTAGCCGTTTTTGAGATATCAGCAAATTTTTGAATTCACCGCCGATCAAAATCTAACGAAATCTACAACCATGGTGGCACTATTGACACGCACATTATAGGAACTACAGGTTATAGTATTTAAATCCGTTAATATCGCCATCCGGCCAGATTAAATGCGTGGCCATATTATCCTTCCGTACCATGGAAGTAAAATTGTGACTTTCAATTTTTTTACGATTAGACACTGGGTCCGGTCAATGACAAATGCACTCTATGGGTTTTGGTCAACCCCCCTTTATGCAACCCCCAAAATTTTGTAAGTTTTTGCGTATCTCTAGCCGTTTTTGAGATATCAGCAAATTTTTGAATTCACCGCCGACCAAACTCAAACGAAATCTACAACCATGCTGGCACTAGTGACATGCACATTATAGAAACTACAGGTTATATTCTTTAAATCCGTTAATATCGCCATCCGGCCAGATTAAATGCGTGGCCATATTATCCTTCCGTACCATGGAAGTAAAATTGTGACTTTCAATTTTTTTACGATTAGACACTGGGTCCGGTCAATGACAAATGCACTCTATGGGTTTTGGTCAACCCCCCTTTATGCAACCCCCAAAATTTCGTAAGTTTTTGCGTATCTCTAGCCGTTTTTGAGATATCAGCAAATTTTTGAATTCACCGCCGACCAAACTCAAACGAAATCTACAACTATGCTGGCACTAGTGACATGCACATTATAGGAACTACAGGTTATATTCTTTAAATCCGTTAATATCGCCATCCGGCCAGATTAAATGCGTGGCCATATTATCCTTCCGTACCATGGAAGTAAAATTGTGACTTTCAATTTTTTTACGATTAGCCACTAGGTCCGGTCAATGACAAATGCACTCCATGGGTTTTGGTCATCCCCTCATTTATGCAACCCACACAATTTCGTCAGTTTTTGCGTAACTCTAGCCGTTCTTGAGATATCAGCAAATTTTTGAATTCACCGCCGACCAAAATCAAACGAAATCTACAACCATGCTGGCACTATTGACACGCACATTAGAAGAACTACAGGTTATAGTCTTTAAATCCGTTAACATCGCCATCCGGCCAGATTAAATGCGTGGCCATATTATCCTTCCGTACCCTGGAAGTAAAATTATGATTTTCAATTTTTTTACGATTAGCCACCGGGTCCGGTCAATGACAAATGCACTCTATGGGTTTTGGTCATCCCCCCTTTATGAAACCCACAAAATTTCGTAAGTTTTTGCGTATCTCTAGCCGTTTTTGAGTTATCAGCAAATTTTTGTATTCACCGCCGACCAAACTCAAACGAAATCTACAACCATGCTGGCACTAGTGACATGCACATTATAGAAACTACGGGTTATAGTCTTTAAATCCGTTAATATCGCCATCCGGCCAGATTAAATGCGTGGCCATATTATCCTTCCGTACCATGGAAGTAAAATTGTGATTTTCAATTTTTTTACGATTAGACACTGGGTCCGGTCAATGACAAATGCACTCTATGGGTTTTGGTCAACCCCCCTTTATGCAACCCCCAAAATTTCGTAAGTTTTTGCGTATCTCTAGCCGTTTTTGAGATATCAGCAAATTTTTGAATTCACCGCCGATCAAAATCTAACGAAATCTACAACCATGCTGGCACTAGTGACATGCACATTATAGAAACTACAGGTTATATTCTTTAAATCCGTTAATATCGCCATCCGGCCAGATTAAATGCGTGGCCATATTATCCTTCCTTACCATGGAAGTAAAATTGTGACTTTCAATTTTTTTACGATTAGACACTGGGTCCGGTCAATGACAAATGCACTCTATGGGTTTTGGTCAACCCCCCTTTATGCAACCCCCAAAATTTCGTAAGTTTTTGCGTATCTCTAGCCGTTTTTGAGATATCAGCAAATTTTTGAATTCACCGCCGACCAAACTCAAACGAAATCTACAACCATGCTGGCACTAGTGACATGCACATTATAGGAACTACAGGTTATATTCTTTAAATCCGTTAATATCGCCATGCGGCCAGATTAAATGCGTGGCCATATTATCCTTCCGTACCCTGGAAGTAAAATTGACATTTTCAATTTTTTTACGATTAGCCACTAGGTCCGGTCAATGACAAATGCACTCCATGGGTTTTGGTCATCCCCTCATTTATGCAACCCACACAATTTCGACAGTTTTGGCGTAACTCTAGCCGTTCTTGAGATATCAGCAAATTTTTGAATTCACCGCCGACCAAAATCAAACGAAATCTACAACCATGCTGGCACTATTGACACGCACATTAGAAGAACTACAGGTTATAGTCTTTAAATCCGTTAATATCGCCATCCGGCCAGATTAAATGCGTGGCCATATTATCCTTCCGTACCATGGAAGTAAAATTGTGATTTTCAATTTTTTTACGATTAGACACTGGGTCCGGTCAATGACAAATGCACTCTATGGGTTTTGGTCATCCCCCCTTTATGCAACCCCCAAAATTTCGTCAGTTTTTGCGTATCTCTAGCCGTTCTTGAGATATCAGCAAATTTTTGAATTCACCGCCGACCAAAATCTAACGAAATCTACAACCATGGTGGCACTATTGACACGCACATTATAGGAACTACAGGTTATAGGCCCTAAATCCGTTAATATCGCCATCCGGCCAGATTAAATGCGTGGCCATATTATCCTTCCGTACCCTGGAAGTAAAATTGTGATTTTCAATTTTTTTACGATTAGCCACCGGGTCCGGTCAATGACAAATGCACTCTATGGGTTTTGGTCATCCCCCCTTTATGAAACCCACAAAATTTCGTAAGTTTTTGCGTATCTCTAGCCGTTTTTGAGTTATCAGCAAATTTTTGTATTCACCGCCGACCAAACTCAAACGAAATCTACAACCATGCTGGCACTAGTGACATGCACATTATAGAAACTACGGGTTATAGTCTTTAAATCCGTTAATATCGCCATCCGGCCAGATTAAATGCGTGGCCATATTATCCTTCCGTACCATGGAAGTAAAATTGTGATTTTCAATTTTTTTACGATTAGACACTGGGTCCGGTCAATGACAAATGCACTCTATGGGTTTTGGTCAACCCCCCTTTATGCAACCCCCAAAATTTCGTAAGTTTTTGCGTATCTCTAGCCGTTTTTGAGATATCAGCAAATTTTTGAATTCACCGCCGATCAAAATCTAACGAAATCTACAACCATGGTAGCACTATTGACACGCACATTATAGGAACTACAGGTTATAGGCTTTAAATCGGTTAATATCGCCACCCGGCCAGATTAAATGCGTGGCCATATTATCCTTCCGTACCATGGAAGTAAAATTGTGATTTTCAATTTTTTTACGATTAGCCACCGGGTCCGGTCAATGACAAATGCACTCTATGGGTTTTGGTCATCCCCCCTTTATGAAACCCACAAAATTTCGTAAGTTTTTGCGTATCTCTAGCCGTTTTTGAGATATCAGCAAATTTTTGTATTCACCGCCGACCAAACTCAAACGAAATCTACAACCATGCTGGCACTAGTGACATGCACATTATAGGAACTACAGGTTATAGTCTTTAAATCCGTTAATATCGCCATCCGGCCAGATTAAATTCGTGGCCATATTATCCTTCCGTACCATGGAAGTAAAATTGTGATTTTCAATTTTTTTACGATTAGCCACTGGGTCCGGTCAATGACAAATGCACTCTATGGGTTTTGATCAACCCCCCTTTATGCAACCCCCAAAATTTCGTCAGTTTTTGCGTTTCACTAGCCGTTCTTGAGATATCTGCAAATTTTTGATTTCACGGGCGATCAAACTTAAACGAAATCTACAACCATGCTGGCACTAGTGACACGCACATTATCGGAACTACAGGTTATAGTCTTTAAATCCGTTAATATCGCCATCCGGCCAGATTAAATGCGTGGCCATATTATCCTTCCGTACCATGGAAGTAAAATTGTGATTTTCAATTTTTTTACGATTAGAAACTGGGTCCGGTCAATGACAAATGCACTCTATGGGTTTTGGTCAACCCCCCTTTATGCAACCCCCAAAATTTCGTAAGTTTTTGCGTATCTCTAGCCGTTTTTGAGATATCAGCAAATTTTTGAATTCACCGCCGACCAAACTCAAACGAAATCTACAACCATGCTGGCACTAGTGACATGCACATTATAGGAACTACAGGTTATATTCTTTAAATCCGTTAATATCGCCATGCGGCCAGATTAAATGCGTGGCCATATTATCCTTCCGTACCCTGGAAGTAAAATTGACATTTTCAATTTTTTTACGATTAGCCACTAGGTCCGGTCAATGACAAATGCACTCCATGGGTTTTGGTCATCCCCTCATTTATGCAACCCACACAATTTCGACAGTTTTGGCGTAACTCTAGCCGTTCTTGAGATATCAGCAAATTTTTGAATTCACCGCCGACCAAAATCAAACGAAATCTACAACCATGCTGGCACTATTGACACGCACATTAGAAGAACTACAGGTTATAGTCTTTAAATCCGTTAATATCGCCATCCGGCCAGATTAAATGCGTGGCCATATTATCCTTCCGTACCATGGAAGTAAAATTGTGATTTTCAATTTTTTTACGATTAGACACTGGGTCCGGTCAATGACAAATGCACTCTATGGGTTTTGGTCATCCCCCCTTTATGCAACCCCCAAAATTTCGTCAGTTTTTGCGTATCTCTAGCCGTTCTTGAGATATCAGCAAATTTTTGAATTCACCGCCGACCAAAATCTAACGAAATCTACAACCATGGTGGCACTATTGACACGCACATTATAGGAACTACAGGTTATAGGCTTTAAATCCGTTAATATCGCCATCCGGCCAGATTAAATGCGTGGCCATATTATCCTTCCGTACCCTGGAAGTAAAATTGTGATTTTCAATTTTTTTACGATTAGCCACCGGGTCCGGTCAATGACAAATGCACTCTATGGGTTTTGGTCATCCCCCCTTTATGAAACCCACAAAATTTCGTAAGTTTTTGCGTATCTCTAGCCGTTTTTGAGATATCAGCAAATTTTTGTATTCACCGCCGACCAAACTCAAACGAAATCTACAACCATGCTGGCACTAGTGACATGCACATTATAGAAACTACAGGTTATAGTCTTTAAATCCGTTAATATCGCCATCCGGCCAGATTAAATGCGTGGCCATATTATCCTTCCGTACCATGGAAGTAAAATTGTGATTTTCAATTTTTTTACGATTAGACACTGGGTCCGGTCAATGACAAATGCACTCTATGGGTTTTGGTCAACCCCCCTTTATGCAACCCCCAAAATTTCGTAAGTTTTTGCGTATCTCTAGCCGTTTTTGAGATATCAGCAAATTTTTGAATTCACCGCCGATCAAAATCTAACGAAATCTACAACCATGGTGGCACTATTGACACGCACATTATAGGAACTACAGGTTATAGGCTTTAAATCCGTTAATATCGCCATCCGGCCAGATTAAATGCGTGGCCATATTATCCTTCCGTACCATGGAAGTAAAATTGTGATTTTCAATTTTTTTACGATTAGCCACTGGGTCCGGTCAATGACAAATGCACTCTATGGGTTTTGATCAACCCCCCTTTATGCAACCCCTAAAATTTCGTCAGTTTTTGCGTTTCACTAGCCGTTCCTGAGATATCTGCAAATTTTTGATTTCACGGGCGATCAAACTTAAACGAAATCTACAACCATGCTGGCACTAGTGACACGCACATTATCGGAACTACAGGTTATAGTCTTTAAATCCGTTAATATCGCCATCCGGCCAGATTAAATGCGTGGCCATATTATCCTTCCGTACCATGGAAGTAAAATTGTGATTTTCAATTTTTTTACGATTAGCCACTGGGTCCGGTCAATGACAAATGCACTCTATGGGTTTTGATCAACCCCCCTTTATGCAACCCCCAAAATTTCGTAAGTTTTTGCGTTTCACTAGCCGTTCTTGAGATATCTGCAAATTTTTGATTTCACGGACGATCAAACTTAAACGAAATCTACAACCATGCTGGCACTAGTGACACGCACATTATCGGAACTACAGGTTATAGTCTTTAAATCCGTTAATATCGCCATCCGGCCAGATTAAATGCGTGGCCATATTATCCTTCCGTACCATGGAAGTAAAATTGTGATTTTCAATTTTTTTACGATTAGACACTGGGTCCGGTCAATGACAAATGCACTCTATGGGTTTTGGTCAACCCCCCTTTATGCAACCCCCAAAATTTCGTAAGTTTTTGCGTATCTCTAGCCGTTTTTGAGATATCAGCAAATTTTTGAATTCACCGCCGATCAAAATCTAACGAAATCTACAACCATGCTGGCACTAGTGACATGCACATTATAGAAACTACAGGTTATATTCTTTAAATCCGTTAATATCGCCATCCGGCCAGATTAAATGCGTGGCCATATTATCCTTCCGTACCATGGAAGTAAAATTGTGACTTTCAATTTTTTTACGATTAGACACTGGGTCCGGTCAATGACAAATGCACTCTATGGGTTTTGGTCAACCCCCCTTTATGCAACCCCCAAAATTTCGTAAGTTTTTGCGTATCTCTAGCCGTTTTTGAGATATCAGCAAATTTTTGAATTCACCGCCGACCAAACTCAAACGAAATCTACAACCATGCTGGCACTAGTGACATGCACATTATAGGAACTACAGGTTATATTCTTTAAATCCGTTAATATCGCCATGCGGCCAGATTAAATGCGTGGCCATATTATCCTTCCGTACCCTGGAAGTAAAATTGACATTTTCAATTTTTTTACGATTAGCCACTAGGTCCGGTCAATGACAAATGCACTCCATGGGTTTTGGTCATCCCCTCATTTATGCAACCCACACAATTTCGACAGTTTTGGCGTAACTCTAGCCGTTCTTGAGATATCAGCAAATTTTTGAATTCACCGCCGACCAAAATCAAACGAAATCTACAACCATGCTGGCACTATTGACACGCACATTAGAAGAACTACAGGTTATAGTCTTTAAATCCGTTAATATCGCCATCCGGCCAGATTAAATGCGTGGCCATATTATCCTTCCGTACAATGGAAGTAAAATTGTGATTTTCAATTTTTTTACGATTAGACACTGGGTCCGGTCAATGACAAATGCACTCTATGGGTTTTGGTCATCCCCCCTTTATGCAACCCCCAAAATTTCGTCAGTTTTTGCGTATCTCTAGCCGTTCTTGAGATATCAGCAAATTTTTGAATTCACCGCCGACCAAAATCTAACGAAATCTACAACCATGGTGGCACTATTGACACGCACATTATAGGAACTACAGGTTATAGGCCCTAAATCCGTTAATATCGCCATCCGGCCAGATTAAATGCGTGGCCATATTATCCTTCCGTACCCTGGAAGTAAAATTGTGATTTTCAATTTTTTTACGATTAGCCACCGGGTCCGGTCAATGACAAATGCACTCTATGGGTTTTGGTCATCCCCCCTTTATGAAACCCACAAAATTTCGTAAGTTTTTGCGTATCTCTAGCCGTTTTTGAGTTATCAGCAAATTTTTGTATTCACCGCCGACCAAACTCAAACGAAATCTACAACCATGCTGGCACTAGTGACATGCACATTATAGAAACTACGGGTTATAGTCTTTAAATCCGTTAATATCGCCATCCGGCCAGATTAAATGCGTGGCCATATTATCCTTCCGTACCATGGAAGTAAAATTGTGATTTTCAATTTTTTTACGATTAGACACTGGGTCCGGTCAATGACAAATGCACTCTATGGGTTTTGGTCAACCCCCCTTTATGCAACCCCCAAAATTTCGTAAGTTTTTGCGTATCTCTAGCCGTTTTTGAGATATCAGCAAATTTTTGAATTCACCGCCGATCAAAATCTAACGAAATCTACAACCATGGTAGCACTATTGACACGCACATTATAGGAACTACAGGTTATAGGCTTTAAATCGGTTAATATCGCCACCCGGCCAGATTAAATGCGTGGCCATATTATCCTTCCGTACCATGGAAGTAAAATTGTGATTTTCAATTTTTTTACGATTAGCCACCGGGTCCGGTCAATGACAAATGCACTCTATGGGTTTTGGTCATCCCCCCTTTATGAAACCCACAAAATTTCGTAAGTTTTTGCGTATCTCTAGCCGTTTTTGAGATATCAGCAAATTTTTGTATTCACCGCCGACCAAACTCAAACGAAATCTACAACCATGCTGGCACTAGTGACATGCACATTATAGGAACTACAGGTTATAGTCTTTAAATCCGTTAATATCGCCATCCGGCCAGATTAAATTCGTGGCCATATTATCCTTCCGTACCATGGAAGTAAAATTGTGATTTTCAATTTTTTTACGATTAGCCACTGGGTCCGGTCAATGACAAATGCACTCTATGGGTTTTGATCAACCCCCCTTTATGCAACCCCCAAAATTTCGTCAGTTTTTGCGTTTCACTAGCCGTTCTTGAGATATCTGCAAATTTTTGATTTCACGGGCGATCAAACTTAAACGAAATCTACAACCATGCTGGCACTAGTGACACGCACATTATCGGAACTACAGGTTATAGTCTTTAAATCCGTTAATATCGCCATCCGGCCAGATTAAATGCGTGGCCATATTATCCTTCCGTACCATGGAAGTAAAATTGTGATTTTCAATTTTTTTACGATTAGAAACTGGGTCCGGTCAATGACAAATGCACTCTATGGGTTTTGGTCAACCCCCCTTTATGCAACCCCCAAAATTTCGTAAGTTTTTGCGTATCTCTAGCCGTTTTTGAGATATCAGCAAATTTTTGAATTCACCGCCGACCAAACTCAAACGAAATCTACAACCATGCTGGCACTAGTGACATGCACATTATAGGAACTACAGGTTATATTCTTTAAATCCGTTAATATCGCCATGCGGCCAGATTAAATGCGTGGCCATATTATCCTTCCGTACCCTGGAAGTAAAATTGACATTTTCAATTTTTTTACGATTAGCCACTAGGTCCGGTCAATGACAAATGCACTCCATGGGTTTTGGTCATCCCCTCATTTATGCAACCCACACAATTTCGACAGTTTTGGCGTAACTCTAGCCGTTCTTGAGATATCAGCAAATTTTTGAATTCACCGCCGACCAAAATCAAACGAAATCTACAACCATGCTGGCACTATTGACACGCACATTAGAAGAACTACAGGTTATAGTCTTTAAATCCGTTAATATCGCCATCCGGCCAGATTAAATGCGTGGCCATATTATCCTTCCGTACCATGGAAGTAAAATTGTGATTTTCAATTTTTTTACGATTAGACACTGGGTCCGGTCAATGACAAATGCACTCTATGGGTTTTGGTCATCCCCCCTTTATGCAACCCCCAAAATTTCGTCAGTTTTTGCGTATCTCTAGCCGTTCTTGAGATATCAGCAAATTTTTGAATTCACCGCCGACCAAAATCAAACGAAATCTACAACCATGGTGGCACTATTGACACGCACATTATAGGAACTACAGGTTATAGGCTTTAAATCCGTTAATATCGCCATCCGGCCAGATTAAATGCGTGGCCATATTATCCTTCCGTACCCTGGAAGTAAAATTGTGATTTTCAATTTTTTTACGATTAGCCACCGGGTCCGGTCAATGACAAATGCACTCTATGGGTTTTGGTCATCCCCCCTTTATGAAACCCACAAAATTTCGTAAGTTTTTGCGTATCTCTAGCCGTTTTTGAGATATCAGCAAATTTTTGTATTCACCGCCGACCAAACTCAAACGAAATCTACAACCATGCTGGCACTAGTGACATGCACATTATAGAAACTACAGGTTATAGTCTTTAAATCCGTTAATATCGCCATCCGGCCAGATTAAATGCGTGGCCATATTATCCTTCCGTACCATGGAAGTAAAATTGTGATTTTCAATTTTTTTACGATTAGACACTGGGTCCGGTCAATGACAAATGCACTCTATGGGTTTTGGTCAACCCCCCTTTATGCAACCCCCAAAATTTCGTAAGTTTTTGCGTATCTCTAGCCGTTTTTGAGATATCAGCAAATTTTTGAATTCACCGCCGATCAAAATCTAACGAAATCTACAACCATGGTGGCACTATTGACACGCACATTATAGGAACTACAGGTTATAGGCTTTAAATCCGTTAATATCGCCATCCGGCCAGATTAAATGCGTGGCCATATTATCCTTCCGTACCATGGAAGTAAAATTGTGATTTTCAATTTTTTTACGATTAGCCACTGGGTCCGGTCAATGACAAATGCACTCTATGGGTTTTGATCAACCCCCCTTTATGCAACCCCTAAAATTTCGTCAGTTTTTGCGTTTCACTAGCCGTTCCTGAGATATCTGCAAATTTTTGATTTCACGGGCGATCAAACTTAAACGAAATCTACAACCATGCTGGCACTAGTGACACGCACATTATCGGAACTACAGGTTATAGTCTTTAAATCCGTTAATATCGCCATCCGGCCAGATTAAATGCGTGGCCATATTATCCTTCCGTACCATGGAAGTAAAATTGTGATTTTCAATTTTTTTACGATTAGCCACTGGGTCCGGTCAATGACAAATGCACTCTATGGGTTTTGATCAACCCCCCTTTATGCAACCCCCAAAATTTCGTAAGTTTTTGCGTTTCACTAGCCGTTCTTGAGATATCTGCAAATTTTTGATTTCACGGACGATCAAACTTAAACGAAATCTACAACCATGCTGGCACTAGTGACACGCACATTATCGGAACTACAGGTTATAGTCTTTAAATCCGTTAATATCGCCATCCGGCCAGATTAAATGCGTGGCCATATTATCCTTCCGTACCATGGAAGTAAAATTGTGATTTTCAATTTTTTTACGATTAGCCACTGGGTCCGGTCAATGACAAATGCACTCTATGGGTTTTGATCAACCCCCCTTTATGCAACCCCCAAAATTTCGTAAGTTTTTGCGTATCTCTAGCCGTTTTTGAGATATCAGCAAATTTTTGAATTCACCGCCGATCAAAATCTAACGAAATCTACAACCATGGTGGCACTATTGACACGCACATTATAGGAACTACAGGTTATAGGCTTTAAATCCGTTAATATCGCCATCCGGCCAGATTAAATGCGTGGCCATATTATCCTTCCGTACCATGGAAGTAAAATTGTGATTTTCAATTTTTTTACGATTAGACACTGGGTCCGGTCAATGACAAATGCACTCTATGGGTTTTGGTCATCCCCCCTTTATGAAACCCACAAAATTTCGTAAGTTTTTGCGTATCTCTAGCCGTTTTTGAGATATCAGCAAATTTTTGATTTCACGGCCGACCAAACTTAAACGAAATCTACAACCATGCTGGCACTAGTGACACGCACATTATCGGAACTGCAGGTTATATTCTTTAAATCCGTTAATATCGCCATGCGGCCAGATTAAATGCGTGGCCATATTATCCTTCCGTACGCAGGAAGTAAATTTGTGATTTTCAATTTTTTTACGATTAGCCACCGGGTCCGGTCAATGACAAATGCACTCCATGGGTTTTGGTTATCCCCTCATTTATGCAACCCCCACAATTTCGTCAGTTTTTGCGTAACTCTAGCCGTTCTTGAGATATCAGCAAATTTTTGAATTCACCGCCGACCAAAATCAAACGAAATCTACAACCATGCTGGCACTATTGACACGCACATTAGAAGAACTACAGGTTATAGTCTTTAAATCCGTTTATATCGCCATCCGGCCAGATTAAATGCGTGGCCATATTATCCTTCCGTACCCAGGAAGTAAATTTGTGATTTTCAATTTTTTTACGATTAGCCACCGGGTCCGGTCAATGACAAATGCACTCCATGGGTTTTGGTCATCCCCTCATTTATGCAACCCCCACAATTTCGTCAGTTTTTGCGTAACTCTAGCCGTTCTTGAGATATCAGCAAATTTTTGAATTCACCGCCGACCAAACTCAAACGAAATCTACAACCATTCTGGCACTAGTGACATGCACATTAGAAGAACTACAGGTTATAGTCTTTAAATCCGTTAATATCGCCATCCGGCCAGATTAAATGCGTGGCCATATTATCCTTCCGTACCCTGGAAGTAAAATTGTGATCTTCAATTTTTTTACGATTAGCCACCGGGTCCGGTCAATGACAAATGCACTCTATGGGTTTTGGTCATCCCCCCTTTATGAAACCCCCAAAATTTCGTAAGTTTTTGCGTATCTCTAGCCGTTTTTGATATATCAGCAAATTTTTGAATTCACCGCCGACCAAACTCAAACCAAATCTACAACCATGCTGGCACTAGTGACACGCACATTATATTAACTACAGGTTATAGGTTTTAAATCCGTTAATATCGCCATGCGGCCTGATTAAATGCTTGGCCATATTATCCCTTGGTACCCTGGAAGTATAATTGACATTTTTAATTTTTTTACGATTAGCCACTAGGTCCGGTCAATGACAAATGCACTCTATTGGTTTTGGTCATCCCCCCTTTATGAAACTCCCAAAATTTCGTCAGTTTTTGCGTATCTCTAGCCGTTTTTGAGATATCTGCAAATTTTTGAATCCACCGCCGACCAAACTCAAACGAAATCTACAACCATTCTGGCACTAGTGACATGCACATTATAGGAACTACAGGTTATAGTCTTTAAATCCGTTAATATCGTCATCCGGCCAGATTAAATGCGTGGCCATATTATCCTTCCGTACCCTGGAAGTAAAATTGTGATTTTCAATTTTTTTACGATTAGCTACTGGGTCCGGTCAATGACAAATGCACTCTATGGGTTTCGGTCAACCCCCCTTTATGCAACCCCCAAAATTTCGTAAGTTTTTGCGTATCTCTAGCCGTTTTTGAGATATCAGCAAATTTTTGAATTCACCGCCGACCAAACTCAAACGAAATCTACAACCATGCTGGCACTAGTGACATGCACATTATAGGAACTACAGGTTATAGTCTTTAAATCCGTTAATATCGCCATCCGGCCAGATTAAATGCGTGGCCATATTATCCTTCCGTACCCTGGAAGTAAAATTGACATTTTTAATTTTTTTACGATGAGACACTGGGTCCGGTCAATGACAAATGCACTCTATGGGTTTTGGTCAACCCCCCTTTATGCAACCCCCAAAATTTCGTCAGTTTTTGCGTATCTCTAGCCGTTCTTGAGATATCAGCAAATTTTCGAATTCACCGCCGAACAAAATCAAACAAAATCTACAACCATGCTGGCACTAGTGACATGCACATTAGAAGAACTAGAGGTTATAGTCTTTAAATCCGTTAATATCGCCATGCGGCCTGATTAAATGCGTGGCCATATTATCCCTTGGTACCCTGGAAGTAAAATTGACATTTTCAATTTTTTTACATTAAGCTACTTGGTCCGTTCAATGACAGATGAACTTAATGGGTTTTGGTCATCCCCCCTTTATGACACCCCCAAAATTTCGTCAGTTTTTGCGTATCTCTAGCCGTTCTTGAGATATCTGCAAATTTTTGATTTCACGGCCGACCAAACTTAAACGAAATCTACAACCATGCTGGCACTAGTGACACGCACATTATCGGAACTGCAGGTTATATTCTTTAAATCCGTTAATATCGCCATGCGGCCAGATTAAATGCGTGGCCATATTATCCTTCCGTACCCAGGAAGTAAATTTGTGATTTTCAATTTTTTTACGATTAGCCACCGGGTCCGGTCAATGACAAATGCACTCCATGGGTTTTGGTTATCCCCTCATTTATGCAACCCCCACAATTTCGTCAGTTTTTGCGTAACTCTAGCCGTTCTTGAGATATCAGCAAATTTTTGAATTCACCGCCGACCAAAATCAAACGAAATCTACAACCATGCTGCCACTATTGACACGCACATTAGTAGAACTACAGGTTATAGTCTTTAAATCCGTTTATATCGCCATCCGGCCAGATTAAATGCGTGGCCATATTATCCTTCCGTACCCAGGAAGTAAATTTGTGATTTTCAATTTTTTTACGATTAGCCACCGGGTCCGGTCAATGACAAATGCACTCCATGGGTTTTGGTCATCCCCTCATTTATGCAACCCCCACAATTTCGTCAGTTTTTGCGTAACTCTAGCCGTTCTTGAGATATCAGCAAATTTTTGAATTCACCGCCGACCAAACTCAAACGAAATCTACAACCATTCTGGCACTAGTGACATGCACATTAGAAGAACTAGAGGTTATAGTCTTTAAATCCGTTAATATCGCCATGCGGCCTGATTAAATGCGTGGCCATATTATCCCTTGGTACCCTGGAAGTAAAATTGACATTTTCAATTTTTTTACATTAAGCTACTTGGTCCGTTCAATGACAGATGAACTTAATGGGTTTTGGTCATCCCCCCTTTATGACACCCCCAAAATTTCGTCAGTTTTTGCGTATCTCTAGCCGTTCTTGAGATATCTGCAAATTTTTGATTTCACGGCCGACCAAACTTAAACGAAATCTACAACCATGCTGGCACTAGTGACACGCACATTATCGGAACTGCAGGTTATATTCTTTAAATCCGTTAATATCGCCATGCGGCCAGATTAAATGCGTGGCCATATTATCCCTTGGTACCCTGGAAGTGAAATTGACATTTTCAATTTTTTTACATTAAGCTACTTGGTCCGTTCAATGACAGATGAACTTAATGGGTTTTGGTCATCCCCCCTTTATGACACCCCCAAAATTTCGTCAGTTTTTGCGTATCTCTAGCCGTTCTTGAGATATCTGCAAATTTTTGATTTCACGGCCGACCAAACTTAAACGAAATCTACAACCATGCTGGCACTAGTGACACGCACATTATCGGAACTGCAGGTTATATTCTTTAAATCCGTTAATATCGCCATGCGGCCAGATTAAATGCGTGGCCATATTATCCTTCCGTACCCAGGAAGTAAATTTGTGATTTTCAATTTTTTTACGATTAGCCACCGGGTCCAGTCAATGACAAATGCACTCCATGGGTTTTGGTCATCCCCTCATTTATGCAAACCCCACAATTTCGTCAGTTTTTGCGTAACTCTAGCCGTTCTTAAGATATCAGCAAATTTTTGAATTCACCGCCGACCAAAATTAAACGAAATCTACAACCATTCTGGCACTAGTGACATGCACATTAGAAGAACTACAGGTTATAGTCTTTAAATCCGTTAATATCGCCATCCGGCCAGATTAAATGCGTGGCCATATTATCCTTCCGTACCCAGGAAGTAAATTTGTGATTTTCAATTTTTTTACGATTAGCCACCGGGTCCAGTCAATGACAAATGCACTCCATGGGTTTTGGTCATCCCCTCATTTATGCAAACCCCACAATTTCGTCAGTTTTTGCGTAACTCTAGCCGTTCTTAAGATATCAGCAAATTTTTGAATTCACCGCCGACCAAAATTAAACGAAATCTACAACCATTCTGGCACTAGTGACATGCACATTAGAAGAACTACAGGTTATGGTCTTTAAATCCGTTAATATCGCCATCCGGCCAGATTAAATGCGTGGCCATATTATCCTTCCGTACCCAGGAAGTAAATTTGTGATTTTCAATTTTTTTACGATTAGCCACCGGGTCCGGTCAATGACAAATGCACTCTATGGGTTTTGGTCATCCTCCCTTTATGAAACCCACAAAATTTCGTAAGTTTTTGAGTATCTCTAGCCGTTTTTGAGATATCAGCAAATTTTTGTATTCACCGCCGACCAAACTAAAACGAAATCTACAACCATGCTGGCACTAGTGACATGCACATTATAGGAACTACAGGTTATAGTCTTTAAATCCGTTAATATCGCCATACGGCCAGATTAAATGCGTGGCCATATTATCCTTCCGTACCCTGGAAGTAAAATTGACATTTTTAATTTTTTTACGATTAGACACTGGGTCCGGTCAATGACAAATGCACTCTATGGGTTTTGGTCAACCCCCCTTTATGCAACCCCCAAAATTTCGTCAGTTTTTGCGTATCTCTAGCCGTTCTTGAGATATCAGCAAATTTTTGTATTGACCGCCGACCAAACTCAAACGAAATCTACAACCATGCTGGCACTAGTGACACGCACATTATATTAATTACAGGTTATAGTCTTTAAATCCGTTAATATCGCCATGCGGCCTGATTAAATGCGTGGCCATATTATCCCTTGGTACCCTGGAAGTAAAATTGACATTTTCAATTTTTTTACATTAAGCTACTTGGTCCGTTCAATGACAGATGAACTTAATGGGTTTTGGTCATCCCCCCTTTATGACACCCCCAAAATTTCGTCAGTTTTTGCGTATCTCTAGCCGTTCTTGAGATATCTGCAAATTTTTGATTTCACGGCCGACCAAACTTAAACGAAATCTACAACCATGCTGGCACTAGTGACACGCACATTATCGGAACTGTAGGTTATATTCTTTAAATCCGTTAATATCGCCATGCGGCCAGATTAAATGCGTGGCCATATTATCCTTCCGTACCCAGGAAGTAAATTTGTGATTTTCAATTTTTTTACGATTAGACACTGGGTCCGGTCAATGACAAATGCACTCCATGGGTTTTGGTCATCCCCTCATTTATGCAAACCCCACAATTTCGGCAGTTTTTGCGTATCTCTAGCCGTTCTTGAGATATCTGCAAATTTTTGTATTGACCGCCGACCAAACTCAAACGAAATCTACAACCATGGTGGCACTAGCGACACGCACATTAAAGGAACTACAGGTTATAGTCTTTAAATCCGTTAATATCGCCATCCGGCCAGATTAAATGCGTGGCCATATTATCCTTCCGTACCATGGAAGTAAATTTGTGATTTTCAATTTTTTTACGATTAGCCACCGGGTCCGGTCAATGACAAATGCACTCTATGGGTTTTGGTCATCCTCCCTTTATGAAACCCACAAAATTTCGTAAGTTTTTGAGTATCTCTAGCCGTTTTTGAGATATCAGCAAATTTTTGTATTCACCGCCGACCAAACTAAAACGAAATCTACAACCATGCTGGCACTAGTGACATGCACATTATAGGAACTACAGGTTATAGTCTTTAAATCCGTTAATATCGCCATACGGCCAGATTAAATGCGTGGCCATATTATCCTTCCGTACCCTGGAAGTAAAATTGACATTTTTAATTTTTTTACGATTAGACACTGGGTCCGGTCAATGACAAATGCACTCTATGGGTTTTGGTCAACCCCCCTTTATGCAACCCCCAAAATTTCGTCAGTTTTTGCGTATCTCTAGCCGTTCTTGAGATATCAGCAAATTTTTGTATTGACCGCCGACCAAACTCAAACGAAATCTACAACCATGCTGGCACTAGTGACACGCACATTATATTAATTACAGGTTATAGTCTTTAAATCCGTTAATATCGCCATGCGGCCTGATTAAATGCGTGGCCATATTATCCCTTGGTACCCTGGAAGTAAAATTGACATTTTCAATTTTTTTACATTAAGCTACTTGGTCCGTTCAATGACAGATGAACTTAATGGGTTTTGGTCATCCCCCCTTTATGACACCCCCAAAATTTCGTCAGTTTTTGCGTATCTCTAGCCGTTCTTGAGATATCTGCAAATTTTTGATTTCACGGCCGACCAAACTTAAACGAAATCTACAACCATGCTGGCACTAGTGACACGCACATTATCGGAACTGTAGGTTATATTCTTTAAATCCGTTAATATCGCCATGCGGCCAGATTAAATGCGTGGCCATATTATCCTTCCGTACCCAGGAAGTAAATTTGTGATTTTCAATTTTTTTACGATTAGCCACCGGGTCCGGTCAATGACAAATGCACTCCATGGGTTTTGGTTATCCCCTCATTTATGCAACCCCCACAATTTCGTCAGTTTTTGCGTAACTCTAGCCGTTCTTGAGATATCAGCAAATTTTTGAATTCACCGCCGACCAAAATCAAACGAAATCTACAACCATGCTGGCACTATTGACACGCACATTAGAAGAACTACAGGTTATAGTCTTTAAATCCGTTTATATCGCCATCCGGCCAGATTAAATGCGTGGCCATATTATCCTTCCGTACCCTGGAAGTAAAATTGACATTTTTAATTTTTTTACGATTAGACACTGGGTCCGGTCAATGACAAATGCACTCCATGGGTTTTGGTCATCCCCTCATTTATGCAAACCCCACAATTTCGTCAGTTTTTGCGTAACTCTAGCCGTTCTTGAGATATCAGCAAATTTTTGAATTCACCGCCGACCAAAATCAAACGAAATCTACAACCATGCTGGCACTATTGACACGCACATTAGAAGAACTACAGGTTATAGTCTTTAAATCTGTTTATATCGCCATCCGGCCAGATTAAATGCGTGGCCATATTATCCTTCCGTACCCAGGAAGTAAATTTGTGATTTTCAATTTTTTTACGATTAGCCACCGGGTCCGGTCAATGACAAATGCACTCCATGGGTTTTGGTCATCCCCTCATTTATGCAACCCCCACAATTTCGTCAGTTTTTGCGTAACTCTAGCCGTTCTTGAGATATCAGCAAATTTTTGAATTCACCGCCGACCAAACTCAAACGAAATCTACAACCATTCTGGCACTAGTGACATGCACATTAGAAGAACTACAGGTTATAGTCTTTAAATCCGTTAATATCGCCATCCGGCCAGATTAAATGCGTGGCCATATTATCCTTCCGTACCCTGGAAGTAAAATTGTGATTTTCAATTTTTTTACGATTAGCTACTGGGTCCGGTCAATGACAAATGCACTCTATGGGTTTCGGTCAACCCCCCTTTATGCAACCCCCAAAATTTCGTAAGTTTTTGCGTATTTCTAGCCGTTTTTGAGATATCAGCAAATTTTTGAATTAACCGCCGACCAAACTCAAACGAAATCTACAACCATGCTGGCACTAGTGACATGCACATTATAGGAACTACAGGTTATAGTCTTTAAATCCGTTAATATCGCCATCCGGCCAGATTAAATGCGTGGCCATATTATCCTTCCGTACCCTGGAAGTAAAATTGACATTTTTAATTTTTTTACGATTAGACACTGGGTCCGGTCAATGACAAATGCACTCTATGGGTTTTGGTCAACCCCCCTTTATGCAACCCCCAAAATTTCGTCAGTTTTTGCGTATCTCTAGCAGTTCTTGAGATATCAGCAAATTTTCGAATTCACAGCCGAACAAAATCAAAAAAAATCTACAACCATGCTGGCACTAGTGACACGCACATTATAGGAACTAGAGGTTATAGTCTTTAAATCCGTTAATATCGCCATGCGGCCTGATTAAATGCGTGGCCATATTATCCCTTGGTACCCTGGAAGTAAAATTGACATTTTCAATTTTTTTACATTAAGCTACTTGGTCCGTTCAATGACAGATGAACTTAATGGGTTTTGGTCATCCCCCCTTTATGACACCCCCAAAATTTCGTCAGTTTTTGCGTATCTCTAGCCGTTCTTGAGATATATGCAAATTTTTGATTTCACGGCCGACCAAACTTAAACGAAATTTACAACCATGCTGGCACTAGTGACACGCACATTATCGGAACTGCAGGTTATATTCTTTAAATCCGTTAATATCGCCATGGGGCCAGATTAAATGCGTGGCCATATTATCCTTCCGTACCCAGGTAGTAAATTTGTGATTTTCAATTTTTTTACGATTAGCCACCGGGTCCGGTCAATGACAAATGCACTCCATGGGTTTTGGTCATCCCCTCATTTATGCAACCCCCACAATTTCGTCAGTTTTTGCGTAACTCTAGCCGTTCTTGAGATATCAGCAAATTTTTGAATTCACCGCCGACCAAAATCAAACGAAATCTACAACCATTCTGGCACTAGTGACATGCACATTAGAAGAACTACAGGTTATAGTCTTTAAATCCGTTAATATCGCCATCCGGCCAGATTAAATGCGTGGCCATATTATCCCTCCGTACCCTGGAAGTAAAATTGTGATTTTCAATTTTTTTACGATTAGCCACCGGGTCCGGTCAAGGACAAATGCACTCTATGGGTTTTGGTCATCCCCCCTTTATGAAACCCCCAAAATTTCGTAAGTTTTTGCGTATCTCTAGCCGTTTTTGAGATATCAGCAAATTTTTTAATTCACCGCCGACCAAACTCAAACCAAATCTACAACCATGCTGGCACTAGTGACACGCACATTATATTAACTACAGGTTATAGGTTTTAAATCCGTTAATATCGCCATGCGGCCTGATTAAATGCTTGGCCATATTATCCCTTGGTACCCTGGAAGTATAATTGACATTTTTAATTTTTTTACGATTAGCCACTAGGTCCGGTCAATGACAAATGCACTCTATTGGTTTTGGTCATCCCCCCTTTATGAAACTCCCAAAATTTCGTCAGTTTTTGTGTATCTCTAGCCGTTTTTGAGATATCTGCAAATTTTTGAATTCACCGCCGACCAAACTCAAACGAAATCTACAACCATTCTGGCACTAGTGACATGCACATTATAGGAACTACAGGTTATAGTCTTTAAATCCGTTTATATCGCCATCCGGCCAGATTAAATGCGTGGCCATATTATCCTTCCGTACCCTGGAAGTAAAATTGTGATTTTCAATTTTTTTACGATTAACTACTGGGTCCGGTCAATGACAAATGCACTCTATGGGTTTCGGTCAACCCCCCTTTATGCAACCCCCAAAATTTCGTAAGTTTTTGCGTATCTCTAGCCGTTTTTGAGATATCAGCAAATTTTTGAATTCACCGCCGACCAAAATCAAACGAAATCTACAACCATTCTGGCACTAGTGACATGCACATTAGAAGAACTACAGGTTATAGTCTTTAAATCCGTTAATATCGCCATCCGGCCAGATTAAATGCGTGGCCATATTATCCCTCCGTACCCTGGAAGTAAAATTGTGATTTTCAATTTTTTTACGATTAGCCACCGGGTCCGGTCAAGGACAAATGCACTCTATGGGTTTTGGTCATCCCCCCTTTATGAAACCCCCAAAATTTCGTAAGTTTTTGCGTATCTCTAGCCGTTTTTGAGATATCAGCAAATTTTTTAATTCACCGCCGACCAAACTCAAACCAAATCTACAACCATGCTGGCACTAGTGACACGCACATTATATTAACTACAGGTTATAGGTTTTAAATCCGTTAATATCGCCATGCGGCCTGATTAAATGCTTGGCCATATTATCCCTTGGTACCCTGGAAGTATAATTGACATTTTTAATTTTTTTACGATTAGCCACTAGGTCCGGTCAATGACAAATGCACTCTATTGGTTTTGGTCATCCCCCCTTTATGAAACTCCCAAAATTTCGTCAGTTTTTGTGTATCTCTAGCCGTTTTTGAGATATCTGCAAATTTTTGAATTCACCGCCGACCAAACTCAAACGAAATCTACAACCATTCTGGCACTAGTGACATGCACATTATAGGAACTACAGGTTATAGTCTTTAAATCCGTTTATATCGCCATCCGGCCAGATTAAATGCGTGGCCATATTATCCTTCCGTACCCTGGAAGTAAAATTGTGATTTTCAATTTTTTTACGATTAGCTACTGGGTCCGGTCAATGACAAATGCACTCTATGGGTTTCGGTCAACCCCCCTTTATGCAACCCCCAAAATTTCGTAAGTTTTTGCGTATCTCTAGCCGTTTTTGAGATATCAGCAAATTTTTGAATTCACCGCCGACCAAACTCAAACGAAATCTACAACCATTCTGGCACTAGTGACATGAACATTATAGGAACTGCAGGTTATATTCTTTAAATCCGTTAATATCGCCATGCAGCCAGATTAAATGCGTGGCAATATTATCCTTCCGTACCCTGGAAGTAAAATTGACATTTTCAATTTTTTTACGATTAGCCACTAGGTCCGGTCAATGACAAATGCACTCCATGGGTTTTGGTCATCCCCTCATTTATGCAACCCCCACAATTTCGTCAGTTTTTGCGTATCTCTAGCCGTTTTTGAGATATCAGCAAATTTTTGAATTCACCGCCGACCAAACTCAAACGAAATCTACAACTATGCTGGCACAAGTGACACGCACATTATCGGAACTGCAGGTTATATTCTTTAAATCCGTTAATATCGCCATGGGGCCAGATTAAATGCGTGGCCATATTATCCTTCCGTACCCAGGTAGTAAATTTGTGATTTTCAATTTTTTTACGATTAGCCACCGGGTCCGGTCAATGACAAATGCACTCCATGGGTTTTGGTTATCCCCTCATTTATGCAACCCCCACAATTTCGTCAGTTTTTGCGTAACTCTAGCCGTTCTTGAGATATCAGCAAATTTTTGAATTCACCGCCGACCAAACTTAAACGAAATCTACAACCATGCTGGCACTAGTGACACGCACATTATCGGAACTGCAGGTTATATTCTTTAAATCCGTTAATATCGCCATGCGGCCAGATTAAATGCGTGGCCATATTATCCTTCCGTACCCAGGAAGTAAATTTGTGATTTTCAATTTTTTTACGATTAGCCACCGGGTCCAGTCAATGACAAATGCACTCCATGGGTTTTGGTCATCCCCTCATTTATGCAAACCCCACAATTTCGTCAGTTTTTGCGTAACTCTAGCCGTTCTTAAGATATCAGCAAATTTTTGAATTCACCGCCGACCAAAATTAAACGAAATCTACAACCATTCTGGCACTAGTGACATGCACATTAGAAGAACTACAGGTTATAGTCTTTAAATCCGTTTATATCGCCATCCGGCCAGATTAAATGCGTGGCCATATTATCCTTCCGTACCCAGGAAGTAAATTTGTGATTTTCAATTTTTTTACGATTAGCCACCGGGTCCGGTCAATGACAAATGCACTCCATGGGTTTTGGTCATCCCCTCATTTATGCAACCCCCACAATTTCGTCAGTTTTTGCGTAACTCTAGCCGTTCTTGAGATATCAGCAAATTTTTGAATTCACCGCCGACCAAACTCAAACGAAATCTACAACCATTCTGGCACTAGTGACATGCACATTAGAAGAACTACAGGTTATAGTCTTTAAATCCGTTAATTTCGCCATCCGGCCAGATTAAATGCTTGGCCATATTATCCCTTGGTACCCTGGAAGTATAATTGACATTTTTAATTTTTTTACGATTAGCCACTAGGTCCGGTCAATGACAAATGCACTCTATTGGTTTTGGTCATCCCCCCTTTATGAAACTCCCAAAATTTCGTCAGTTTTTGCGTATCTCTAGCCGTTTTTGAGATATCTGCAAATTTTTGAATTCACCGCCGACCAAACTCAAACGAAATCTACAACCATTCTGGCACTAGTGACATGCACATTATAGGAACTACAGGTTATAGTCTTTAAATCCGTTAATATCGCCATCCGGCCAGATTAAATGCGTGGCCATATTATCCTTCCGTACCCTGGAAGTAAAATTGTGATTTTCAATTTTTTTACGATTAGCTACTGGGTCCGGTCAATGACAAATGCACTCTATGGGTTTCGGTCAACCCCCCTTTATGCAACCCCCAAAATTTCGTAAGTTTTTGCGTATCTCTAGCCGTTTTTGAGATATCAGCAAATTTTTGAATTCACCGCCGACCAAACTCAAACGAAATCTACAACCATTCTGGCACTAGTGACATGCACATTATAGGAACTGCAGGTTATATTCTTTAAATCCGTTAATATCGCCATGCGGCCAGATTAAATGCGTGGCAATATTATCCTTCCGTACCCTGGAAGTAAAATTGACATTTTCAATTTTTTTACGATTAGCCACTAGGTCCGGTCAATGACAAATGCACTCCATGGGTTTTGGTCATCCCCTCATTTATGCAACCCCCACAATTTCGTCAGTTTTTGCGTATCTCTAGCCGTTTTTGAGATATCAGCAAATTTTTGAATTCACCGCCGACCAAACTCAAACGAAATCTACAACCATGCTGGCACAAGTGACATGCACATTATAGGAACTACAGGTTATAGTCTTTAAATCCGTTAATATCGCCATCCGGCCAGATTAAATGCGTGGCCATATTATCCTTCCGTACCCTGGAAGTAAAATTGTGATTTTCAATTTTTTTACGATTAGCTACTGGGTCCGGTCAATGACAAATGCACTCTATGGGTTTTGGTCAACCCCCCTTTATGCAACCCCCAAAATTTCGTCAGTTTTTGCGTATCTCTAGCAGTTCTTGAGATATCAGCAAATTTTTGAATTCACCGCCGAACAAAATCAAACAAAATCTACAACCATGCTGGCACTAGTGACACGCACATTATAGGAACTAGAGGTTATAGTCTTTAAATCCGTTAATATCGCCATGCGGCCTGATTAAATGCGTGGCCTTATTATCCCTTGGTACCCTGGAAGTAAAATTGACATTTTCAATTTTTTTACATTAAGCTACTTGGTCCGTTAAATGACAGATGAACTTAATGGGTTTTGGTCATCCCCCCTTTATGACACCCCCAAAATTTCGTAAGTTTTTGCGTATCTCTAGCCGTTTTTGAGATATCAGCAAATTTTTGAATTCACCGCCGACCAAACTCAAACGAAATCCACAACCATTCTGGCACTAGTGACATGAACATTATAGGAACTGCAGGTTATATTCTTTAAATCCGTTAATATCGCCATGCGGCCAGATTAAATGCGTGGCAATATTATCCTTCCGTACCCTGGAAGTAAAATTGACATTTTCAATTTTTTTACGATTAGCCACTAGGTCCGGTCAATGACAAATGCACTCCATGGGTTTTGGTCATCCCCTCATTTATGCAACCCCCACAATTTCGTCAGTTTTTGCGTATCTCTAGCCGTTTTTGAGATATCAGCAAATTTTTGAATTCACCGCCGACCAAACTCAAACGAAATCTACAACTATGCTGGCACAAGTGACACGCACATTATCGGAACTGCAGGTTATATTCTTTAAATCCGTTAATATCGCCATGGGGCCAGATTAAATGCGTGGCCATATTATCCTTCCGTACCCAGGTAGTAAATTTGTGATTTTCAATTTTTTTACGATTAGCCACCGGGTCCGGTCAATGACAAATGCACTCCATGGGTTTTGGTTATCCCCTCATTTATGCAACCCCCACAATTTCGTCAGTTTTTGCGTAACTCTAGCCGTTCTTGAGATATCAGCAAATTTTTGAATTCACCGCCGACCAAACTTAAACGAAATCTACAACCATGCTGGCACTAGTGACACGCACATTATCGGAACTGCAGGTTATATTCTTTAAATCCGTTAATATCGCCATGCGGCCAGATTAAATGCGTGGCCATATTATCCTTCCGTACCCAGGAAGTAAATTTGTGATTTTCAATTTTTTTACGATTAGCCACCGGGTCCAGTCAATGACAAATGCACTCCATGGGTTTTGGTCATCCCCTCATTTATGCAAACCCCACAATTTCGTCAGTTTTTGCGTAACTCTAGCCGTTCTTAAGATATCAGCAAATTTTTGAATTCACCGCCGACCAAAATTAAACGAAATCTACAACCATTCTGGCACTAGTGACATGCACATTAGAAGAACTACAGGTTATAGTCTTTAAATCCGTTTATATCGCCATCCGGCCAGATTAAATGCGTGGCCATATTATCCTTCCGTACCCAGGAAGTAAATTTGTGATTTTCAATTTTTTTACGATTAGCCACCGGGTCCGGTCAATGACAAATGCACTCCATGGGTTTTGGTCATCCCCTCATTTATGCAACCCCCACAATTTCGTCAGTTTTTGCGTAACTCTAGCCGTTCTTGAGATATCAGCAAATTTTTGAATTCACCGCCGACCAAACTCAAACGAAATCTACAACCATTCTGGCACTAGTGACATGCACATTAGAAGAACTACAGGTTATAGTCTTTAAATCCGTTAATATCGCCATCCGGCCAGATTAAATGCTTGGCCATATTATCCCTTGGTACCCTGGAAGTATAATTGACATTTTTAATTTTTTTACGATTAGCCACTAGGTCCGGTCAATGACAAATGCACTCTATTGGTTTTGGTCATCCCCCCTTTATGAAACTCCCAAAATTTCGTCAGTTTTTGCGTATCTCTAGCCGTTTTTGAGATATCTGCAAATTTTTGAATTCACCGCCGACCAAACTCAAACGAAATCTACAACCATTCTGGCACTAGTGACATGCACATTATAGGAACTACAGGTTATAGTCTTTAAATCCGTTAATATCGCCATCCGGCCAGATTAAATGCGTGGCCATATTATCCTTCCGTACCCTGGAAGTAAAATTGTGATTTTCAATTTTTTTACGATTAGCTACTGGGTCCGGTCAATGACAAATGCACTCTATGGGTTTCGGTCAACCCCCCTTTATGCAACCCCCAAAATTTCGTAAGTTTTTGCGTATCTCTAGCCGTTTTTGAGATATCAGCAAATTTTTGAATTCACCGCCGACCAAACTCAAACGAAATCTACAACCATTCTGGCACTAGTGACATGCACATTATAGGAACTGCAGGTTATATTCTTTAAATCCGTTAATATCGCCATGCGGCCAGATTAAATGCGTGGCAATATTATCCTTCCGTACCCTGGAAGTAAAATTGACATTTTCAATTTTTTTACGATTAGCCACTAGGTCCGGTCAATGACAAATGCACTCCATGGGTTTTGGTCATCCCCTCATTTATGCAACCCCCACAATTTCGTCAGTTTTTGCGTATCTCTAGCCGTTTTTGAGATATCAGCAAATTTTTGAATTCACCGCCGACCAAACTCAAACGAAATCTACAACCATGCTGGCACAAGTGACATGCACATTATAGGAACTACAGGTTATAGTCTTTAAATCCGTTAATATCGCCATCCGGCCAGATTAAATGCGTGGCCATATTATCCTTCCGTACCCTGGAAGTAAAATTGTGATTTTCAATTTTTTTACGATTAGCTACTGGGTCCGGTCAATGACAAATGCACTCTATGGGTTTTGGTCAACCCCCCTTTATGCAACCCCCAAAATTTCGTCAGTTTTTGCGTATCTCTAGCAGTTCTTGAGATATCAGCAAATTTTTGAATTCACCGCCGAACAAAATCAAACAAAATCTACAACCATGCTGGCACTAGTGACACGCACATTATAGGAACTAGAGGTTATAGTCTTTAAATCCGTTAATATCGCCATGCGGCCTGATTAAATGCGTGGCCTTATTATCCCTTGGTACCCTGGAAGTAAAATTGACATTTTCAATTTTTTTACATTAAGCTACTTGGTCCGTTAAATGACAGATGAACTTAATGGGTTTTGGTCATCCCCCCTTTATGACACCCCCAAAATTTCGTAAGTTTTTGCGTATCTCTAGCCGTTTTTGAGATATCAGCAAATTTTTGAATTCACCGCCGACCAAACTCAAACGAAATCTACAACCATTCTGGCACTAGTGACATGCACATTATAGGAACTACAGGTTATAGTCTTTAAATCCGTAAATATCGCACATCCGGCCAGATTAAATGCGTGGCCATATTATCCTTCCGTACCATGGAAGTAAAATTGTGATTTTCAATTTTTTTACGATTAGACACTGGGTCCGGTCAATGACAAATGCACTCTATGGGTTTTGGTCAACCCCCCTTTATGCAGCCCCCAAAATTTCGTCAGTTTTTGCGTATCTCTAGCCGTTCTTGAGATATCAGCAAATTTTTGAATTCACCGCCGACCAAACTCAAACGAAATCTACAACCATGCTGGCACTAGTGACATGCACATTATAGGAACTACAGGTTATAGTCTTTAAATCCGTTAATATCGCCATCCGGCCAGATTAAATGCGTGGCCATATTATCCTTCCGTACCCTGGAAGTAAAATTGTGATTTTCAATTTTTTTACGATTAGCCACCGGGTCCGGTCAATGACAAATGCACTCTTTGGGGTTGGTCAACCCCCCTTTATGCAACCCCCAAAATTTCGTAAGTTTTTGCGTATCTCTAGCCGTTTTTGAGATATCAGCAAATTTTTGAATTCACCGCCGACCAAACTCAAACCAAATCTACAACCATGCTGGCACTAGTGACACGCACATTATATTAACTACAGGTTATAGGTTTTAAATCCGTTAATATCGCCATGCGGCCTAATGAAATTAGGGATGGGTATCGAGTACTCGATGTTTTCAAAACATCGATGTTTTATGAAAATCATCGATGATTTTGCCATCGATGTTCACTACTCAATGTTTTTAACCTATCGATGTTTTAATAACGATACATCGATGTTTTCAAAAAAATTGAAATTTACTGGTAACTTTTATAGACAGAAACGCTGCGTATGTCAGCTTCTTTTGTCATCACCAATACAGCGTATATATTTATTAATGTATTATATGTATATGAAGCGACGTTGTTTTGTCAGCGGCAATGCTTTGTCTCTGATCGTTCTTCTTATAAACGGTTTATTACGTTTCGTCCATTGCCTAGCAAAGTTTAGTTTCCGACGACCGATCCGGGTTCAGCGTTCAGTGAATTATTTAACATTCAGTGAATTTAACATTGAGTGAAAACAAGATGCCACCAAAGAGTTCAATCTGGCAGCATTTCGAGAGAAGTGAAGACAAACAATCGGCTACATGCCGTCATTGTAAAAAAATAATCAAAACGAGTGGGAACACATCCAATTTAAGGTGTCATATTGAGCACATGCATTCCACTGTTTTCAAAAAAACAGAAGGACAAGAAGAGCCTGCAGCGAAGAAATTTAAAAAAAATTTACCTTCTACGTCGCGAGAGAAAACAAGACTTGAAGTTGAAGAACAATCCGAATCAGATGTCTCATTGTCAGACTCCGAGTTAAGGCGGTCAAATTCAAACATAATGAAAATTGTTGATACAACAAACAAACTACGTCAGTCTACTATAAATAAAGTTTTTCATAAAGTTAATTCGTTTAAAGAAGGAGGTGAAAGTAATTATAAAATAACGCAAAGCATTATTTACATGATATGCAAAGATTTGGAACCGTTATCGATTGTAGAACGCCAAGGGTTTCGAAAATTAATGAAAACCGTTGTCCCGCTTTACATAATTCCGTCAAGAAAAACTATCAGAACGGCAATTATTGAGAAATTCGACTGTATATCTCAAATTTTTAAAACTGAATTAAAAAGCATAGAAAGTTATTCGTTCACAACCGATATTTGGACAGATTCTCAGCTAAGAAGTTTTCTCAGTTTTACCGTTCACTACTATAATTTAAAGAATAATGAGGCAGACATTACAAAAGGGACATTAGGAGTTTTTGAACTAAATGAAAGACATACAGCAGAATATCTTGCCCTGCAATTACGAAACATATGCACGGAATGGGACATTGACGATAACAAGATTATTGCTGTTGTAAGTGATAATGCGGCAAATATAACGAAAGCCATAAATATTGCTTTTGGAAATAAACACATACCGTGCTTTGCACACACCCTTAATTTATTGGCAACGAAAGCTATTGAAAATGTTCCACAACTCGGGGAACTATTGAAAATGATAAAATCAATAGTATCATGGTTTCGTCAGAGTGTCGTAGCAAGTGACGAGTTAAGGAAAGTGGCCGATAAAAAACTAATTCAAGAGGTAGCAACAAGGTGGAACTCAACGTATGAGATGATCAAAAGATTCCTCGAACTGCGTCCCTTTATTAATGATATTATTAATAGATATGCTTCTGCCCCTCCAATGGCTAATGCACTACAGATTGAACAACTACAAGAAATTTGTGAAATTTTACAACCACTAGAAGTAGCTACCAAAGAAATAAGTTCGGATCAGCACTTGACCAGTAGTATGGCCATTCCAGTGGCGTCGCTTCTGAAAGATAGCGTAGGAAATTTACAGCCAAAACATGAGGTAGGTATCGCTTTAAAGCAGGCTGTTTTAAATCACCATGCAAAGCGATTCGGGGCCATAGAGCAAATCAGACTTCTTGGAATATCTACGATACTAGACCCGAGGTTTAAGAAAACCTATTTCAAGGACCAAGCGGCTTGCTCCGAGGCAATTAATGCCGTGAAAACATTAATTGAAAAATATACGAAAGAGATTTCAAAAAGTGACTCATCATATTCCGATGATTCAGATTCAAAAGGTAATAAGGAACTCCCTGCGGTCGTGCCTAAAAATGAATTAGACAAATAAATCTCACATAGACCATCTCAATGTACACTTTTCTTTGTTCTGTTTACAGATTCTACACCATCGATGTTATTTAAGGATCACAACAAAAAAATTCAAAAACCGCCCGATGTAGGTGAAGATTTGAACAGAATTGATGATGAATTATTTCTTTATCTTCGGGCTCCCCGAGAAAAAATTCAGCAAAATCCTGTTCTTTTTTGGAAGCAAATGATGCAGACTTATCCTATTATATCAAAAATAGCTTTCAAATATGTCCCTTCAATAGCTACATCTGTACCATCAGAGCGACTTTTCTCCGAAGCAGGCCAATTATTAAGTCAGCAAAGAAATAGATTAAAAGCAGATATTGCTTCGAAATTAATATTTCTCAAAGATGTAGATGATAAGTTTTGGAATTTTATTAAAATTTAAAACATTTGTCTAATTTTAAGTTTTAAGTGTTTGTACAGTTTTTTTTTAGATTCTTGGTTGTTATAAATAAATAAAGTAAAGTTTTAAATATAATATTGTGTTTTTTAAAAAATTAGAATAATTTGAACTTGGGAAAACCACATGATTTATAGCATGTATTTATCTGCACTAAATAAAAAATAAGAATTTTATTCGTTATATAATAATTAGAAATTTTTGTACATTAAATTGAGTCGATATTTTGATGTATGCAACAATTGGAATGAAATTTTAGTTAATTGATTGCGAAAGATACAGTTTTTAATTTTTTATTGAGATGTGCTTTATTTGTAAACTCATGTACATATAAAAAATTGTGAATTTTTCCTAGTTCATGAGTGACTATTGCCGATTGAGGAAAAACATCGATGTTTAGTCGACATCGATGTCTTTTACTCGATGTTTAATCGACATCGATATGTCTTATTTTAAACATCGATGTTTGTAAATATCGATGTTTTAGGTTTCGATACCCATCCCTAAATTAAATGCTTGGCCATATTATCCCTTGGTACCCTGGAAGTAAAATTGACATTTTCAATTTTTTTACGATTAGCCACTAGGTCCGGTCAATGACAAATGCACTCTATTGGTTTTGGTCATCCCCACTTTATGAAACTCCCAAAATTTCGTCAGTTTTTGCGTATCTCTAGCCGTTTTTGAGATATCTGCAAATTTTTGAATTCACCGCCGACCAAACTCAAACGAAATCTACAACCATGCTGGCACTAGTGACATGCACATTATAGGAACTACAGGTTATAGTCTTTAAATCCGTTAATATCGCCATCCGGCCAGATTAAATGCGTGGCCATATTATCCTTCCGTACCCTGGAAGTAAAATTGACATTTTTAATTTTTTTACGATTAGACACTGGGTCCGGTCAATGACAAATGCACTCTATGGGTTTTGGTCAACCCCCCTTTATGCAACCCCCAAAATTTCGTCAGTTTTTGCGTATCTCTAGCCGTTCTTGAGATATCAGCAAATTTTTGCATTCACCGCCGAACAAAATCAAACAAAATCTACAACCATGCTGGCACTAGTGACACGCACATTAAAGGACCTACCGGTTATAGTCTTCAAATCCGTAAATATCGCCATGCGGCCAGATTAAATGGGTGAACATATTATCCCTCCGTACCCTGGAAGTAAAATTGTGATTTTCAATTTGTTTACATTAAGCTACTGGGTCCGGTCAATGACAAATGCACGCTATGTGTTTTGGTCATCCCCCCTTTATGAAACCCCTACAATTTCGTCAGTTTTTGCGTATCTCTAGCCGTTCTCGAGATATCAGCAAATTTTTGAATTCACCGCCGACCAAACTCAAACAAAATCTACAACCATGCTGGCACTAGTGACACGCACATTATAGGAACTACAGGTTATAGGCTCTAAATCCGTAAATATCGCCATGCGGCCAGATTAAATGCGTGGCCATATTATCCCTCCGTACCTTGAAAGTAAAATTGTGATTTTCGATTTTTTTACATTAAGCTACTCGGTCCGGTCAATGACAAATGCACTCTATGGGTTTTGGTCATCCCCCCCTTATGCAACACCCAAAATTTCGTCAGTTTTTGCGTATCTTTAGCCGTTCTTGAGATATCTGCAAATTTTTGAATTCAACGCCGACCCAAATCAAACGAAATCTACAACCATGGTGGCACTAGTGACACGCACATTAAAGGACCTACCGGTTATAGTCTTCAAATCCGTAAATATCGCCATGCGGCCAGATTAAATGTGTGGCCATATTATCCCTTGGTACCCTGGAAGTAAAATTGACATTTTCAATTTTTTTACATTAAGCTACTTGGTCCGTTCAATGACAGATGAACTTAATTGGTTTTGGTCAACCCCCTTTATGCAACCCCCAAAATTTCGTCAGTTTTTGAGTATCTCTAGCCGTTCTTGAGATATCTGGAAATTTTTGAATTCACTGCCGAACAAAATCAAACGAAATCTACAACCATGCTGGCACTAGTGACACGCACATTATTGGAACTACAGGTTATAGGATTTAAATCCGTAAATATCGCCATGCGGTCAGATTAAATGCGTGGCCATATTATCCCTTGGTACCCTGGAAGTAAAATTGACATTTTCAATTTTTTTACATTAAGCTACTTGGTCCGTTCAATGACAGATGAACTTAGTGGGGTTTGGCCATCCCCCCTTTATAAAACCCCCACAATTTCGTCAGTTTTTGCGTATCTTTAGCCGTTCTTGAGATATCTGCAAATTTTTGAATTCACCGCCGAACCAAATCAAACAAAATCTACAACCATGCTGGCACTAGTGACATGCACATTATAGGAACTACAGGTTATAGGCTTTAAATCCGTAAATATCGCCATGCGGCCAGATTAAATGCGTGGCCATATTATCCCTTGGTACCCTGGAAGTAAAATTGACATTTTCAATTTTTTTACATTAAGCTACTTGGTCCGTTCAATGACAGATGAATATAATGGGTTTTGGTCATCCCCCCTTCATGCAACTCCCAAAATTTCGTCAGTTTTTGCGTATCACTAGCCGTTCTTGAGATATCTGCAAATTTTTGAATTCACCGCCGACCAAAATCAAACGAAATCTACAACCATGCTGGCACTATTGACACGCACATTAGAAGAACTACAGGTTATAGTCTTTAAATCCGTTTATATCGCCATCCGGCCAGATTAAATGCGTGGCCATATTATCTTTCCGTACCCTGGAAGTAAAATTGAAATTTTTAATTTTTTTACGATTAGAAACTGGGTCCGGTCAATGACAAATGCACTCCATGGGTTTTGGTCATCCCCTCATTTATGCAACCCCCACAATTTCGTCAGTTTTTGCGTAACTCTAGCCGTTCTTGAGATATCAGCAAATTTTTGAATTCACCGCCGACCAAAATCAAACAAAATCTACAACCATGCTGGCACTAGTGACACGCACATTATAGGAACTACAGGTTATAGGCTCTAAATCCGTAAATATCGCCATGCGGCCAGATTAAATGCGTGGCCATATTATCGCTTGGTACCCTGGAAGTAAAATTGACATTTTCAATTTTTTTACATTAAGCTACTTGGTCCGTTCAATGACAGATGAACTTAATTGGTTTTGGTCAACCCCCTTTATGCAACTCCCAAAATTTCTTCAGTTTTTGAGTATCTCTAGCCGTTTTTGAGATATCTGCAAATTTTTGTATTCTCCGCCGACCAAACTCAAACAAAATCTACAACCATGCTGGCACTAGTGACACGCACATTAAAGGACCTACCGGTTATAGTCTTCAAATCCGTAAATATCGCCATGCGGCCAGATTAAATGTGTGGCCATATTATCCCTTGGTACCCTGGAAGTAAAATTGACATTTTCAATTTTTTTACATTAAGCTACTTGGTCCGTTCAATGACAGATGAACTTAGTGGGTTTTGGCCATCCCCCCTTTATAAAACCCCCACAATTTCGTCAGTTTTTGCGTATCTCTAGCCGTTCTTGAGATATCTGCAAATTTTTGTATTGACCGCCGAACCAAATCAAACAAAATCTACAACCATGCTGGCACTAGTGACACGCACATTATAGGAACTACAGGTTATAGGATTTAAATCCATAAATATCGCCATGCGGTCAGATTAAATGCGTGGCCATATTATCCCTTGGTACCCTGGAAGTAAAATTGACATTTTCAATTTTTTTACATTAAGCTACTTGGTCCGTTCAATGACAGATGAACTTAGTGGGTTTTGGCCATCCCCCCTTTATAAAACCCCCACAATTTCGTCAGTTTTTGCGTATCTCTAGCCGTTCTTGAGATATCAGCAAATTTTTGAATTCACCGCCGAACAAAATCAAACAAAATCTACAACCATGCTGGCACTAGTGACACGCACATTATAGGAACTACAGGTTATAGGATTTAAATCCATAAATATCGCCATGCGGTCAGATTAAATGCGTGGCCATATTATCCCTTGGTACCCTGGAAGTAAAATTGACATTTTCAATTTTTTTACATTAAGCTACTTGGTCCGTTCAATGACAGATGAACTTAGTGGGTTTTGGCCATCCCCCCTTTATAAAACCCCCACAATTTCGTCAGTTTTTGCGAATCTCTAGCCGTTCTTGAGATATCTGCAAATTTTTGTATTGACCGCCGAACCAAATCAAACAAAATCTACAACCATGCTGGCACTAGTGACACGCACATTATAGGAACTACAGGTTATAGGCTTTAAATCCGTAAATATCGCCATGCGGCCAGATTAAATGCGTGGCCATATTATCCCTTGGTACCCTGGAAGTAAAATTGACATTTTCAATTTTTTTACATTAAGCTACTTGGTCCGTTCAATGACAGATGAACTTAGTGGGTTTTGGCCATCCCCCCTTTATAAAACCCCCACAATTTCGTCAGTTTTTGCGTATCTCTAGCCGTTCTTGAGATATCTGCAAATTTTTGTATTGACCGCCGACCAAACTCAAACGAAATCTACAACCATGCTGGCACTAGTGACACGCACATTATATTAATTACAGGTTATAGGTTTTAAATCCGTAAATGTCGCTATGCGGCCAGATTAAATGCGTGGCCATATTATCCGTTGGTACCCTGGAAGTAAAATTGACATTTTCAATTTTTTTACATTAAGCTACTTGGTCCGTTCAATGACAGATGAACTTAATGGGTTTTGGTCATCCCCCCTTTATAAAACCCCCACAATTTCGTCAGTTTTTGCGTATCTTTAGCCGTTCTTGAGATATCTGCAAATTTTTGAATTCACCGCCGAACCAAATCAAACAAAATCTACAACCATGCTGACACTGGTGACACGCACATTATAGGAACTACAGGTTATAGGCTTTAAATCCGTAAATATCGCCATGCGGCCAGATTAAATGCGTGGCCATATTATCCGTTGGTACCCTGGAAGTAAAATTGACATTTTCAATTTTTTTACATTAAGCTACTTGGTCCGTTCAATGACAGATGAATATAATTGGTTTTGGTCAACCCCCTTTATGAAACCCCCAAAATTTCGTTAGTTTTTGCGTATCTCTAGCCGTTCTTGAGATATCTGCAAATTTTTGAATTCACTGCCGAACAAAATCAAACGAAATCTACAACCATGCTGGCACTAGTGACACGCACATTATTGGAACTACAGGTTATAGGATTTAAATCCGTAAATATCGCCATGCGGTCAGATTAAATGCGTGGCCATATTATCGCTTGGTACCCTGGAAGTAAAATTGACATTTTCAATTTTTTTACATTAAGCTACTTGGTCCGTTCAATGACAGATGAACTTAATTGGTTTTGGTCAACCCCCTTTATGCAACCCCCAAAATTTCGTCAGTTTTTGAGTATCTCTAGCCGTTTTTGAGATATCTGCAAATTTTTGTATTCTCCGCCGACCAAACTCAAACAAAATCTACAACCATGCTGGCACTAGTGACACGCACATTAAAGGACCTACCGGTTATAGTCTTCAAATCCGTAAATATCGCCATGCGGCCAGATTAAATGTGTGGCCATATTATCCCTTGGTACCCTGGAAGTAAAATTGACATTTTCAATTTTTTTACTTTAAGCTACTTGGTCCGTTCAATGACAGATGAACTTAGTGGGGTTTGGCCATCCCCCCTTTATAAAACCCCCACAATTTCGTCAGTTTTTGCGTATCTCTAGCCGTTCTTGAGATATCTGCAAATTTTTGTATTGACCGCCGAACCAAATCAAACAAAATCTACAACCATGCTGGCACTAGTGACACGCACATTATAGGAACTACAGGTTATAGGATTTAAATCCATAAATATCGCCATGCGGTCAGATTAAATGCGTGGCCATATTATCCCTTGGTACCCTGGAAGTAAAATTGACATTTTCAATTTTTTTACATTAAGCTACTTGGTCCGTTCAATGACAGATGAACTTAGTGGGTTTTGGCCATCCCCCCTTTATAAAAACCCCACAATTTCGTCAGTTTTTGCGTATCTCTAGCCGTTCTTGAGATATCTGCAAATTTTTGTATTGACCGCCGACCAAACTCAAACGAAATCTACAACCATGCTGGCACTAGTGACACGCACATTATATTAATTACAGGTTATAGGTTTTAAATCCGTAAATGTCGCTATGCGGCCAGATTAAATGCGTGGCCATATTATCCGTTGGTACCCTGGAAGTAAAATTGACATTTTCAATTTTTTTACATTAAGCTACTTGGTCCGTTCAATGACAGATGAACTTAATGGGTTTTGGTCATCCCCCCTTTATAAAACCCCCACAATTTCGTCAGTTTTTGCGTATCTTTAGCCGTTCTTGAGATATCTGCAAATTTTTGAATTCACCGCCGAACCAAATCAAACAAAATCTACAACCATGCTGGCACTAGTGACACGCACATTATAGGAACTACAGGTTATAGGCTTTAAATCCGTAAATATCGCCATGCGGCCAGATTAAATGCGTGGCCATATTATCCCTTGGTACCCTGGAAGTAAAATTGACATTTTCAATTTTTTTACATTAAGCTACTTGGTCCGTTCAATGACAGATGAATATAATTGGTTTTGGTCAACCCCCAAAATTTCGTTAGTTTTTGCGTATCTCTAGCCGTTCTTGAGATATCTGCAAATTTTTGAATTCACTGCCGAACAAAATCAAACGAAATCTACAACCATGCTGGCACTAGTGACACGCACATTATTGGAACTACAGGTTATAGGATTTAAATCCGTAAATATCGCCATGCGGTCAGATTAAATGCGTGGCCATATTATCGCTTGGTACCCTGGAAGTAAAATTGACATTTTCAATTTTTTTACATTAAGCTACTTGGTCCGTTCAATGACAGATGAACTTAATTGGTTTTGGTCAACCCCCTTTATGCAACCCCCAAAATTTCGTCAGTTTTTGCGTATCTCTAGCCGTTCTTGAGATATCTGCAAATTTTTGTATTGACCGCCGACCAAACTCAAACGAAATCTACAACCATGCTGGCACTAGTGACACGCACATTATATTAATTACAGGTTATAGGTTTTAAATCCGTAAATGTCGCTATGCGGCCAGATTAAATGCGTGGCCATATTATCCGTTGGTACCCTGGAAGTAAAATTGACATTTTCAATTTTTTTACATTAAGCTACTTGGTCCGTTCAATGACAGATGAACTTAATTGGTTTTGGTCAACCCCCTTTATGCAACCCCCAAAATTTCTTCAGTTTTTGCGTATCTCTAGCCGTTTTTGAGATATCTGCAAATTTTTGTATTCTCCGCCGACCAAACTCAAACAAAATCTACAACCATGCTGGCACTAGTGACACGCACATTAAAGGACCTACAGGTTATAGTCTTCAAATCCGTAAATATCGCCATGCGGCCAGATTAAATGTGTGGCCATATTATCCCTTGGTACCCTGGAAGTAAAATTGACATTTTCAATTTTTTTACATTAAGCTACTTGGTCCGTTCAATGACAGATGAACTTAGTGGGTTTTGGCCATCCCCCCTTTATAAAACCCCCACAATTTCGTCAGTTTTTGCGTATCTCTAGCCGTTCTTGAGATATCTGCAAATTTTTGTATTGACCGCCGACCAAACTCAAACGAAATCTACAACCATGCTGGCACTAGTGACACGCACATTATATTAATTACAGGTTATAGGTTTTAAATCCGTATATGTCGCTATGCGGCCAGATTAAATGCGTGGCCATATTATCCGTTGGTACCCTGGAAGTAAAATTGACATTTTCAATTTTTTTACATTAAGCTACTTGGTCCGTTCAATGACAGATGAACTTAATGGGTTTTGGTCATCCCCCCTTTATAAAACCCCCACAATTTCGTCAGTTTTTGCGTATCTTTAGCCGTTCTTGAGATATCTGCAAATTTTTGTATTGACCGCCGAACCAAATCAAACAAAATCTACAACCATGCTGGCACTAGTGACACGCACATTATAGGAACTACAGGTTATAGGATTTAAATCCATAAATATCGCCATGCGGTCAGATTAAATGCGTGGCCATATTATCCCTTGGTACCCTGGAAGTAAAATTGACATTTTCAATTTTTTTACATTAAGCTACTTGGTCCGTTCAATGACAGATGAACTTAATTGGTTTTGGTCAACCCCCTTTATGCAACCCCCAAAATTTCTTCAGTTTTTGAGTATCTCTAGCCGTTTTTAAGATATCTGCAAATTTTTGTATTCTCCGCCGACCAAACTCAAACAAAATCTACAACCATGCTGGCACTAGTGACACGCACATTAAAGGACCTACCGGTTATAGTCTTCAAATCCGTAAATATCGCCATGCGGCCAGATTAAATGTGTGGCCATATTATCCCTTGGTACCCTGGAAGTAAAATTGACATTTTCAATTTTTTTACATTAAGCTACTTGGTCCGTTCAATGACAGATGAACTTAGTGGGTTTTGGCCATCCCCCCTTTATAAAACCCCCACAATTTCGTCAGTTTTTGCGTATCTCTAGCCGTTTTTGAGATATCTGCAAATTTTTGTATTCTCCGCCGACCAAACTCAAACAAAATCTACAACCATGCTGGCACTAGTGACACGCACATTAAAGGACCTACCGGTTATAGTCTTCAAATCCGTAAATATCGCCATGCGGCCAGATTAAATGTGTGGCCATATTATCCCTTGGTACCCTGGAAGTAAAATTGACATTTTCAATTTTTTTACATTAAGCTACTTGGTCCGTTCAATGACAGATGAACTTAGTGGGGTTTGGCCATCCCCCCTTTATAAAACCCCCACAATTTCGTCAGTTTTTGCGTATCTTTAGCCGTTCTTGAGATATCTGCAAATTTTTGAATTCACCGCCGAACCAAATCAAACAAAATCTACAACCATGCTGGCACTAGTGACACGCACATTATAGGAACTACAGGTTATAGGATTTAAATCCATAAATATCGCCATGCGGTCAGATTAAATGCGTGGCCATATTATCCCTTGGTACCCTGGAAGTAAAATTGACATTTTCAATTTTTTTACATTAAGCTACTTGGTCCGTTCAATGACAGATGAACTTAATTGGTTTTGGTCAACCCCCTTTATGCAACCCCCAAAATTTCTTCAGTTTTTGAGTATCTCTAGCCGTTTTTAAGATATCTGCAAATTTTTGTATTCTCCGCCGACCAAACTCAAACAAAATCTACAACCATGCTGGCACTAGTGACACGCACATTAAAGGACCTACCGGTTATAGTCTTCAAATCCGTAAATATCGCCATGCGGCCAGATTAAATGTGTGGCCATATTATCCCTTGGTACCCTGGAAGTAAAATTGACATTTTCAATTTTTTTACATTAAGCTACTTGGTCCGTTCAATGACAGATGAACTTAGTGGGTTTTGGCCATCCCCCCTTTATAAAACCCCCACAATTTCGTCAGTTTTTGCGTATCTCTAGCCGTTTTTGAGATATCTGCAAATTTTTGTATTCTCCGCCGACCAAACTCAAACAAAATCTACAACCATGCTGGCACTAGTGACACGCACATTAAAGGACCTACCGGTTATAGTCTTCAAATCCGTAAATATCGCCATGCGGCCAGATTAAATGTGTGGCCATATTATCCCTTGGTACCCTGGAAGTAAAATTGACATTTTCAATTTTTTTACATTAAGCTACTTGGTCCGTTCAATGACAGATGAACTTAGTGGGGTTTGGCCATCCCCCCTTTATAAAACCCCCACAATTTCGTCAGTTTTTGCGTATCTTTAGCCGTTCTTGAGATATCTGCAAATTTTTGAATTCACCGCCGAACCAAATCAAACAAAATCTACAACCATGCTGGCACTAGTGACACGCACATTATAGGAACTACAGGTTATAGGCTTTAAATCCGTAAATATCGCCATGCGGCCAGATTAAATGCGTGGCCATATTATCCCTTGGTACCCTGGAAGTAAAATTGACATTTTCAATTTTTTTACATTAAGCTACTTGGTCCGTTCAATGACAGATGAATATAATGGGTTTTGGTCATCCCCCCTTTATGCAACTCCCAAAATTTCGTCAGTTTTTGCGTATGACTAGCCGTTCTTGAGATATCTGCAAATTTTTGAATTCACCGCCGACCCAAATCAAACGAAATCTACAACCATGGTGGCACTAGTGACACGCACATTATAGGAACTACAGGATATAGGCTTTAAATCCGTAAATATCGCCATGCGGCCAGATTAAATGTGTGGCCATATTATCCCTTGGTACCCTGGAAGTAAAATTGACATTTTCAATTTTTTTACATTAAGCTACTTGGTCCGTTCAATGACAGATGAACTTAGTGGGTTTTGGCCATCCCCCCTTTATAAAACCCCCACAATTTCGTCAGTTTTTGCGTATCTCTAGCCGTTCTTGAGATATCTGCAAATTTTTGTATTGACCGCCGAACCAAATCAAACAAAATCTACAACCATGCTGGCACTAGTGACACGCACATTATAGGAACTACAGGTTATAGGATTTAAATCCATAAATATCGCCATGCGGTCAGATTAAATGCGTGGCCATATTATCCCTTGGTACCCTGGAAGTAAAATTGACATTTTCAATTTTTTTACATTAAGCTACTTGGTCCGTTCAATGACAGATGAACTTAATTGGTTTTGGTCAACCCCCTTTATGCAACCCCCAAAATTTCGTCAGTTTTTGCGTATCTCTAGCCGTTCTTGAGATATCTGCAAATTTTTGTATTGACCGCCGACCAAACTCAAACGAAATCTACAACCATGCTGGCACTAGTGACACGCACATTATATTAATTACAGGTTATAGGTTTTAAATCCGTAAATGTCGCTATGCGGCCAGATTAAATGCGTGGCCATATTATCCGTTGGTACCCTGGAAGTAAAATTGACATTTTCAATTTTTTTACATTAAGCTACTTGGTCCGTTCAATGACAGATGAACTTAATTGGTTTTGGTCAACCCCCTTTATGCAACCCCCAAAATTTCTTCAGTTTTTGCGTATCTCTAGCCGTTTTTGAGATATCTGCAAATTTTTGTATTCTCCGCCGACCAAACTCAAACAAAATCTACAACCATGCTGGCACTAGTGACACGCACATTAAAGGACCTACAGGTTATAGTCTTCAAATCCGTAAATATCGCCATGCGGCCAGATTAAATGTGTGGCCATATTATCCCTTGGTACCCTGGAAGTAAAATTGACATTTTCAATTTTTTTACATTAAGCTACTTGGTCCGTTCAATGACAGATGAACTTAGTGGGTTTTGGCCATCCCCCCTTTATAAAACCCCCACAATTTCGTCAGTTTTTGCGTATCTCTAGCCGTTCTTGAGATATCTGCAAATTTTTGTATTGACCGCCGACCAAACTCAAACGAAATCTACAACCATGCTGGCACTAGTGACACGCACATTATATTAATTACAGGTTATAGGTTTTAAATCCGTATATGTCGCTATGCGGCCAGATTAAATGCGTGGCCATATTATCCGTTGGTACCCTGGAAGTAAAATTGACATTTTCAATTTTTTTACATTAAGCTACTTGGTCCGTTCAATGACAGATGAACTTAATGGGTTTTGGTCATCCCCCCTTTATAAAACCCCCACAATTTCGTCAGTTTTTGCGTATCTTTAGCCGTTCTTGAGATATCTGCAAATTTTTGAATTCACCGCCGAACCAAATCAAACAAAATCTACAACCATGCTGACACTAGTGACACGCACATTATAGGAACTACAGGTTATAGGCTTTAAATCCGTAAATATCGCCATGCGGCCAGATTAAATGCGTGGCCATATTATCCTTTGGTACCCTGGAAGTAAAATTGACATTTTCAATTTTTTTACATTAAGCTACTTGGTCCGTTCAATGACAGATGAATATAATTGGTTTTGGTCAACCCCCTTTATGAAACCCCCAAAATTTCGTTAGTTTTTGCGTATCTCTAGCCGTTCTTGAGATATCTGCAAATTTTTGAATTCACTGCCGAACAAAATCAAACGAAATCTACAACCATGCTGGCACTAGTGACACGCACATTATTGGAACTACAGGTTATAGGATTTAAATCCGTAAATATCGCCATGCGGTCAGATTAAATGCGTGGCCATATTATCGCTTGGTACCCTGGAAGTAAAATTGACATTTTCAATTTTTTTACATTAAGCTACTTGGTCCGTTCAATGACAGATGAACTTAATTGGTTTTGGTCAACCCCCTTTATGCAACCCCCAAAATTTCGTCAGTTTTTGAGTATCTCTAGCCGTTTTTGAGATATCTGCAAATTTTTGTATTCTCCGCCGACCAAACTCAAACAAAATCTACAACCATGCTGGCACTAGTGACACGCACATTAAAGGACCTACCGGTTATAGTCTTCAAATCCGTAAATATCGCCATGCGGCCAGATTAAATGTGTGGCCATATTATCCCTTGGTACCCTGGAAGTAAAATTGACATTTTCAATTTTTTTACATTAAGCTACTTGGTCCGTTCAATGACAGATGAACTTAGTGGGGTTTGGCCATCCCCCCTTTATAAAACCCCCACAATTTCGTCAGTTTTTGCGTATCTTTAGCCGTTCTTGAGATATCTGCAAATTTTTGAATTCACCGCCGAACCAAATCAAACAAAATCTACAACCATGCTGGCACTAGTGACACGCACATTATAGGAACTACAGGTTATAGGCTTTAAATCCGTAAATATCGCCATGCGGCCAGATTAAATGCGTGGCCATATTATCCCTTGGTACCCTGGAAGTAAAATTGACATTTTCAATTTTTTTACATTAAGCTACTTGGTCCGTTCAATGACAGATGAATATAATGGGTTTTGGTCATCCCCCCTTTATGCAACTCCCAAAATTTCGTCAGTTTTTGCGTATGACTAGCCGTTCTTGAGATATCTGCAAATTTTTGAATTCACCGCCGACCCAAATCAAACGAAATCTACAACCATGGTGGCACTAGTGACACGCACATTATAGGAACTACAGGTTATAGGCTTTAAATCCGTAAATATCGCCATGCGGCCAGATTAAATGTGTGGCCATATTATCCCTTGGTACCCTGGAAGTAAAATTGACATTTTCAATTTTTTTACATTAAGCTACTTGGTCCGTTCAATGACAGATGAACTTAGTGGGTTTTGGCCATCCCCCCTTTATAAAACCCCCACAATTTCGTCAGTTTTTGCGTATCTCTAGCCGTTCTTGAGATATCTGCAAATTTTTGTATTGACCGCCGAACCAAATCAAACAAAATCTACAACCATGCTGGCACTAGTGACACGCACATTATAGGAACTACAGGTTATAGGATTTAAATCCATAAATATCGCCATGCGGTCAGATTAAATGCGTGGCCATATTATCCCTTGGTACCCTGGAAGTAAAATTGACATTTTCAATTTTTTTACATTAAGCTACTTGGTCCGTTCAATGACAGATGAACTTAGTGGGTTTTGGCCATCCCCCCTTTATAAAACCCCCACAATTTCGTCAGTTTTTGCGTATCTCTAGCCGTTCTTGAGATATCTGCAAATTTTTGTATTGACCGCCGAACCAAATCAAACAAAATCTACAACCATGCTGGCACTAGTGACACGCACATTATAGGAACTACAGGTTATAGGATTTAAATCCATAAATATCGCCATGCGGTCAGATTAAATGCGTGGCCATATTATCCGTTGGTACCCTGGAAGTAAAATTGACATTTTCAATTTTTTTACATTAAGCTACTTGGTCCGTTCAATGACAGATGAACTTAATTGGTTTTGGTCAACCCCCTTTATGCAACCCCCAAAATTTCTTCAGTTTTTGAGTATCTCTAGCCGTTTTTAAGATATCTGCAAATTTTTGTATTCTCCGCCGACCAAACTCAAACAAAATCTACAACCATGCTGGCACTAGTGACACGCACATTAAAGGACCTACCGGTTATAGTCTTCAAATCCGTAAATATCGCCATGCGGCCAGATTAAATGTGTGGCCATATTATCCCTTGGTACCCTGGAAGTAAAATTGACATTTTCAATTTTTTTACATTAAGCTACTTGGTCCGTTCAATGACAGATGAACTTAGTGGGTTTTGGCCATCCCCCCTTTATAAAACCCCCACAATTTCGTCAGTTTTTGCGTATCTCTAGCCGTTTTTGAGATATCTGCAAATTTTTGTATTCTCCGCCGACCAAACTCAAACAAAATCTACAACCATGCTGGCACTAGTGACACGCACATTAAAGGACCTACCGGTTATAGTCTTCAAATCCGTAAATATCGCCATGCGGCCAGATTAAATGTGTGGCCATATTATCCCTTGGTACCCTGGAAGTAAAATTGACATTTTCAATTTTTTTACATTAAGCTACTTGGTCCGTTCAATGACAGATGAACTTAGTGGGGTTTGGCCATCCCCCCTTTATAAAACCCCCACAATTTCGTCAGTTTTTGCGTATCTTTAGCCGTTCTTGAGATATCTGCAAATTTTTGAATTCACCGCCGAACCAAATCAAACAAAATCTACAACCATGCTGGCACTAGTGACACGCACATTATAGGAACTACAGGTTATAGGCTTTAAATCCGTAAATATCGCCATGCGGCCAGATTAAATGCGTGGCCATATTATCCCTTGGTACCCTGGAAGTAAAATTGACATTTTCAATTTTTTTACATTAAGCTACTTGGTCCGTTCAATGACAGATGAATATAATGGGTTTTGGTCATCCCCCCTTTATGCAACTCCCAAAATTTCGTCAGTTTTTGCGTATGACTAGCCGTTCTTGAGATATCTGCAAATTTTTGAATTCACCGCCGACCCAAATCAAACGAAATCTACAACCATGGTGGCACTAGTGACACGCACATTATAGGAACTACAGGATATAGGCTTTAAATCCGTAAATATCGCCATGCGGCCAGATTAAATGTGTGGCCATATTATCCCTTGGTACCCTGGAAGTAAAATTGACATTTTCAATTTTTTTACATTAAGCTACTTGGTCCGTTCAATGACAGATGAACTTAGTGGGTTTTGGCCATCCCCCCTTTATAAAACCCCCACAATTTCGTCAGTTTTTGCGTATCTCTAGCCGTTCTTGAGATATCTGCAAATTTTTGTATTGACCGCCGAACCAAATCAAACAAAATCTACAACCATGCTGGCACTAGTGACACGCACATTATAGGAACTACAGGTTATAGGATTTAAATCCATAAATATCGCCATGCGGTCAGATTAAATGCGTGGCCATATTATCCCTTGGTACCCTGGAAGTAAAATTGACATTTTCAATTTTTTTACATTAAGCTACTTGGTCCGTTCAATGACAGATGAACTTAATTGGTTTTGGTCAACCCCCTTTATGCAACCCCCAAAATTTCGTCAGTTTTTGCGTATCTCTAGCCGTTCTTGAGATATCTGCAAATTTTTGTATTGACCGCCGACCAAACTCAAACGAAATCTACAACCATGCTGGCACTAGTGACACGCACATTATATTAATTACAGGTTATAGGTTTTAAATCCGTAAATGTCGCTATGCGGCCAGATTAAATGCGTGGCCATATTATCCGTTGGTACCCTGGAAGTAAAATTGACATTTTCAATTTTTTTACATTAAGCTACTTGGTCCGTTCAATGACAGATGAACTTAATTGGTTTTGGTCAACCCCCTTTATGCAACCCCCAAAATTTCTTCAGTTTTTGCGTATCTCTAGCCGTTTTTGAGATATCTGCAAATTTTTGTATTCTCCGCCGACCAAACTCAAACAAAATCTACAACCATGCTGGCACTAGTGACACGCACATTAAAGGACCTACAGGTTATAGTCTTCAAATCCGTAAATATCGCCATGCGGCCAGATTAAATGTGTGGCCATATTATCCCTTGGTACCCTGGAAGTAAAATTGACATTTTCAATTTTTTTACATTAAGCTACTTGGTCCGTTCAATGACAGATGAACTTAGTGGGTTTTGGCCATCCCCCCTTTATAAAACCCCCACAATTTCGTCAGTTTTTGCGTATCTCTAGCCGTTCTTGAGATATCTGCAAATTTTTGTATTGACCGCCGACCAAACTCAAACGAAATCTACAACCATGCTGGCACTAGTGACACGCACATTATATTAATTACAGGTTATAGGTTTTAAATCCGTATATGTCGCTATGCGGCCAGATTAAATGCGTGGCCATATTATCCGTTGGTACCCTGGAAGTAAAATTGACATTTTCAATTTTTTTACATTAAGCTACTTGGTCCGTTCAATGACAGATGAATATAATGGGTTTTGGTCATCCCCCCTTTATGCAACTCCCAAAATTTCGTCAGTTTTTGCGTATCACTAGCCGTTCTTGAGATATCTGCAAATTTTTGTATTCTCCGCCGACCAAACTCAAACAAAATCTACAACCATGCTGGCACTAGTGACACGCACATTAAAGGACCTACCGGTTATAGTCTTCAAATCCGTAAATATCGCCATGCGGCCAGATTAAATGTGTGGTCATATTATCCCTTGGTACCCTGGAAGTAAAATTGACATTTTCAATTTTTTTACATTAAGCTACTTGGTCCGTTCAATGACAGATGAATATAATTGGTTTTGGTCAACCCCCTTTATGAAACCCCCAAAATTTCGTTAGTTTTTGCGTATCTCTAGCCGTTCTTGAGATATCTGCAAATTTTTGAATTCACTGCCGAACAAAATCAAACGAAATCTACAACCATGCTGGCACTAGTGACACGCACATTATTGGAACTACAGGTTATAGGATTTAAATCCGTAAATATCGCCATGCGGTCAGATTAAATGCGTGGCCATATTATCGCTTGGTACCCTGGAAGTAAAATTGACATTTTCAATTTTTTTACATTAAGCTACTTGGTCCGTTCAATGACAGATGAACTTAATTGGTTTTGGTCAACCCCCTTTATGCAACCCCCAAAATTTCGTCAGTTTTTGCGTATCTCTAGCCGTTTTTGAGATATCTGCAAATTTTTGTATTCTCCGCCGACCAAACTCAAACAAAATCTACAACCATGCTGGCACTAGTGACACGCACATTAAAGGACCTACCGGTTATAGTCTTCAAATCCGTAAATATCGCCATGCGGCCAGATTAAATGTGTGGCCATATTATCCCTTGGTACCCTGGAAGTAAAATTGACATTTTCAATTTTTTTACATTAAGCTACTTGGTCCGTTCAATGACAGATGAACTTAGTGGGGTTTGGCCATCCCCCCTTTATAAAACCCCCACAATTTCGTCAGTTTTTGCGTATCTTTAGCCGTTCTTGAGATATCTGCAAATTTTTGAATTCACCGCCGAACCAAATCAAACAAAATCTACAACCATGCTGGCACTAGTGACACGCACATTATAGGAACTACAGGTTATAGGCTTTAAATCCGTAAATATCGCCATGCGGCCAGATTAAATGCGTGGCCATATTATCCCTTGGTACCCTGGAAGTAAAATTGACATTTTCAATTTTTTTACATTAAGCTACTTGGTCCGTTCAATGACAGATGAATATAATGGGTTTTGGTCATCCCCCCTTTATGCAACTCCCAAAATTTCGTCAGTTTTTGCGTATGACTAGCCGTTCTTGAGATATCTGCAAATTTTTGAATTCACCGCCGACCCAAATCAAACGAAATCTACAACCATGGTGGCACTAGTGACACGCACATTATAGGAACTACAGGATATAGGCTTTAAATCCGTAAATATCGCCATGCGGCCAGATTAAATGCGTGGCCATATTATCCCTTGGTACCCTGGAAGTAAAATTGACATTTTCAATTTTTTTACATTAAGCTACTTGGTCCGTTCAATGACAGATGAACTTAGTGGGTTTTGGCCATCCCCCCTTTATAAAACCCCCACAATTTCGTCAGTTTTTGCGTATCTCTAGCCGTTCTTGAGATATCTGCAAATTTTTGTATTGACCGCCGAACCAAATCAAACAAAATCTACAACCATGCTGGCACTAGTGACACGCACATTATAGGAACTACAGGTTATAGGATTTAAATCCATAAATATCGCCATGCGGTCAGATTAAATGCGTGGCCATATTATCCCTTGGTACCCTGGAAGTAAAATTGACATTTTCAATTTTTTTACATTAAGCTACTTGGTCCGTTCAATGACAGATGAACTTAGTGGGTTTTGGCCATCCCCCCTTTATAAAACCCCCACAATTTCTTCAGTTTTTGCGTATCTCTAGCCGTTCTTGAGATATCTGCAAATTTTTGTATTGACCGCCGAACCAAATCAAACAAAATCTACAACCATGCTGGCACTAGTGACACGCACATTATAGGAACTACAGGTTATAGGATTTAAATCCATAAATATCGCCATGCGGTCAGATTAAATGCGTGGCCATATTATCCCTTGGTACCCTGGAAGTAAAATTGACATTTTCAATTTTTTTACATTAAGCTACTTGGTCCGTTCAATGACAGATGAACTTAATTGGTTTTGGTCAACCCCCTTTATGCAACCCCCAAAATTTCTTCAGTTTTTGAGTATCTCTAGCCGTTTTTAAGATATCTGCAAATTTTTGTATTCTCCGCCGACCAAACTCAAACAAAATCTACAACCATGCTGGCACTAGTGACACGCACATTAAAGGACCTACCGGTTATAGTCTTCAAATCCGTAAATATCGCCATGCGGCCAGATTAAATGTGTGGCCATATTATCCCTTGGTACCCTGGAAGTAAAATTGACATTTTCAATTTTTTTACATTAAGCTACTTGGTCCGTTCAATGACAGATGAACTTAGTGGGTTTTGGCCATCCCCCCTTTATAAAACCCCCACAATTTCGTCAGTTTTTGCGTATCTCTAGCCGTTTTTGAGATATCTGCAAATTTTTGTATTCTCCGCCGACCAAACTCAAACAAAATCTACAACCATGCTGGCACTAGTGACACGCACATTAAAGGACCTACCGGTTATAGTCTTCAAATCCGTAAATATCGCCATGCGGCCAGATTAAATGTGTGGCCATATTATCCCTTGGTACCCTGGAAGTAAAATTGACATTTTCAATTTTTTTACATTAAGCTACTTGGTCCGTTCAATGACAGATGAACTTAGTGGGGTTTGGCCATCCCCCCTTTATAAAACCCCCACAATTTCGTCAGTTTTTGCGTATCTTTAGCCGTTCTTGAGATATCTGCAAATTTTTGAATTCACCGCCGACCCAAATCAAACAAAATCTACAACCATGCTGGCACTAGTGACACGCACATTATAGGAACTACAGGTTATAGTCTTCAAATCCGTAAATATCGCCATGCGGCCAGATTAAATGCGTGGCCATATTATCCCTTGGTACCCTGGAAGTAAAATTGACATTTTCAATTTTTTTACATTAAGCTACTTGGTCCGTTCAATGACAGATGAAAATAATGGGTTTTGGTCATCCCCCCTTTATGCAACTCCCAAAATTTCGTCAGTTTTTGCGTATCACTAGCCGTTCTTGAGATATCTGCAAATTTTTGAATTCACCGCCGACCCAAATCAAACGAAATCTACAACCATGGTGGCACTAGTGACACGCACATTATAGGAACTACAGGATATAGGCTTTAAATCCGTAAATATCGCCATGCGGCCAGATTAAATGTGTGGCCATATTATCCCTTGGTACCCTGGAAGTAAAATTGACATTTTCAATTTTTTTACATTAAGCTACTTGGTCCGTTCAATGACAGATGAACTTAGTGGGTTTTGGCCATCCCCCCTTTATAAAACCCCCACAATTTCGTCAGTTTTTGCGTATCTCTAGCCGTTCTTGAGATATCTGCAAATTTTTGTATTGACCGCCGAACCAAATCAAACTAAATCTACAACCATGCTGGCACTAGTGACACGCACATTATAGGAACTACAGGTTATAGGATTTAAATCCATAAATATCGCCATGCGGTCAGATTAAATGCGTGGCCATATTATCCCTTGGTACCCTGGAAGTAAAATTGACATTTTCAATTTTTTTACATTAAGCTACTTGGTCCGTTCAATGACAGATGAACTTAGTGGGTTTTGGCCATCCCCCCTTTATAAAACCCCCACAATTTCGTCAGTTTTTGCGTATCTCTAGCCGTTCTTGAGATATCTGCAAATTTTTGTATTGACCGCCGAACCAAATCAAACAAAATCTACAACCATGCTGGCACTAGTGACACGCACATTATAGGAACTACAGGTTATAGGATTTAAATCCATAAATATCGCCATGCGGTCAGATTAAATGCGTGGCCATATTATCCCTTGGTACCCTGGAAGTAAAATTGACATTTTCAATTTTTTTACATTAAGCTACTTGGTCCGTTCAATGACAGATGAACTTAATTGGTTTTGGTCAACCCCCTTTATGCAACCCCCAAAATTTCTTCAGTTTTTGAGTATCTCTAGCCGTTTTTAAGATATCTGCAAATTTTTGTATTCTCCGCCGACCAAACTCAAACAAAATCTACAACCATGCTGGCACTAGTGACACGCACATTAAAGGACCTACCGGTTATAGTCTTCAAATCCGTAAATATCGCCATGCGGCCAGATTAAATGTGTGGCCATATTATCCCTTGGTACCCTGGAAGTAAAATTGACATTTTCAATTTTTTTACATTAAGCTACTTGGTCCGTTCAATGACAGATGAACTTAGTGGGTTTTGGCCATCCCCCCTTTATAAAACCCCCACAATTTCGTCAGTTTTTGCGTATCTCTAGCCGTTCTTGAGATATCTGCAAATTTTTGAATTCACCGCCGAACCAAATCAAACAAAATCTACAACCATGCTGGCACTAGTGACACGCACATTATAGGAACTACAGGTTATAGGCTTTAAATCCGTAAATATCGCCATGCGGCCAGATTAAATGCGTGGCCATATTATCCCTTGGTACCCTGGAAGTAAAATTGACATTTTCAATTTTTTTACATTAAGCTACTTGGTCCGTTCAATGACAGATGAATATAATGGGTTTTGGTCATCCCCCCTTTATGCAACTCCCAAAATTTCGTCAGTTTTTGCGTATCACTAGCCGTTCTTGAGATATCTGCAAATTTTTGAATTCACCGCCGACCCAAATCAAACGAAATCTACAACCATGGTGGCACTAGTGACACGCACATTATAGGAACTACAGGATATAGGCTTTAAATCCGTAAATATCGCCATGCGGCCAGATTAAATGCGTGGCCATATTATCGCTTGGTACCCTGGAAGTAAAATTGACATTTTCAATTTTTTTACATTAAGCTACTTGGTCCGTTCAATGACAGATGAACTTAATTGGTTTTGGTCAACCCCCTTTATGCAACCCCCAAAATTTCTTCAGTTTTTGAGTATCTCTAGCCGTTTTTGAGATATCTGCAAATTTTTGTATTCTCCGCCGACCAAACTCAAACAAAATCTACAACCATGCTGGCACTAGTGACACGCACATTAAAGGACCTACCGGTTATAGTCTTCAAATCCGTAAATATCGCCATGCGGCCAGATTAAATGTGTGGTCATATTATCCCTTGGTACCCTGGAAGTAAAATTGACATTTTCAATTTTTTTACATTAAGCTACTTGGTCCGTTCAATGACAGATGAACTTAGTGGGTTTTGGCCATCCCCCCTTTATAAAACCCCCACAATTTCGTCAGTTTTTGCGTATCTCTAGCCGTTCTTGAGATATCTGCAAATTTTTGTATTGACCGCCGAACCAAATCAAACAAAATCTACAACCATGCTGGCACTAGTGACACGCACATTATAGGAACTACAGGTTATAGGATTTAAATCCGTAAATATCGCCATGCGGCCAGATTAAATGTGTGGCCATATTATCCCTTGGTACCCTGGAAGTAAAATTGACATTTTCAATTTTTTTACATTAAGCTACTTGGTCCGTTCAATGACAGATGAACTTAGTGGGGTTTGGCCATCCCCCCTTTATAAAACCCCCACAATTTCGTCAGTTTTTGCGTATCTTTAGCCGTTCTTGAGATATCTGCAAATTTTTGAATTCACCGCCGAACCAAATCAAACAAAATCTACAACCATGCTGGCACTAGTGACACGCACATTATAGGAACTACAGGTTATAGGCTTTAAATCCGTAAATATCGCCATGCGGCCAGATTAAATGCGTGGCCATATTATCCCTTGGTACCCTGGAAGTAAAATTGACATTTTCAATTTTTTTACATTAAGCTACTTGGTCCGTTCAATGACAGATGAATATAATGGGTTTTGGTCATCCCCCCTTTATGCAACTCCCAAAATTTCGTCAGTTTTTGCGTATCACTAGCCGTTCTTGAGATATCTGCAAATTTTTGTATTCTCCGCCGACCAAACTCAAACAAAATCTACAACCATGCTGGCACTAGTGACACGCACATTAAAGGACCTACCGGTTATAGTCTTCAAATCCGTAAATATCGCCATGCGGCCAGATTAAATGTGTGGTCATATTATCCCTTGGTACCCTGGAAGTAAAATTGACATTTTCAATTTTTTTACATTAAGCTACTTGGTCCGTTCAATGACAGATGAACTTAGTGGGTTTTGGCCATCCCCCCTTTATAAAACCCCCACAATTTCGTCAGTTTTTGCGTATCTCTAGCCGTTCTTGAGATATCTGCAAATTTTTGTATTGACCGCCGACCAAACTCAAACAAAATCTACAACCATGCTGGCACTAGTGACACGCACATTAAAGGACCTACCGGTTATAGTCTTCAAATCCGTAAATATCGCCATGCGGCCAGATTAAATGTGTGGTCATATTATCCCTTGGTACCCTGGAAGTAAAATTGACATTTTCAATTTTTTTACATTAAGCTACTTGGTCCGTTCAATGACAGATGAACTTAGTGGGTTTTGGCCATCCCCCCTTTATAAAACCCCCACAATTTCGTCAGTTTTTGCGTATCTCTAGCCGTTCTTGAGATATCTGCAAATTTTTGTATTGACCGCCGAACCAAATCAAACAAAATCTACAACCATGCTGGCACTAGTGACACGCACATTATAGGAACTACAGGTTATAGGATTTAAATCCGTAAATATCGCCATGCGGCCAGATTAAATGTGTGGCCATATTATCCCTTGGTACCCTGGAAGTAAAATTGACATTTTCAATTTTTTTACATTAAGCTACTTGGTCCGTTCAATGACAGATGAACTTAGTGGGGTTTGGCCATCCCCCCTTTATAAAACCCCCACAATTTCGTCAGTTTTTGCGTATCTTTAGCCGTTCTTGAGATATCTGCAAATTTTTGAATTCACCGCCGAACCAAATCAAACAAAATCTACAACCATGCTGGCACTAGTGACACGCACATTATAGGAACTACAGGTTATAGGCTTTAAATCCGTAAATATCGCCATGCGGCCAGATTAAATGCGTGGCCATATTATCCCTTGGTACCCTGGAAGTAAAATTGACATTTTCAATTTTTTTACATTAAGCTACTTGGTCCGTTCAATGACAGATGAATATAATGGGTTTTGGTCATCCCCCCTTTATGCAACTCCCAAAATTTCGTCAGTTTTTGCGTATCACTAGCCGTTCTTGAGATATCTGCAAATTTTTGAATTCACCGCCGACCCAAATCAAACGAAATCTACAACCATGGTGGCACTAGTGACACGCACATTATAGGAACTACAGGATATAGGCTTTAAATCCGTAAATATCGCCATGCGGCCAGATTAAATGCGTGGCCATATTATCGCTTGGTACCCTGGAAGTAAAATTGACATTTTCAATTTTTTTACATTAAGCTACTTGGTCCGTTCAATGACAGATGAACTTAATTGGTTTTGGTCAACCCCCTTTATGCAACCCCCAAAATTTCTTCAGTTTTTGAGTATCTCTAGCCGTTTTTGAGATATCTGCAAATTTTTGTATTCTCCGCCGACCAAACTCAAACAAAATCTACAACCATGCTGGCACTAGTGACACGCACATTAAAGGACCTACCGGTTATAGTCTTCAAATCCGTAAATATCGCCATGCGGCCAGATTAAATGTGTGGTCATATTATCCCTTGGTACCCTGGAAGTAAAATTGACATTTTCAATTTTTTTACATTAAGCTACTTGGTCCGTTCAATGACAGATGAACTTAGTGGGTTTTGGCCATCCCCCCTTTATAAAACCCCCACAATTTCGTCAGTTTTTGCGTATCTCTAGCCGTTCTTGAGATATCTGCAAATTTTTGTATTGACCGCCGAACCAAATCAAACAAAATCTACAACCATGCTGGCACTAGTGACACGCACATTATAGGAACTACAGGTTATAGGATTTAAATCCATAAATATCGCCATGCGGTCAGATTAAATGCGTGGCCATATTATCCCTTGGTACCCTGGAAGTAAAATTGACATTTTCAATTTTTTTACATTAAGCTACTTGGTCCGTTCAATGACAGATGAACTTAGTGGGTTTTGGCCATCCCCCCTTTATAAAACCCCCACAATTTCGTCAGTTTTTGCGTATCTCTAGCCGTTCTTGAGATATCTGCAAATTTTTGTATTGACCGCCGAACCAAATCAAACAAAATCTACAACCATGCTGGCACTAGTGACACGCACATTATATTAATTACAGGTTATAGGTTTTAAATCCGTAAATGTCGCTATGCGGCCAGATTAAATGCGTGGCCATATTATCCGTTGGTACCCTGGAAGTAAAATTGACATTTTCAATTTTTTTACATTAAGCTACTTGGTCCGTTCAATGACAGATGAACTTAGTGGGTTTTGGCCATCCCCCCTTTATAAAACCCCCACAATTTCGTCAGTTTTTGCGTATCTCTAGCCGTTCTTGAGATATCTGCAAATTTTTGTATTGACCGCCGACCAAACTCAAACAAAATCTACAACCATGCTGGCACTAGTGACACGCACATTAAAGGACCTACCGGTTATAGTCTTCAAATCCGTAAATATCGCCATGCGGCCAGATTAAATGTGTGGTCATATTATCCCTTGGTACCCTGGAAGTAAAATTGACATTTTCAATTTTTTTACATTAAGCTACTTGGTCCGTTCAATGACAGATGAACTTAGTGGGTTTTGGCCATCCCCCCTTTATAAAACCCCCACAATTTCGTCAGTTTTTGCGTATCTCTAGCCGTTCTTGAGATATCTGCAAATTTTTGTATTGACCGCCGAACCAAATCAAACAAAATCTACAACCATGCTGGCACTAGTGACACGCACATTATAGGAACTACAGGTTATAGGATTTAAATCCGTAAATATCGCCATGCGGCCAGATTAAATGTGTGGCCATATTATCCCTTGGTACCCTGGAAGTAAAATTGACATTTTCAATTTTTTTACATTAAGCTACTTGGTCCGTTCAATGACAGATGAACTTAGTGGGGTTTGGCCATCCCCCCTTTATAAAACCCCCACAATTTCGTCAGTTTTTGCGTATCTTTAGCCGTTCTTGAGATATCTGCAAATTTTTGAATTCACCGCCGACCCAAATCAAACAAAATCTACAACCATGCTGGCACTAGTGACACGCACATTATAGGAACTACAGGTTATAGGCTTTAAATCCGTAAATATCGCCATGCGGCCAGATTAAATGCGTGGCCATATTATCCCTTGGTACCCTGGAAGTAAAATTGACATTTTCAATTTTTTTACATTAAGCTACTTGGTCCGTTCAATGACAGATGAATATAATGGGTTTTGGTCATCCCCCCTTTATGCAACTCCCAAAATTTCGTCAGTTTTTGCGTATCACTAGCCGTTCTTGAGATATCTGCAAATTTTTGAATTCACCGCCGACCCAAATCAAACGAAATCTACAACCATGGTGGCACTAGTGACACGCACATTATAGGAACTACAGGATATAGGCTTTAAATCCGTAAATATCGCCATGCGGCCAGATTAAATGCGTGGCCATATTATCGCTTGGTACCCTGGAAGTAAAATTGACATTTTCAATTTTTTTACATTAAGCTACTTGGTCCGTTCAATGACAGATGAACTTAATTGGTTTTGGTCAACCCCCTTTATGCAACCCCCAAAATTTCTTCAGTTTTTGAGTATCTCTAGCCGTTTTTGAGATATCTGCAAATTTTTGTATTCTCCGCCGACCAAACTCAAACAAAATCTACAACCATGCTGGCACTAGTGACACGCACATTAAAGGACCTACCGGTTATAGTCTTCAAATCCGTAAATATCGCCATGCGGCCAGATTAAATGTGTGGTCATATTATCCCTTGGTACCCTGGAAGTAAAATTGACATTTTCAATTTTTTTACATTAAGCTACTTGGTCCGTTCAATGACAGATGAACTTAGTGGGTTTTGGCCATCCCCCCTTTATAAAACCCCCACAATTTCGTCAGTTTTTGCGTATCTCTAGCCGTTCTTGAGATATCTGCAAATTTTTGTATTGACCGCCGAACCAAATCAAACAAAATCTACAACCATGCTGGCACTAGTGACACGCACATTATAGGAACTACAGGTTATAGGATTTAAATCCATAAATATCGCCATGCGGTCAGATTAAATGCGTGGCCATATTATCCCTTGGTACCCTGGAAGTAAAATTGACATTTTCAATTTTTTTACATTAAGCTACTTGGTCCGTTCAATGACAGATGAACTTAGTGGGTTTTGGCCATCCCCCCTTTATAAAACCCCCACAATTTCGTCAGTTTTTGCGTATCTCTAGCCGTTCTTGAGATATCTGCAAATTTTTGTATTGACCGCCGAACCAAATCAAACAAAATCTACAACCATGCTGGCACTAGTGACACGCACATTATAGGAACTACAGGTTATAGGATTTAAATCCATAAATATCGCCATGCGGTCAGATTAAATGCGTGGCCATATTATCCCTTGGTACCCTGGAAGTAAAATTGACATTTTCAATTTTTTTACATTAAGCTACTTGGTCCGTTCAATGACAGATGAACTTAGTGGGTTTTGGCCATCCCCCCTTTATAAAACCCCCACAATTTCGTCAGTTTTTGCGTATCTCTAGCCGTTCTTGAGATATCTGCAAATTTTTGTATTGACCGCCGACCAAACTCAAACGAAATCTACAACCATGCTGGCACTAGTGACACGCACATTATATTAATTACAGGTTATAGGTTTTAAATCCGTAAATGTCGCTATGCGGCCAGATTAAATGCGTGGCCATATTATCCGTTGGTACCCTGGAAGTAAAATTGACATTTTCAATTTTTTTACATTAAGCTACTTGGTCCGTTCAATGACAGATGAACTTAATGGGTTTTGGTCATCCCCCCTTTATAAAACCCCCACAATTTCGTCAGTTTTTGCGTATCTTTAGCCGTTCTTGAGATATCTGCAAATTTTTGAATTCACCGCCGAACCAAATCAAACAAAATCTACAACCATGCTGACACTAGTGACACGCACATTATAGGAACTACAGGTTATAGGCTTTAAATGCGTAAATATCGCCATGCGGCCAGATTAAATGCGTGGCCATATTATCCGTTGGTACCCTGGAAGTAAAATTGACATTTTCAATTTTTTTACATTAAGCTACTTGGTCCGTTCAATGACAGATGAATATAATTGGTTTTGGTCAACCCCCTTTATGAAACCCCCAAAATTTCGTTAGTTTTTGCGTATCTCTAGCCGTTCTTGAGATATCTGCAAATTTTTGAATTCACTGCCGAACAAAATCAAACGAAATCTACAACCATGCTGGCACTAGTGACACGCACATTATTGGAACTACAGGTTATAGGATTTAAATCCGTAAATATCGCCATGCGGTCAGATTAAATGCGTGGCCATATTATCGCTTGGTACCCTGGAAGTAAAATTGACATTTTCAATTTTTTTACATTAAGCTACTTGGTCCGTTCAATGACAAATGCACTCTATTGGTTTTGGTCATCCCCCCTTTATGAAACTCCCAAAATTTCGTCAGTTTTTGCGTATCTCTAGCCGTCTTTGAGATATCTGCAAATTTTTGAATTCACCGCCGACCAAACTCAAACGAAATCTACAACCATTCTGGCACTAGTGACATGCACATTATAGGAACTACAGGTTATAGTCTTTAAATCCGTTAATATCGCCATCCGGCCAGATTAAATGCGTGGCCATATTATCCTTCCGTACCCTGGAAGTAAAATTGACATTTTTAATTTTTTTACGATTAGACACTGGGTCCGGTCAATGACAAATGCACTCTATGGGTTTCGGTCAACCCCCCTTTATGGAACCCCCAAAATTTCGTAAGTTTTTGCGTATCTCTAGCCGTTTTTGAGATATCAGCAAATTTTTGAATTCACCGCCGACCAAACTCAAACGAAATCTACAACCATGCTGGCACTATTGTCACGCACATTAGAAGAACTACAGGTTATAGTCTTTAAATCCGTTTATATCGCCATCCGGCCAGATTAAATGCGTGGCCATATTATCCTTCCGTACCCAGGAAGTAAATTTGTGATTTTCAATTTTTTTACGATTAGCCACCGGGTCCGGTCAATGACAAATGCACTCCATGGGTTTTGGTCATCCCCTCATTTATGCAACCCCCACAATTTCGTCAGTTTTTGCGTAACTCTAGCCGTTCTTGAGATATCTGCAAATTTTTGTATTGACCGCCGACCAAACTCAAACGAAATCTACAACCATGCTGGCACTAGTGACACGCACATTATATTAATTACAGGTTATAGGTTTTAAATCCGTAAATGTCGCCATGCGGCCAGATTAAATGCGTGGCCATATTATCCCTTGGTACCCTGGAAGTAAAATTGACATTTTCAATTTTTTTACATTAAGCTACTTGGTCCATTCTATGACAGATGAACTTAATGGGTTTTGGTCAACCCTCCTTTATGAATCCCCCAAAATTTCGTCAGTTTTTGCGTATCACTAGCCGTTCTTGAGATATCTGCCAATTTTTGTATCCACCGCCGACCAAACTCAAACAAAATCCACAACCATGCTGGCACTAGTGACACGCACATTAAAGGACCTACCGGTTATAGTCTTCATATCCGTAAATATCGCCATGCGGCCAGATTAAATGTGTGGCCATATTATCCCTTGGTACCCTGGAAGTAAAATTGACATTTTCAATTTTTTTACATTAAGCTACTTGGTCCATTCTATGACAGATGAACTTAATGGGTTTTGGTCAACCCTCCTTTATGAAACCCCCAAAATTTCGTTAGTTTTTGCGTATCTCTAGCCGTTCTTGAGATATCTGGAAATTTTTGAATTCACTGCCGAACAAAATCAAACGAAATCTACAACCATGCTGGCACTAGTGACACGCACATTATTGGAACTACAGGTTATAGGATTTAAATCCGTAAATATCGCCATGCGGTCAGATTAAATGCGTGGCCATATTATCCCTTGGTACCCTGGAAGTAAAATTGACATTTTCAATTTTTTTACATTAAGCTACTTGGTCCGTTCAATGACAGATGAACTTAGTGGGTTTTGGTCATCCCCCCTCTATGAAAGCCCCAAAATTTCGTTAGTTTTTGCGTATCTCTAGCCGTTCTTGATATATCCGCAAATTTTTGAATTCACCGCCGACCCAAATCAAACGAAATCTACAACCATGGTGGCACTAGTGACACGCACATTAAAGGACCTACCGGTTATAGTTTCAAATTCGTAAATATCGCCATGCGGCCAGATTAAATGCGTGGCCATATTATCCGTTGGTACCCTCGAAGTAAAATTGACATTTTCAATTTTTTTACATTAAGCTACTTGGTCCGTTCAATGACAGATGAACTTAATTGGTTTTGGTCAACCCCCTTTATGCAACCCCCAAAATTTCGTCAGTTTTTGAGTATCTCTAGCCGTTTTTGAGATATCTGCAAATTTTTGTATTCTCCGCCGACCAAACTCAAACGAAATCTACAACCATGTTGGCACTAGTGACACGCACATTATATTAATTACAGGTTATAGGTTTTAAATCCGTAAATGTCGCCATGCTTCCAGATTAAATGCGTGGCCATATTAACGCTTGGTACCCTGGAAGTAAAATTGACATTTTCAATTTTTTTACGATTAGCCACTGGGTCCGGTCAATTACAAATGCACTCTATGGGTTTTGGTCATCCCCCCTTTATGAAACCTCCAAAATTTCGTCAGTTTTTTCGTATCACTATCCGTTCTCGAGATATCAGCAAATTTTTGCATTCACCGCCGAACAAAATCAAACAAAATCTACAACCATGCTGGCACTAGTGACACGCACATTAAAGGACCTACCGGTTATAGTCTTCAAATCCGTAAATATCGCCATGCGGCCAGATTAAATGGGTGAACATATTATCCCTCCGTAACCTGGAAGTAAAATTGTGATTTTCAATTTGTTTACATTAAGCTACTGGGTCCGGTCAATGACAAATGCACGCTATGTGTTTTGGTCATCCCCCCTTTATGAAAGCCCTACAATTTCGTCAGTTTTTGCGTATCTCTAGCCGTTCTCGAGATATCAGCAAATTTTTGAATTCACCGCCGACCAAACTCAAACAAAATCTACAACCATGCTGGCACTAGTGACACGCACATTATAGGAACTACAGGTTATAGGCTCTAAATCCGTAAATATCGCCATGCGGCCAGATTAAAGCGTGGCCATATTATCCCTCCGTACCTTGGAAGTAAAATTGTGATTTTCGATTTTTTTACATTAAGCTACTCGGTCCGGTCAATGACAAATGCACTCTATGGGTTTTGGTCATCCCCCCCTTATGCAACCCCCAAAATTTCGTCAGTTTTTGCGTATCTTTAGCCGTTCTTGAGATATCTGCAAATTTTTGAATTCAACGCCGACCCAAATCAAACGAAATCTACAACCATGGTGGCACTAGTGACACGCACATTAAAGGACCTACCGGTTATAGTCTTCAAATCCGTAAATATCGCCATGCGGCCAGATTAAATGTGTGGCCATATTATCCCTTGGTACCCTGGAAGTAAAATTGACATTTTCAATTTTTTTACATTAAGCTACTTGGTCCGTTCAATGACAGATGGACTTAGTGGGTTTTGGCCATCCCCCCTTTATAAAACCCCCACAATTTCGTCAGTTTTTGCGTATCTCTAGCCGTTCTTGAGATATCTGCAAATTTTTGTATTGACCGCCGAACCAAATCAAACAAAATCTACAACCATGCTGGCACTAGTGACACGCACATTATAGGAACTACAGGTTATAGGATTTAAATCCATAAATATCGCCATGCGGTCAGATTAAATGCGTGGCCATATTATCCCTTGGTACCCTGGAAGTAAAATTGACATTTTCAATTCTTTTACATTAAGCTACTTGGTCCGTTCAATGACAGATGAACTTAGTGGGTTTTGGCCATCCCCCCTTTATAAAAACCCCACAATTTCGTCAGTTTTTGCCTATCTCTAGCCGTTCTTGAGATATCTGCAAATTTTTGTATTGACCGCCGACCAAACTCAAACGAAATCTACAACCATGCTGGCACTAGTGACACGCACATTATATTAATTACAGGTTATAGGTTTTAAATCCGTAAATGTCGCTATGCGGCCAGATTAAATGCGTGGCCATATTATCCGTTGGTACCCTGGAAGTAAAATTGACATTTTCAATTTTTTTACATTAAGCTACTTGGTCCGTTCAATGACAGATGAACTTAATTGGTTTTGGTCAACCCCCTTTATGCAACCCCCAAAATTTCTTCAGTTTTTGAGTATCTCTAGCCGTTTTTGAGATATCTGCAAATTTTTGTATTCTCCGCCGACCAAACTCAAACAAAATCTACAACCATGCTGGCACTAGTGACACGCACATTATAGGAACTAGAGGTTATAGTCTTTAAATTCGTTAATATCGCCATGCGGCCTGATTAAATGCGTGGCCATATTATCCCTTGGTACCCTGGAAGTAAAATTGACATTTTCAATTTTTTTACATTAAGCTACTTGGTCCGTTCAATGACAGATGAACTTAGTGGGTTTTGGCCATCCCCCCTTTATAAAACCCCCACAATTTCGTCAGTTTTTGCGTATCTCTAGCCGTTCTTGAGATATCTGCAAATTTTTGTATTGACCGCCGAACCAAATCAAACAAAATCTACAACCATGCTGGCACTAGTGACACGCACATTATAGGAACTACAGGTTATAGGATTTAAATCCATAAATATCGCCATGCGGTCAGATTAAATGCGTGGCCATATTATCCCTTGGTACCCTGGAAGTAAAATTGACATTTTCAATTTTTTTACATTAAGCTACTTGGTCCGTTCAATGACAGATGAACTTAGTGGGTTTTGGCCATCCCCCCTTTATAAAACCCCCACAATTTCGTCAGTTTTTGCGTATCTCTAGCCGTTCTTGAGATATCTGCAAATTTTTGTATTGACCGCCGACCAAACTCAAACGAAATCTTCAACCATGCTGGCACTAGTGACACGCACATTATATTAATTACAGGTTATAGGTTTTAAATCCGTAAATGTCGCTATGCGGCCAGATTAAATGCGTGGCCATATTATCCGTTGGTACCCTGGAAGTAAAATTGACATTTTCAATTTTTTTACATTAAGCTACTTGGTCCGTTCAATGACAGATGAACTTAATGGGTTTTGGTCATCCCCCCTTTATGCAACCCCCAAAATTTCGTCAGTTTTTGCGTATTACTAGCCGTTCTTGAGATATCTGCAAATTTTTTAATTCACCGCCGACCCAAATCAAACGAAATCTACAACCATGGTGGCACTAGCGACACGCACATTAAAGGAACTACAGGTTATAGTCTTTAAATCCGTTAATATCGCCATCCGGCCAGATTAAATGCGTGGCCTTTATATCCTTCCGTACCATGGAAGTAAAATTGTGATTTTCAATTTTTTTACGATTAGCCACCGGGCCCGGTCAATGACAAATGCACTCTATGGGTTTTGGTCAACCCCCCTTTATGAAACCCACAAAATTTCGTAAGTTTTTGCGTATCTCTAGCCGTTTTTGAGATATCAGAAAATTTTTGTATTCACCGCCGACCAAACTCAAACGAAATCTACAACCATGCTGGCACTAGTGACATGCACATTATAGGAACTACAGGTTATAGTCTTTAAATCCGTTAATATCGCCATCCGGCCAGATTAAATGCGTGGCCATATTATCCTTCCGTACCATGGAAGTAAAATTGTGATTTTCAATTTTTTTACGATTAGACACTGGGTCCGGTCAATGACAAATGCACTGTATGGGTTTTGGTCATCCCCCCTTTATGCAACCCCCAAAATTTCGTCAGTTTTTGCGTATCTCTAGCCGTTCTTGAGATATCAGCAAATTTTTGAATTCACCGCCGACCCAAATCAAACGAAATCTACAACCATGGTGGCACTAGCGACACGCACATTAAAGGAACTACAGGTTATAGTCTTTAAATCCGTTAATATCGCCATCCGGCCAGATTAAATGCGTGGCCATATTATTCTTCCGTACCCTGGAAGTAAAATTGTGATTTTCAATTTTTTTACGATTAGCCACTGGGTCCGGTCAATGACAAATGCACTCTATGGGTTTTGGTCAACCCCCCTTTATGCAACCCCCCAAATTTCGTAAGTTTTTGCGTATCTCTAGCCGTTCTTGAGATATCTGCAAATTTTTGTATTGACCGCCGACCAAACTCAAACGAAATCTACAACCATGCTGGCACTAGTGACACGCACATTAAAGGTCCTTCCGGTTATAGTCTTCACATCCGTAAATATCGCCATGCGGCCAGATTAAATGCGTGGCCATATTATCCTTCCGTACCCTGGAAGTAAAATTGACATTTTCAATTTTTTTACGATTGGCCACTGGGTCCGGTCAATGACAAATGCACTCTATGGGTTTTGGCCATCCCCCCTTTATGAAACCCCCAAAATTTCGGCAGTTTTTGCGTATCTCTAGCCGTTCTTGAGATATCTGCAAATTTTTGTATTGACCGCCGACCAAACTCAAACGAAATCTACAACCATGGTGGCACTAGCGACACGCACATTAAAGGAACTACAGGTTATAGTCTTTAAATCCGTTAATATCGCCATCCGGCCAGATTAAATGCGTGGCCATATTATCCTTCCGTACCATGGAAGTAAAATTGTGATTTTCAATTTTTTTACGATTAGCCACCGGGCCCGGTCAATGACAAATGCACTCTATGTGTTTTGGTCATCACCCCTTTATGAAACCCCCAAAATTTCGGCAGTTTTTGCGTATCTCTAGCCGTTCTTGAGATATCTGCAAATTTTTGTATTGACCGCCGACCAAACTCAAACGAAATCTACAACCATGCTGGCACTAGTGACACGCACATTATATTAATTACAGGTTATAGGTTTTAAATCCGTAAATATCGCCATGCGGCCAGATTAAATGGGTGAACATATTATCCCTCCGTACCCTGGAAGTAAAATTGTGATTTTCAATTTGTTTACATTAAGCTACTGGGTCCGGTCAATGACAAATGCACTCTATGTGTTTTGGTCATCACCCCTTTATGAAACCCCCAAAATTTCGTCAGTTTTTGCGTATCTCTAGCCGTTCTCGAGATATCAGCAAATTTTTGAATTCACCGCCGACCCAAATCAAACGAAATATACAACCATGGTGACACTAGTGACACGATCATTAAAGGACCTACCGGTTATAGGCTTTAAATCCGCTAATATCTCCATGTGTTTATCACACTCTTGCCTCAATTGCCATTGTTTTACAGGTAGCTTGTAAGCCAGATGCAATAAGCTTTCAAAAAGACGAATTCTTGCATGTAAAACGGATAATCCAAATTCAAAGGAACCTTCATTCATTTCTTTAGTCTTGGTTAAATCATTAAAATCTTTAGAAGTCATACCACACACATAACATTTCATTGTAGATTTAGTACTCGTTGCAGCATTGCGAACTTTAGCGTCAACCATAGTAAGCACTAAAGTATGTTGAATCGAACAATGTTTTTGGGCGATTACAACTTGCGATTTTATCAATTGCTGTGCTGCGTTTTTTACATATTGGATTTCTTCAGTTGTAATATCCACGGATTCTTTAACAAACCTGATCCTTATAGGTCTACAGTAACGCGGCGAAGATGGCGTTGGATTTTCCCAAATTATCTTATTATTTATTCTACAAATTAATTGTAGTGGCACGAAGGAGCTTTAGAAGATGCTGGCATCTGAATCACTGTCATTTTCAAATTTTTACTTAAACTGTGACTGTTGAGATCCGTCACAACCCCATTTACCAATTAACGTAAGATTTTTACAGTCTTCTTCACTTAAGGTCTGAATAATTTCATCTAAATACGTTAATAATCTGATTACTGTATGGTTTAACAAGTCTTGTAAATTTGTTTCTGCACAAGTTTCTGTTACATTATAAGATTCTTTGATGGGGTAACATTCCTTTTTAGCTCTTTGTAGGATAGAGTAACATGGATACAGCTTCTTATTAGATTGTCTAATTACATCATATTGATGTCTTGACAGACCAGCTTCAATAAACATAGCCAGTGCCTGCAGAGGGGACGACTGTGATTTTTTTTCTTGCAAAGATTTTTTATAAGCCTCTTTGTATTTCTTGGCTCGTTTTGGAGTACTGATCACTTCATTTAGTACTTTTGAAGCGTTTCTTTTTCCTGTAACCTGAAGCGCAACTTGGGCAGCAAAAACTAACTCATCGGAATTTACATTCTTACGTAAATCCGCAGTTTTACGTCTTTTACTGCGATCGCTTAACTCTTCGAATGTCTTTGATGGACGTCCCAACCGCTGCGTTGTTTTTGGTAACTCAAATGTACCCTGGAGCCAATCGTGATTATTTGTAATAAAAATGTCTTCTTTTTTGTATGCTGCTGCCCATCTACGCTTCATTTCAGATTTAAAGTAAGAAAATGTGTGCTTTATTTTCTTTTTATCCGCTTCAGGATAATTATACCGACTAAATAGAAAATTTTCAACAAATTTCAATTGTCTGTTTGTATCCATTCCCTTTTGTTGCCACATCATAGTAAATATTCTTTGTCTGGTAAATATTTCTACTCCAGAAGACTCTTAAAGTGAAAAAACACTAACTAAATGAAAATAACTGTTACGAATATAAGATTTCAGTATAGCCCAGTCAAAATAGCCGAAAAAAGGTCGAAAGTTAGAAAAAATTCGCATAGAGCTGAAAATTTGATATCCTTAGAATTTCGTTGTTTCCATCTATGTATCCCCGAGTAAGCTGAAATTTTGCACACACCTTCTATTAGTGACTACAAGATCACTGTTAGACGAATTTTTGACGATTAGCATCCGTTCGCGTTTTTTTAGGTTTAGGCGATTCAATTCCTGATGCATCCAAACGCGCACCTAAAAAAACGCCATAATTCGCGAACGGATGATAGTCGCAAAAAAATTGTTTAACAGTACCCTTGTAGTCACTAATGGAAGATCTGTACAAGATTTCAGCCGAATCGGACATATCCGCTTATCGGAAGTTTATTCCTGAGTATAAGTGCATATTAGTATTGTCGATGTTTGAAATCGCGATATCTCAGTAATGGTGATTCGAAGAAAAAAAAGTATTTGAACTATTTTTGTAGACAATTGCATGATCTACAACTTTTGTCTGTCCTATTTTTACGCTAACATTTACCGTTTAAGAGAAATATGTGAAAAACCGATATTTGTGACCTTTGCCCTCGGAAAAAGTTTTTGTCGCAGGTGTGATTCGTGAGAACTTTTGATATTTCATTTTTAATACAAGTGTATTTAAGACCTGTACCAATTTTCAGCTTTATGCGAATTTTTTCTAACTAAAATGCTATTTTGACTGGGCTATTAGTCCTATTTTGCGTTGAAATGTTGGATTTCCGCGCGAATCCGCGTTTTATGTTTTTTTAGTCATTAAGTGAAAAACTTTTTCCAAATATTGACATATGAACCTAAAAAATCAGACACTAAAATAGTTTTTCCTCCCTGGGAGTACTACCTTACATTCTGATATTACGTATATTATATCATTAAACAAGTACTCTTACTTACCTCCTTCAGAACGATTCATAGTCGAATTCTTGTACACTTAAACGCTGTTAAATTAAGAAACTTCACCAACGAAAGTACTTACGCGATTACGGAGATGACATAAAATAACAACGCTCATTTTTCAAAATAATCGCACGTCAATCGAAGCAAGGCGTGGAAAATGGTTTCTTATGTTATAACTATTCAGTTATTTCTAGTAATTGTTTATTCCTAGTTACAATGACTTTGACAAAATCGACTTTTGACCGGCTAAATTTTCCAAATACCCCACTGTGCGACGGAGGATTTTCTGGTGAATTGGATTTAGATTTGTTTTTCCTCTTCGCTTTTTTATTTTTTGGAGAGGTAACTGGAGAAGCAGGATTTGAATGTCCAATAAAAGTAGGTTCAATAGAAGAGTGGATTATGTCCGAAGGATTAAAAGCCGAGGGTGGTAAGGGAGATTGGAAGTCCTTCATGGATTCGTCAGAACTAGACGATTTCATGATTGCTAATGAGGCAGCAGAGAGATCAAGACGACGTTCGTCAACAATGATACATTTAGACGTCGACGCTGAAGGAATTTCCGAAGTTGGAATAGCAGACGAATTTCTAGGAATATTCGTAGAAGTGTCTGTGTTTTTATTCTCTGTAGAGCGAGACAAGGATGCTGCTAAAGAAGCAGCAGTAGAAGAAGCCGGCATAGGTATGGAAGTTTTTTTAAGTGAAAGAATATTCGGCTGGAGTTTACGTTTCCCCCTCGCAGGTGGGCCCGGCACCGTGCGAGGCAGGATTACGTGTTTACCGCGAGCACGAGGCGTGCGCGCGGTATACATTGACTAATAGCCTATGACCTCCGTAGAGGATATAGGCGAAAAACACGTGGCTAAAAATTAAGTAAAGTAGCGGAATTCTAACGAAATTACGTTAGAAGTTCCATAGAAAGGGAAATTGTTAATTTAATCTATTAAAGCAATTAATTGATAGTTAAAAAAGAAATGTAATATAACAAGGATGATGACAAAAAGAGGCCAAGAAGGCCAGAGGAGTACGAGTAACGAGGAGTTCTTGATCTAAAATTATTTCAATTTATGATTTTATAAAAGTTAAAACTAATATTAATCAAAACTAGTAGTCAGCAACCCAAAACGGGACAAAGAGAAAGAAGAAAAGAAGATAAATTTCAAACCTTTCGAGGACCTTGTCCTCGAAAAGGAAAAAACTTACGAATTCCTGGTAGAAATAATAATAGGATTTTGTATTAATTACTGTCAATTAATATTAAACTAAGCACTCGCGATCGCGAAAATAAATCTGAATTTTGAACTGAGTCAAAAAGATACTAGAAGGCAAAGCGACACACTGGTAAACGTAGCACGTCCGAACAGCTCGACGGCACGAGAAAGAGTGAACCCACAGTAACTAGACCGTTTTTTTTTTTTGTATCCCTGAATGGCGCTGTAAGGTCGATGCACATCAACTTGATAAGCTGAGGCACGAGTGCAGCGCTTAGAGCCGTGCCTAGCAGCGATAGCTGCTTTACCGACTGACAGAGTCAAATGGCGTTACCTGCATGAGGTTTAAAAAGGCAAAAATAAGAAAAGCCTAGGGAGGGATCACAAGAAAATTTGCAAAAAACTTGTGAGAAGACTGAACAGAGAAACTAAAAAGTAGTACAACGAATAAGGAATATAAAAGTGGCGCTTAATTATTCTCGTAGCGAATAAAAAGCGCAGCATGCATTGAGCATGAACGGGAAAGGCACCCTGAGTTTGCAGGGGACATCAGAGATGCGGAGGTCACCAGTTGCACGAACGAGTGGATTGTAGTGGTTCATGACGTTATAATTCGAGATGAGTTTGTGGACGTAGGAGTGAACCATGGGTACTCCTAAGTCTTTGTGTAATTTGGAAGTAGGGAATCGAGGCTCCTGATTGTAAATTAATTTCAGGATCTTGTTTTGGACTCTCTGGACCTGGAGCTTGGTGGTTTTGGCGATGGAGTTCCACCATAACTGCTAAAGTTCCAGATAGATCTGGACCCTTAATTTCAAGGATAGCCCAAAGGAAGGTGAGATGACATGCTTGAGTTCATTGAATACGTGAAGAGCCTTAGTAATGCGGTCACTGACGGCATATTTCCAGTATAGGGAACTGTGAAGGATAATACCTAAGTATTTGACTTGAGTAGACCAGGAAAGCTTGAAGTTGTTGATAGTAGGGCATAATTCCTGAGAGGGCTTATACCTATAACGTCTGGTGAAGTAAATTGCTTCAGATTTGGATGGGTTAACTGATAATTTCCAAGAGGTAAAAAATTCAAGAATCTGGTTGAGGTACTTTTGCAAGCGCTCGCATAGGAGTTTTTTGGTTTTCCATGTAGAGGATGTATAAATCGCTGTGTCATCGGCAAAGAGAGCAAGAAAAGTCAAGGTTGACAACGGTATGTCATTAATAAACAAATTAAAGAGGATTGGTCCTAGTATGGAACCCTGAGGGACCCCGGCCAAAACATTGAAGTAATTAGAGTTGTGGTGGGAATAGTAAACGTATGCTAGGCGTTCGTTCAAATAGGACTTCAACAACCGAAGGATACCATGAGGGATGCCAATAATGTGGAGCTTATAAAGCAGAGCATTATGCCATACGGTGTCAAATGCCTTGGTGAGATCTAGGAGGACCATAGCGGATTCGCGTTTGCAATTAGCAGTGTGAGCTAGAAATTGGAAGATCCTAGCTACATGCTGGATTGTGGAGTGACCTGCACGAAAACCGAATTGTTGGTTGATTAGGATCTGATTTTCATGGAGGAACTCGTTAATTACTCCTAGAATGCACTTTTCAAACAGCTTACCCATAATAGGTAGAAGACTGATTGGCCGAAAACTATCAGGTTGGTGCAAAGGTTTACCTGGTTTAGGTATAGGTATAACCTTAGCGACCTTCCAAACTTTGGGAAAATAGCCAATGTTATAAGAAGCTCGAAAAATATAAAAAAGTTGAAGGTGGATTTTGAAATGCGCTCTTTTAAGCATTGGAGCCGAAATAGTATCATGGCCAGGTGCTTTTTTATCTTTCAGCTGGCGAACATGATGCGAGATGGACTTAGGCGAGATGTTCAGCAAATCAAATGGCACAGGATTAGAAACTAAGGTGTCAAACTTTTCAATGAAGTAGTCGACAAGAGGCTCAAGTGGAGAGTGGCTGTTAGCTGCTACCCTATATACCTTGGCATAATTGTCTGCCAGAAGATCTGCTTTTTTAAAGGAGTCTGTGACGTATTCACCATTGATCTCGAATGGAGGATGATGACGTGATTTGGAACTGCGGGTGGCAGCATGATACGTGCCCCAAAAAGTAGGATCAGGCTTAGTAAAGTTCTTAATAGTTTCATGCCAGTGACGTTGACGAATACTGGAAATCCTGCGTTTAATATCCCTGGTAAGATGGGAATACATGAACTTGAAATAATCGAGACCGGTTAGTTGATAGGTTCTCCTGGCACGATTTCTGGCTGATTTAAGAAAGTCAAGGATGGGATCTCCTACAAACCGCCTGGTGGCGCTGTTTAAGTATGGTAGAGGAGATTTTGACTTGGCCTTGAGAAATGAGTCAAGCAAGAACTGATTTAAATTATCAACTGCGTCATCGATTACGCTATGACAGGAAGGTTTGGTGATTAAATTCCATTTAGAAGTAAGATCGTAATATTTATCCCAGTTGGTCACTTTGCCATAGACCGAGGTGGGAAGCGGGAAGTCAGAGTCTGCTGATAATAAAACTGGCCTGTGAGAGGTACCACAATCGGGCTGAGTCACTACTTTAAACTTGTAGCTGGTATTGATTAAGAAAAAATCAATGGTGGATGGCTTGGAATTGTGAGTATAGTTGGTAAACTGATCCGGATAAACTATTTGGAAAGTTGATCGAAGGTAATACTTATATAAGATGTTACCTGCCAGCAGCGTGGTTGTTCCACAGGCGATGACGGGCGTTCCAATCACCTCCAATCAAGAATGGAGAACCGATTTTCTGGATTTGAGTGAGAAGCTCAACGGATAGCTCAGATAGTGGAACATAGGCAACTCCGATAATTAATTTAGGGGAGTGCAGTTGAACGAGGAGGATTTCGTGGCCAGTGGTTATAGGTGAACGTATGACTGTGAAAGGTACGTCAGTTTTAAGGCATATAAGAACACCTCCACCGCGCTTGTTATTAGGTCGATCCCGTCTGATAACTGTATAGCCGGTTAAGTTAAAGTGATCATTGTAAGCCAACCATGTCTCGGTGATGAGAATAATATCAGGATCATGCTCCTCAAGAAGTAGAAGTAATTCGTTCTTTCTTTGGTTTAGAGAGCAGGTATTCCAAAGAAGAATTCTAAGTTTGAAGGAGTTATCCATTATGGGTTCCCATTGAGGTTAGAGAGAGCCTGCCACAATCCAGCAGGTTGACTGGGTGCTGATTTAATTAGAGAAGAGAGTGAGGTAGCGGAATTAATTAATTTATCAATGTTGAGCTCATCGACTAAGCTATTAAAGTGATTTAGTTTGTTTAGGTTATTTTTCCTAATCTTCTTACTGTACCTCGAGCTCCTGTACAAAACGTCCATTTTGAAACTAACTGTTTCCCCTCGCTGAATGAGGCGAAGCCTCGTAACAAGAAGCCCACCAACGTTGGCTTAGTCCACCAAGTCCCACCACCCTTGGCTCCACTTCCTGGGTCCAGTACAAATTCTACTTCCTATGCCTCGGTTGCTCGATCAGGGCGTCCCTTGGCAATGGATGACGAAATCGACGATCTTACTCGTAGCTTGGCCTTTGCGATTAAATATCGTAAGAATTTTTATATAAATAAAACCCTAACAGTCATTTTTTATTAATAAGAAAAAATTATGTATGATTTAATTCATAATATTTGTATGTCATTATTAACTGTATTTAAAAGTTGTAGTAATTTTTAAAAGAATTGAAAGAAAAAAAAAGTTACCATAAGCAGTATCGAACCTGGATCGTCCGCTCCGCAAGCGAGCTCGCTACAACTCGGCCACTGCGCCGCTCTTGGATGGTGTTCAAAGTGACCGGTATACGTCCTACACGTAAAACTTTAAAGCCATTTTTCTCGAAAGTTTATGGCTAGTGCGCGCTCTTACTTTGCAAATCGAATAGTCTAAAGGTATACTACAAACCTGCAAAGTCTCATCCCGAAGTCAATTTCCGAGGTCGTGATGTCCCCTTGTTAGTCCTTAATAAGTCTCACTAATGAAGCTAATAGAGTTAAGTTCGATATAACTTGTCACTAATTGTAAGACTGCCGGAAGCGAACTGATCACAGTAACTAGACCGTTTTTTTTTTTTTTTAGAATAGCAGAAGTAGATGGCAGCACAGCCACCTATGAGTCGTACCTAAAAGATAGATCTTTTTTACCGAGTGAAATAAAGTATTAATTGGTATAGCCTAAAGAAAGTAGAAAATTGCACACACGCGATAAAGGTAGTATGAGAAAAATTTTCAAAAAATCTCATAAGCACTGCAGAAAGACATTCATACATACACACACATTCACTCACAGACAAGAGTGCATAAGCACGATAAACAAGAATAGTGTGTAGAATTTTCATCCCGGAAAGTACAATAAGATGAAAAAAGAATGACCTAAAGGCACGCGAAAGTAAAGTAACAATTATCAGTCAAGAATCATCGGAATTTTAACTCTGACCTTATATGGTAACAGTTCTGTTCTGAAACTTCCAGTCTGGGAGACAAGAGGATTAGGGTGATTACCAACTTTATAGTTGGTTATTAATTTTTGAATAGCCGAATCAACAGTCGGAATGTTATATTTTTTATACAAGGCAGAGGTTGACTTCCATGACGGAGTCCCAGTTATAACTTTAATCATTTTAGATTGACACCTCCTGACTTTCCATTTAGAAGTTTCAGAAAGACTGTTCCACGAAATCTGCGCCCCGTATAAAAGAATAGGACGAATGCAGGCAATGTAAGTCCGAATTCTGAGACTTAAAGAGATGTCAGAACCCGGTTTAATGAACTGAGATATCGAATAAAAAGCTGCAAAAGACTTTCTTATCCTATCAAGGAAAGCTTCATGCCAGTTGAACTTAGAATCGAGCACGACGCCTAGGTACTTGACAGTTGGCTTCCAATTAACTTGAATGTTGTCAACAACGACTTTATTATTATTATACGCGAGCGCAGCCAAGTCTCTACGTCTTCTACTGAAATAAATAGCTTCTGTCTTGGCGGGGTTAACCACCAATTTCCAAGCTTTGAAATATTCTAATATAATCGCGAGGTATTCGTTAATTCTAAAAATTAAGGTCCTCCTACGACCTTTGGAAGTTGACGCGAACAAGGCAGTATCGTCGGCATACATTGCATGTTTGATCCAATCATCAAGAGGAAAATCATATAAGTATAATATAAATAGCAGGGGACCCAGAATGGAGCCCTGCGGTACACCCGTTATAGACTTGAAAATGGAGGATTTCCTGTGATCAAAGAACACATAGGAAACTCTGTTTTTAAGATAAGAATACAACATTAACGTGATTCTAGGTGGAAAATTCAATTTAATAAATTTGAAAATAAGGCCATCGTGCCAAACCGTATCAAAAGCTTTAGCTAAGTCCAAAAGAACGAGAACCGTGTCTCTTTTCATATTTATATGGTTTGCAATGTGCTGAGCAATTCGAACCACCTGGTGGGTTGTAGAATGACCAGCACGAAAACCGAATTGAGAATTTGGAATAATTTTATTAGTATTCGAGAAGTCAAGAATAGCATCAAACATACAACGCTCAAGAAGCTTGCCAAGAATGGGAAGCAAACTAATAGGACGATAACTGGAAGGGTCAGCAGCAGGTTTCCCAGGCTTTAAGATTGGGATAACCTTTGCCACCTTCCAGATGTCGGGAAAATACGAGTTTGCAAGACAAAATTTAAATATGTAATACAATTGGCAGATAGGTTTTCTGCCAAGATTTTTAAGCATAGGAACAGTTATACCATCATCGCCAGGTGCTTTGTTGTTTCTAAGTTTAGAAATTGACTTTGCAATTAATCTGGGGGAGCAGAACTTACCCCATTCAAACTCTGAATTACGGTTTTCAATAGCTTCAAGAGCAAAATTGTCAAGACAAGAGTTTACTTCTTGGGAAAGAGAAGATTCTAAATCATAAGCAGATTGATGAATCTTAAAAAAGTTGGATGCCAAAGCATCGGCTTTGGCAAATGAATCCACAAGGACAGTGCCGTTTGTTTCAAAGGGAGGAGATTTTTCAAACGATTTAAAAGCTTTAACTTTTTTATAAGTGGCCCAAAAGGTAGGGTCAGCTGACTTGAAACTTCTGATAAATTTAGCCCATTCCATCTGCCTTACATAAGAAATGCGAGACTTGATGGATCTGGATAGTTCTTTACACAGGACAAGATAATAATGATCACCGCACCTTTGAAACATTCGACGCATCCTCCTACGCTCTATTATGAGAGCCTTAAGTTCAGCATCATTTACTAAGGCATCCAATCTGGAATTAGCCGGACAGGCTTTAACAGGAACATTAGAGCTTTTGGAGTTCTTAAAAGAAAGATGTAAAATTTCAGTGAGATTATTGATAGTCATTTCAACATCAAGACCCGATTGAAACGTAGTTTGAATGGGGTAACTATTAACCAGTCTCCTGTACAAATCCCAGTCAATGTCATGATCAGTCTTATCTTTATTAGGCTGAACTCTGGCCTCAGTAGAAGTTAATAGCACCGGTCGATGATGGGTTCCAAAATGCTCCGTTATTCTACAATCGAATAAAATAGAGAGATTAGTCAAAAAGAAATCAATCAAGGACGGTCTAGAGTGTGGCTGTGCGTACGTAAAATCATTAGGATAAACAATGCCAACGTCATACCTGGTTAGAGCTTCAAACAAAGCCCTACCTCCGGCGTCTGCTCGGTGGTTATTCCAATACCGATGCTTACAATTCCAGTCGCCTCCGATGAGAAACGGATTTCCAATGCGAAACAAGCACTGGAGGTCCTCAGGACGTAGAACACGAAACTTGTCAGGCGGGCAGTAGAACACCCCCACGTGAACCTTAACCGCTTCATTCTCTTGGACGTGTTATCTCGCGACAACGATTCTGCTTGTATCTGGTCACAGACGTATTATCCCGCGACGAAGATAGTGTTTGTATAAGGTCACAGACGTATTATCCCGCGCTGCGGTACCGTTCGTGTATTGCCACGGACGACATAAAAACCTTAAAACCATAAAACCATAAAACCTTTGCTTTATTATATAGCCTTTCCAAAATTACCGCTTCTTTGAATTAAAGTTCTTAATCTAATAATAGAGCACGCGAGATATGTCGTCCGTGGCAATACCCGAACGGTACCGCAGCGCGGGATAATACGTCTGTGACCAGATACAAGCAGTATCGTCGTCGCGGGATAACACGTCCGTGAGAACGAAGCGGTTAAAGTCAGTCAAGTAGATGGAAACGAAGTCCTCTTTGGGTAAATCCGCCGAGGGTCTTGGAACTGTAAAAGTAATGGAGTTCTTAATAATTATGGCAACTCCACCTCCTTGGCGCCCCATCGCCTTCTTTTTTTTTTTTTTTTTTTTTTTAATTTACGTGAGGGGAAACCTTCAAAAGGCCCCCCCGCGCACACCCACGGGCTGGGTGTGAGCGGGGGGAGTGTGGGATTTTTACCCACTAAAACCCCTCACGGTGACCGTCCACCTGCAGTAGGGAGGACCCGGGAACCCGTTTGGACACCACCGGTTCCTCCCCAAAGCAGGCAGAAGGAGTCGAACCCCCTCATCTCGGGGGGAGACTAAACTCCCCCGGCATACCTAAAGAAGGGCGGAGGGTGACGGTCACCCAGACCCTCCGCCGACGCCTCGAGGGCGATTTGCCCTAGGGAGCCGTGCCGGGCCATTAGCCCGTAGCCCGGCACGCTCCCGCTCTTTTTCTGCGGCCTCCTTCTGTGAGATGACACTCTCACAGAAGGAGACCGCCGCCCTCCAAGACCCCTCGCTGCCGACCATGGCGCGAACCATGGCCGGCAGCGAGAGGTCCCCTCCAACTGCGCCGCGCAGGACACGGCGCTCCTCCTCGAACGCACTACACTCCTCAAGAGTGTGTTGCGCCGTGTCCTGCGCCGCGCCACAGTGGTGGCACTGCGTGGTCGGCTCGCGCCCTATCCTCTGCAGGTACTCACCAAAGCAGCCATGCCCGGTGAGCACCTGCGTAAGGCGGTAGGTGAGCACACAATGCCTCCCCGTCAACCATGTGTCGAGGCATGGTCGGATAGCCTCGACAGTCCGGCGGCCGGCATTAGGCAATAGAAGCCTCTCTTGCCATTTGGCCACAACGGACTGCCGGACTCGGCACTTCTCGGCTTCCTGGTCGGATAGCCTCGACAGTCCGGCGGCCGGCATTAGGCAATAGAAGGGCGCCCCATCGCCCGGTCAACTCGGACTATGGTATAGCCAGGAATAGAGAAAGCGTCAGACGAGGAAAACCAAGTTTCTGTCACCAAAAGCAAGTCAATATTAAGCTCATGCAAAACAAGAATGGTCTCATTACGCTTGTTTCGCAAGCTACCAGCATTCCAAAGCAGAATGGAGGGGAATTTAACCATTTAATTTATTTGTAAGCTGACATAACTTTCCAAAAAACTTGGAACCTTTCACTATTTGTGGAGCATTGGCGAAGCCTAGAAACAAGTTCAGAGGCCATGCGTATCATAATGTCAATACCACAGACTGAATTTAACTCATCCATGAGACCATTCAGTTGATTGAGCTTATCGGCACCAGCAGAATTTACAGAAGGAAAGTCACCAAGAGAGGATAGTGGACGAGGAGTCTGCGACTTAAGCGCACTTGCATATGACATGGAAGAGTCAGGTCGAGGAGCATAGGTTGCATGCGCATGCACCAAAGAAAAACGAGGAGGAGCTGGAATAAAGACACTCTTTTTGACAGCCGGAGAAGAAACAGACTTGGGAGTAGCACGACTTTCCAGATAGCGTGTCAAGGAAGGACACTGAGAATAATTGGCAGTGTGCGAGCCACCACAATTCACACATTTAAGAGGAGCATCATGCCCATTTGGGCAGTCCGAAGGAGAATGTTGTCCTGCACACTTGACGCACTTAGCAGGAAAATTGCAATTTATGGCCGAGTGACCATAAGCTTGGCACCTAAAGCACTGAGTATGCTTGCGCTTAGAGAAATATTTCTCCCAGTAAACCCGTGTACTGAAGAGAAATCTGGCACCATTAATTTGCGCCATCGTAGTTCCCACCGGAAAGGAGACTTTGTACAAAGCAAACAGAGAATCTTGGTTTCTACTAGGTATGCGTACACACGAAACCGGATTTAGGTTAGGAGCAGCACTTTTGATTTCGGCGAGAACTTCAGTGGGTTCGATAACCGGAAGACCCTTCAATACCGAACTGATCGATTTATCTTCTGGAAGTGTGAATGTATAATAAGGCACTTTGGTAGACGAAAGCACCTGTTTATATTTTAAGTAATCAGTAATTTTGAAAAAATTGATACGAACCCGGTTTCCTAAATATTTAATCTGGAAAGAGTCGCGACCAAAGTCTTTTATCATCGATTTCTGAAACTTGATGATATCAGAATTAAAATTTGAAACATAAATCGGTGGAGGTCTCCTTTCCACGCGAGATATAGAAGGCATTTTCGAACTGGCATTTTTAGTTTTCGAGGAGTCTGACGAAAAGGGTATTATGATCTGCCACTTGAGAGTTGGCTTCTTTTTCAGAGAAATGCGAAAGAATGTCAAAACGGTTGCCCGTTTTGACTTCGTAAAGAAGAGATTCCGCAGGAAGATCTGACGAAGGAGGAGGCGGAGGAGGAGGAGAACTTAAGCGCGCCGGAGGCAATGACGGAAAAACGTCGCGCGCGATGCCAGAAGAAGCGGACATTTTTTCGACAGGAAGATCAACCAGCTTGATCTTCTTGCTGCTAGATTTTTTAGATCGATCATGCGAAGATGATCGATTTTTAGAAGACTTAGGTTTCGCAGAGCGAGATGGAACCGGACCAATCGGGCATATGAAAGTAGCACGAGAGGAATCGCAAGATGAAGCAGCGTCAGAATCACCGCTATTTGTTTCCATTTTGTCTAATGGATATAAATCGAGAGACATACTTATGTCTCTTGAAGAAGAAGAAAAAAGAAGCGAATCAGGTTGAGCGCCACTGCCCGGCGTAGCAACAGTCGCGGCAGTAACAGATGAAGCGGAGGGGGAAGGCAAAGGGAAGACAAGAGAATCTTTATCACAATGATAATTTGAAAGCGAACTAGGTTTTAAAATGGATGCAGGAGTAGAAGTACCCTCAGAAGGGTACTTAAAGCAAGCTGGACTAGCCTGGCCCGCCGAGTGGGCCAGCCTAGCAACCGGAAAAATTCAAGCGAAACTACACAGATTCACGCACCATTCAAACCGGAAAAATAAATTCGCGAACAAAAATACTTAATTAATTAATATTCCCTGAAAGAGTATATTAACTATAATCACGCGCGAGACCGAAGGCGCGAGCACGAACACGAGGTCGACCGTGGAAATTGAGGTTATGCTGTGAGAGCGTAATCTACTCGGAGAGCGATCCGAACGGAACGAACGACGAGCGGAGAGTGATCCGAACGGGATCACAGTAACTAGACCGTGATTTTGGCGCTCCTTATATACCCGCGTACTGTCAATTACGGACCATGAAGTAATTTACGTCGATACATTTGCACGGTAGATTTGTACGACGCGTGCGACATCTCACGCGGCGATAATTGCTTTGTTGTGTTGATCTACTTATCGATCGAATCGATAGCTAGTACATGTGCCTTTCGATTTCTTTCTCTATATCGAAATCGATATAGAGAAAGTTATGACTATGTAGCCAGACGGTTACACGTTTTAATATCGAATTTTATTATTTGATAATCCTTAAGAGCTGATAGCGCTATTAGTAGTCTTAATGCACTCAAACTTAGTACAGGGCTGTATGTCTCTTCGTAGTCTAACCCTTTCTCTTGTTCGAAACCTCTGACTACCAAATAAGCTTTATATCTGCCATCATCTTTTATCCTAAAGATTCATTTCGTGCTTAGAATCTTATTAATTTTAGTTTTATTTTTATTTATTAATGTCCACGTTTTATTTTCTTCTAAAGAATCTTTTTCTTCTTGTATGGCCTTTTTCCATCTTTGTGAATCTGGTCCATTGAGAGCTTCGTGATATGTTAGGTGTACATAGTAATTTCCATATCTCTGTGGAATTTTACTTTCTCGAGCAGTTCTCCTTGGCGTCTGTACGTTTTTTTCATCTTCCTCTGTTTCTGTTGAATTTTCCATTCCATCTATTTGTTGCTCATTCATTATTCTTTCGTTTTCAGTGGTTTGTTCTTCATTTTCGGTTTCTTCTTCTCTGGTTTTTTCCGCAGAATTTTCACTGTTTATTTCTGTTGTGTTTATTGGTAGAGGAATTTCATTTGTTCTTTCAGGTACTGAATTTTGTGCATTTCCAAATATGACATCTCTTGCATTTATTATTTTTCTTCTCTGCTTATCCCACAATCGATAGCCGCAGGTTGAATAGCCAACAAATGTATATTTCTTGCTTCTTTCCTCTAATTTCTTTAGTTGTGTAAGTTCTTTAACATAAGCATCACAGCCAAAAATTTATAAATTTGAAAGATCCGGTTCTTTCTTCAGCCAGTTTTCTGCAGGAGTTTTATTACTCGTATTCGTAGGACTTCTAGTAATTAAGTATATGGCGGCACGTGCTGCTTCGCCCCACATGTTTTTATTTAGTTGTGAATCTATCAACAAGGCTCTTGTTTTATCTAATATAGTGCGATTTAATCTTTCTGCTTTTCCATTTAGCTAAGGTGTATATGGGGTCGTAAAGTCTAAAGTTATACCCTTATTCTGGTACCAGTTTTGTAAATTGTTTTTAGCATACTCTTTACCGTTATCGCATCTTATTTTACTAACCTTTAGATTCCACATTGTTTCACATTGTTTAATACATACTTTCGTCGCATCTTTATTAATAACTTTCTATCAAACATCTATAATTTCAATTTCCACATTGGTTATTTAGACCATGTTAAACATTGTTGACTTCATAAATTACACATTCTCCTTCAAACAATTTTACTAAAATAACAATCTCTGTAAAAAACCTTGTACAAAGTACGCGACGGCCCGCTTTTTTTTAAAAATTAAAAAATACAACCTTGCAATCTGCGAAGCCTACTTTTTGGTATTTAACCTTTAGAGGACGGGACTGGTCCCGATGGGGACCATCTTGGGAAACAAATGTTTTAATGTTTTTCAGGGGTAATTTGATGTGCTGCATCCGGGAAAAATAGTGAAAAAAAACCTGGAGGCATCCTAGACTTTTAAAAAGGTCATTTCAAGGTCAACATTTTTTTTTTTCTACAAACTTCGTATACCTACGTTTTTTGATGTGCTGAGTACGAAAAACATTGTGAAAAAAATCTAGTAAGAATCCTTGGCCTTGAATAAAAACATTTCAAGGTCAAATTTTTTTTTTTCTTAATTTTACCTCATACATCTCCACGTTTGGTGATGCTCTGAGTACGAAGAAAAATAGTAAAACAAATTGTAAGTTATATTTACAGAATACGTCGTACTGACGGTCGAGAGCGTTCAGCACGTTTACATAGACGTTAGTATTTGATACATTTAAATAGACAAAGAGACGCGAGCGATGACGTAGACAGTAAACACGGGAACGGTTTCGGCAAGAGAAATATTCGAGCGGTATCGAGTATGTACAAGGTAGCGATGGCGCGGCTAACAGCGCGAGCACGAACAATTTAACTATTTCGCTCCAACATTTCCGCCCGCCTCGACGACGTATGCGCGTCGTCGAAACCGTGAAAAACAATAGTACATTAAGGTTTATTGTTCTAAGATAACGAATCCGAAACGGGCAAAGGGCAGAGTTTCACTATGGGCCTCTTGAGCGTGGAAGTTTGAGTTTGTACGGTAGCAACGCGAACGAGATTGTCTTTACCGGGGTGCGCTTCTATTACACGCGCGAGCGGCCACTTAGACGGCGGATATCGTTCGTCCACAACGAGAACTAGAAAGCCGATTTTTATAGAGTCACTCGGTTGACGCCACTTCGTGATGCTTTGGAATCGCTGGAGGTACTCCGTAGACCAGCGCTGCCAAAATCTTTCAAGCATCTGGCGGAGCAATTGCCATCGAGAAAGGCGCGATTCCGGTAGCTTGATTATAGCGGGTTCGGGAATCGTGTTGAGGGAAGTTCCGACCAGAAAGTGACCTGGAGTAAGAGCTTCGACGTCCGCGGGATCATCCGAGAGCGGGCAAATAGGACGCGAGTTAATCACCGCCTCTACTTGTACCAATAGAGTCGAGAATTCCTCGTACGTGAGGAGCGTATCGCCGACTACGCGCTTGAGGTGAAATTTCACCGACTTCACGGCCGCTTCCCATTTTCCTCCGAAGTGAGGTGCAGCGGGAGGGTTGAACGTCCACTTCGTGCCGTCGGTTGCGAGGAGGTTCGCGAGATAATCGAGTTCGCGCGAGGAAGAGTCGAAGAGACGTCGAAGTTCGGCATCGGCGCCGACAAGATTCGTGCCGCAATCGCTGGTCAGCGTCGCGCAAATTCCTCGGCGACCCGTGAATCTCTTGTAGGCTGCCAGAACTCCTTCCGTCGAGTAGTCGGTCGCGAGTTCGAGGTGTACAGCCGATGACGAGAAACAAACGAATACGACGAGATAGCCTTTGTAAGTCTTCGCCGCCCGCCCTCTCCACGTTTTCAAGGTGAACGGTCCCGCGTAGTGCACTCCAGTATGTAGAAACGGGCGCGACGGTTGCGTACGAGAGACGGGTAATTGTCCCATCAACTGAGTCGCGGTGATAGCTCGTTGTCGAGCACAGGTTACGCAGCGCAAGACGAAGCTGCGTACTGGCGCACGACCTCCGATTATCCAATACGAGCGTCTTAATGTTGCGAGCATAACTTGAATTCCTCCGTGAAGAGTCTGGCGATGAGCGTGATCGAGAACGAGGCGAGTAAAGACGGAGTCGCGCGGTAAAATCAGAGGATGCGTTGTATCGGGATCGAGAAGAGCGTTGCGAAGCCGCCCGCCAACGCGAAGCATTCCGTTCGAATCGAGAAACGGTACGAGTCGAAGAAGCGGATTCGATTGCGTAATCGCGTCGCCTTGCGAAAGTCGCTGCATTTCAGATGCGAAGTAGCCTTGCTGCGTGGTCTTCACCCAAAAGAGACGAGCTTCGTTTATCTCCTCCGGTGTTTGCAGTGACGCGGACGAGCGTTGATCGCGATATCGAAACCGAGAGGCAGTACGAAAACACCACGCGGTTACGCGGAGAAGACGCGTGAGTCGAGAGTGTCGTTCGACGAGATCCCACACGAGTGCGGATCGATTGGCGGTCGCGTGAGTCACAGTTTTTGAACGTTCTTCGAGATCGACGTCTCCTGGTGGAGGAACCACCGATGGCCAGCACGTAGAGTGTCGACTGAGCCAAGCCGGACCTTGCCACCAAATCGAGATTTTTGCGAGTTGCTTAGGAGATGCTTAGGATGAGGATTTGCGACGTGAGGTCCGCTGGATTTTCCTCTCCGGGTACATGGCGCCATCGCGCTTCCGGTAGCGTTTCTTGCACTTTAGAGACTCGATTGCGTACAAAATCTTTCCAGCGCGATGGATGCCCCTGAATCCAGAAAAGAGCTGTCGTAGAATCGGTCCAGAGGTGGACAGGAACATCTTCCAACTTGAGAACTTGACGTATTTGCGAGAGGTGACGTACAAGCAGTACCGCGGCGGAGAGTTCGAGACGCGGCGTAGTTATGCGGATCGTTCGCGATCGTTTACTCGATTCCGACCCTTTCTTGATCGGAGCGACTTTAGATTTCGCCGATACGAGTGCGATTCGTACGTCATCGAGATCGTGAATGACACGGACGTATAGAACAACACCGAGTGCCGCGTGCGAAGCGTCGGAAAGACCGTGCAATTCGAAACCGAGAGCCGACGGCGATAGACCGAGCCATCGAGGAACCGATATTCGTGAGACGTCCTTGAGTTGCCGAGCGTATTCGTTCCATTTCGATGCGAGATGTTGTGGCAGAGGATCGTCCCAACCGAGTTGCGCTGACCAGAGCTCTTGCATAAAGATTTTTGCGCGAACGATAACGGGAGCGAGCCAGCCTAGCGGGTCGAACAGCTGAGCGATGCACGACAACACCGCACGTTTCGTGATGACAACAGACTCCTTCGCGTCCTTAAACGTAAACACAAACACGTCGGATCGTTGTTGCCATATGAGACCGAGAGCGCGGTAAGACGGTCCGTCTTCGAGTGCGAGAGAGAGAGAAGATTCACGATCATCTGACGCGATATCTTCAAGTAATTCGTCGCAACTTGCCGTCCATTTTTGTAGCGGAAAGCCGCCCGCCTTGAAGAGTTCGATGAGCTGTTGAATTTTTTCACGTCCCTCGTCGAGGCTGTGCGCGCCGGAGATGATGTCGTCGACGTAGGTACTTTCTTCGATCACTCCTTTGGCGAGAGGAAAACGATCGCCTTCGTCCACGTCGAGCTGACGAAGAGTTCGATTCGCGAGAAACGGAGCTGAGGTGAGACCGTACGTTACGGTAGAGAGTGCGAACGTTTCGAGTGCACCGGTCGAATTGCGCCATAACATTCTTTGGAAATCGTGATCTTCCGAGTGAAGTCGAATTTGTCGGAACATTTTCGCGATGTCTGCGGAAAAGACGCATTCGAATGACCGCCAGCGAGTTATGACGTCCGCGAGGTCGGTCAACAACTTCGGACCTTCGTGCAGGTAGTCGTTGAGCGAGACGCCTTGATCGGTTTTTTGCGATCCGTTGAACACGACGCGGTATTTAGTTGTAGAGCTTGACGGTCGAATCACGCAAAGATGCGGCAGATAATACGCTCGTGCGTGTCGCGAAGGAGCTTCCGAAGTACGATACATATGACCGAGGCTTTCGTATTCGTTTAGAAACTTCGAATAAGCGGCGTGCAACTCCGAGTCCGACGCGAAACGCTTCTCCATTCGCGTAAGCATTTTGAGCGCTACCGTTCGAGAATCACCTAGATTTTCTGGCGGATTTTTGAAGGGGAGTCGTACGACATATCGTCCTTCCGAGTTCCTCGAGTGCGTGGTCGCGAAATGTTCTTCACATTGAGCGTCTTCGAAAGAGTATTTTTTTGAGTCGTTCGTGAAAACTTCTTCTTGCATCCAGAACCTTTGTAATAGTTCGGCGAGATCGTCATCCGGTAAACATTGAAGACTGTGGACGTTTGCGTTAAGCGAGGTATGAGTCGCAATCGGTACGTTCCCCGAGAGTATCCAGCCTAGAGATGTTTTTTGTGCGATAGGAGCCGCGGTTGGACCTTTTCGCATTCCTTCTTCTAGGAACAAACCGTAGACGTCGGCTCCGAGTACGAGATCGATGCGTCCTGGCCGTGAGAAGTCCGGGTCCGCGAGTTCGAGATCCTTTAGATGTGGCCAGCGAACGTCCGATATTTTGGTCGACGGCAGGTATCCCGTGAGTTTCGGCAAGACGGAGGCGCGTATTTCGCACGAGAACGACGGTTGTACGCGAGAGTGGAGGCTGATCGTGATGGAGCCACGAGACGAACGCGGCGAATCGGCGCCGATACCGACGATCGGAATTGAGGACCGCGAGCGCGGAAGTCGGAGACGCTGAGCGAGCGATTCGGTTACGAGAGAAATCTCCGATCCTTGGTCGAGGAGAGCGCGAGCTTCGAGTATTTCTCCGTAACGCGAGATGACCTTGACGACGGCGGTGGCCAAAAGAACGGGAGGACGTTCGTCTGCTCCGATTTGAGCAACGTTACTCGTAGCCGGTCCACTCGTCTTCGGTTGTTCGAAACGCGAATTCGACGCTTCCGATGTTGTCGCGATCCTTGTCGATTGCACTGGTGCTTGAGCGATGGTAGCGGGAGGCACGACCGTGGAATTGCGGTGAATCGACGTGTGGTGTTGAGCACCGCACGTTCGGCATCGTTTTCGCGTTCGGCAAGCTCGCAGTTGATGCGGTCCTAGACAGTTGAAGCAAAGCTTCTTCTGTACGAGAAGGTCATGACGCTGATCCGTTGTTTTGCTTAAATAGGCGGGGCAAGACGAAAGATAATGGTCAGCTCCGCAGAGAGCGCACGCCTGTGCGAGAGGAGACGTGGCGGTAGCGAGATCTTGACACTTCCTGGTCGAGAAGTTGAAGGAGCTTGCGCGGCGATGCGCGTTTTTCCAGCGGTTCGCTCGTACGCTTGTAGAGACCGAGCGCGCGCGATTAAAAACTTCTCGAGTTGCTTCCACGTTGGAGGTTCGGTGGAGTCTCCGAGTTCGCGTTCCCAATCCTTTATCGAGGCTGCGTCGAGTTTACGTACGGTAAGGTAGACCACGATGTCATCCCAATTGTCTATAGGACGTCCGAGTGCGCTGAGAGATCCGAGAGCTTGCTTGACGTCCGAGTGCAGTCGTTCGATGTCCGTAGCCGATTCGCGGGTGATCGGTTTCGGCGAGATTAGAGCGTGGAGAGCGGTGTCGACTAGCAAGCGTTTGTTATCATAAAACGCCACGAGATCGTCCCAAGCCATTTGAAAGTGGCCTTCCGTCAACGGTACGTTTTTAAGGCGTTGAGCAGCGCTTCCGGTCAAACTCGACTTCAAATACTGAAGTTTTTCCACGTTCGAGATCCTCGTATTAACGCGAACTAACGAGGAGAAGAGGTCACGAAACGGAACCCATTCGACGTAATCGCCGTTGAACTTCGGAAGGTCGATCCGAGGAAGACGAGGTCCTAGAGGCGCGTCGAGTCCGTGTACGGGCGCGGGCACGGGAGGAGGATTCGCGCGAGCTGCTTCGGTCGAAAGTCTGTCGAACAGAGCGGTCATCGTTTCTTCCGCATCGAGAAAATTCTCTTCGCATTGCGAGAATAACGATTCCGCGAAGTAAGGTAGATTCGCGACCTTCATTTGCATTTCTGCTTGGAGCGTGACTTTGCCGGCGCAGATGATGTCGTGATTTGCCTGAAATTTCTCCCATTTCGTCCTAAGAGCTTTGAGACGACTTTGCACTCTCTGATGGACGATATTTTCTGCGCCTATTTTCCGCAGGTTTTCCACCGCGCGAGAGATAAACCCGAAGAGCTCGTTTTGTTGCTCGAGGAGATAATCTAAGTTCGTCGAACTCATTTTGGAAGCACTTAGAAGAGCACACGTCACTAAAAACGATCACGCTTTCGAGATCGTCGAGGTCGAATTTGAATTGAACCGTCACCGGGAGCCACACCACTCGCGTAAACACCGGCTAACGGTCTTGCGAACAACGAGTACGAAAAATACGGAGAAGACTTCACTTTTTAGAGTTTATCGTTCGAGAGCCGAGGATGATAGTTCACTCACGTGACGAATCGAGTTCGTTAGAGAATTGCGTAAACGAATCGATGAGGACGAAACGAAATCGCACGAGAGAACTTCACGAGATCTTTTCCACACTACTTTTTAACACAGGTGCTTACAGAATCCGGCTCGAAGGACCAGCAATGTATAGAGATAGAGTCGAGAGATTAGAGAACTGATTCGTAAGCAAGGAGATGAGATAGGTGAAAAAGATCTTTATAGAGAAAATAGAGCGATGCGTGTATTTCAAAAGTATACGTCGTACTGACGGTCGAGAGCGTTCAGCACGTTTACATAGACGTTAGTATTTGATACATTTAAATAGACAAAGAGACGCGAGCGATGACGTAGACAGTAAACACGGGAACGGTTTTGGCAAGAGAAATATTCGAGCGGTATCGAGTATGTACAAGGTAGCGATGGCGCGGCTAACAGCGCGAGCACGAACAATTTAACCATTTCGCTCCAACAGCTGCAGTTTTATTTTTTCTGAAGAAGCAATTTCTCTCAAGGTGATTTGTCTTCTTACAGATGCCACATCTTTGTGTATCGTTATATTGATTATTCTATGTGTGGAATGTTTCGATAAAGTGGTACAAAATTTCATGTGCTAGCAAATACATGGATAAATAAATAAATATAATGACGCTTTGGCAAAAAGAGAAAAAATAAGAAAATTATAGACTAATTTAATATTGTAACTACGACATTGCAGGATCTAGTCCTGGCATTTTTTACAACCTTTTATTTAACTTGCCCTATTAGTATGTTTTGATCCAATTTTGTGAGTCAATTTTGAATAATAATCGTTTCATCTACCAGCTTGAAATTTTGTAAAAATGTTCAGTTTTTATGACAAAACATAATTTTTAGTCATGACATGGTGTTGCATCATCAGAATGCACAGATTAAGACGTAACTAAAAATTAAAAAATAAAATTATATGATAAGAAAAAACTTTTTAAGAACAAGCTTTTATTTAGTGTACTAAAAAGACAATAATAAGAATATTTTTTGATTAAGACAGTGCTGAATGCTATTTATAAGTGGTTATAGTTCGAATGGATGGATCCTCGTAAAAAGTAGTATCAAAGTTATGGCTGTAACACATAAAAGATTATGTTGAATTATTTGTCTTAAAAGCTTGTCGCGTGAATGAAAAAAAAAGATACGCGCGCGACAAGCTTTTAAGACAAATAATTCAACATAATCTTTTATGTGTTACAGCCATAACTTTGATACTACTTTTTACGAGGATCCATCCATTCGAACTATAACCACTTATAAATAGCATTCAGCACTGTCTTAATCAAAAAATATTCTTATTATTGTCTTTTTAGTACACTAAATAAAAGCTTGTTCTTAAAAAGTTTTTTTTTATCATATTCTTTTGGGGAGCAATCAAGCATATTGTTTACCGGTCAGGGGAGCCGATTACAAGTATGCAACAATTAAAATTTAGTATTGAAGATGCTTTTCGGCGCTTACAAGCTATGCCGAATATACAGGGTGTCTGGTTTGAGGTGTCTGAGCGGCCAACTACATGTGCACAAGTATGACTTGAGTCGAAAAGTCTAATGAACTTTTTCAAAATTCGGCTTAGTTAACGAGTTATTAATTAACAAAATTTGCGGAGTAAGGCGGTACGCTGGAGCTCGTAACTAGGTGATAGACGAAGCAGTAGGAGGAGTGATCCACAATAACCAATAACAATCGTCGGGAGGTAACGCTTGATCAACGTGTTTACTTATCTCCCTTCTCTTTCACTCTCTCTGTTTCTCTCTCTACGACACTCCCTCCCGCAGGAGGCTCGCGATGATTGTCTATCTCTCTTTCTTTGGCTCGCTCACTCTTTCTACGACACTACCTTACCCTCTCATATGATAAATAGTGAAAAAGACAGAGAGAGAGACAGAGAGAGAAAAGGAAGAAACGGATGAAGAACGTTAGCGCGAGCCTCCTGCGGGAGGGAGTGTCGTAGAGAGAGAAACAGAGAGAGTGAGAGAGAAGGGAGATAAGTAAACACGTTGATCAAGCGTTACCTTCCGACGATTGTTATTGGTTATTGTGGATCACTCCTCCTACTGCTTCGTCTATCACCTAGTTACGAGCTCCAGCGTACCGCCTTCCTCCGCAAATTTTGTTAATTAATAACTCGTTAACTAAGCCGAATTTTGAAAAAGTTCATTAGACTTTTCGACTCAAGTCATACTTGTGCACATGTAGTTGGCCGCTCAGACACCTCAAACCAGACACCCTGAATATGAAAGAATTCGAAAAAATTTAGAAACGAGATTGAGGATTTGTTTACGCAATAATGGTGGTTACGTTGAAGCTGGTGAACAAGCACGATTACTGAGAGGCATAAATCTCGATGGTTCCATTTTATGGGTAAGAAGAAGAAACCCAAGACGAAGAAGAGAACGCTAAAACCTTTCTCATCGATTTTTAAGAAAACAGTATGATTGCGGCATATGGTTCCTTTCGCACTTTTCGTCCTCGTGGTGAGTAGAATACATCCCGATAAAAAAAAACTTTGACCTTCAATCTCGAAGTGAAGGTCAATTTTGCGGCTTTTTTTTTAAACATATCTTTGTCGATCATAAGCCGTAGAATCACCTGTAGAAGCCATGACACAACATTTTTTTACACCCTGTACATTACACCTAGATTCTTCTACAAGTAATCTCGAGGTTCAATTATTTTAGGTTTTCTGCTCCTTTGAGGATGACTCCCATGCACTAGCAAAGTGGTTATAGTGAGGAGGTAAGGTAGCTAATATTTTCGTAATTATCATTGTGTCATCAATATTTTGTTTTAATGCATTTAATTTATATGCTGAATTCTCTAGTGTACTCACGTGAGTTGCCGTATCGCTTCCTTTTTTAAAAGTATAATTGAAGAATTCTTGCAATAAAGCGCATTTTTGTTTCGTTTCTCTTTCGTATACAGGGTGTCTCACGTAAGCAACAACATCGAATATACACGTGTCCACATGGATAATTGGAAGCGAAAAGTGAAATAAAAAGTAATAAAATTTGTCCTCGTTAACGAGTTATTAAATAAAATAGATCAGCGAATCAGGAAGCACGGAAGCGGTAGGCGGTGAGCTGCGGCAATGCTAGTCTGAAGATAAGAAGCGATAATTTCGACGGGCGGAGCGTTCTGGTCCGTATACAGGCGTGAGAAAGTAGTGGTCAGGAGGAGATTTCTAGGAAAAAGTGTCGACTTTCGCTCTTCCTCTCTCTACCTTTCTTCCACGACGCTACCTTACGCACAAAAATCTAATCTCTCTCTCTCGCTCCCTCCTACCCTAACACGGCGCTACCTCACGCTGCCTGCACGCGCTGACTCTCTCTCTCTCTCTCTCTCAATCTTTCGCCCACGACGCTTGCTTACGCTATCGCTTCTTGTCTTCAGACTAGCATGGCCGCAGCTCACCGCCTACCGCTTCCGTGCTTCCTGATTCGCTGATCTATTTTATTTAATAACTCGTTAACGAGGACAAATTTTATTACTTTTTATTTCACTTTTCGCTTCCAATTATCCATGTGGACACGTGTATATTCGATGTTGTTGCTTAAGTGAGACACCCTGTATAGTAGATAGTTTGTCGAACATTTCTTTTGATGTTTTTGTAATCAGTGAATATGTTAATGGCATTTTATCGATTGAAGTTACTATTAATTTTTGTGCCTTTGCGTCCTTCAACGTCCATTCTGCGCGCTCCTTTTCCGTTGGTGAGGCAGAAAGTTTCTTTTCGCCGCTCACAATTTCGTAGATATCCATAGATTTTAATATTATTTATTTATTTATTTAACGGGTAAACCCTTTAATACATATCAATGCCACCAAGTGGTGATGGTGGTGGTTACATATATGTGATTGCAAAAATAAATCAGCGATAACAGAAAGAAAAAGAAAATGTTACGTCCCGTAACCCACAGACGACTCCAAAGTACTCCGCTAGATGTCCTATCGTCTTTCCTAATTCTCGTAAGCACTAAAATCTCACCCTATAACAATATATAGAACTCCTAAAATACCTGACCATAGCGTCTGGGGTTAGGCCAAGCAATAGAGCTGAAAAAGAGGCATTTCGTGACAAAATTCATACCTGGATGAAACCGGTGTCAGTCGATGCGGAATGATCCGTAGATATATACTGCCATGTTTTGGACAAAAAATTGTCATTATTTACAGAGTTATAAACAAAAAACATGAAAAATTCGTGTTTTTTTTTCGTTTTCGCTTATAAAATGGAAACTAATGAAGCAATCATAATACTCATAAAAGACGAAATATGGAGAATGAAAATGTGAACAAAGTGCTGGAACGGCTCGATTGGATCGTTATTAACGGAAAAATCCCAGAAAAACCGAAAAAATCAGCATTTTTTAAAAAATTCATAACTCCGCCATTTTTCAATATGTAGCGCTGACTCTTTGCAAGATAGTAGGTATTGAGAAGTACTTTATTTATGCATAATTCAGACCCATGTCGGATAAGTAGTTTTTGCATTAGTGTAAATTGAAATTTTTTGTACACTATCTTTCGGCAGGCCTCTATGCTCTGGTGATCGGTCGATTTCAATTTTCGAAACGGATTTTGAAACTAGAAGTATTGTACTATATGGCCTCAATCTCACTTTTTCGTTAAAATGCTGCCAAATAGGTGAAAAATACCCACAAACGTAACCTAAAACGGCCGAGCGCGTGGAAGACGGCGAGCAGTGGTGGTAGAGCGGCAGACACGGGGGTTAATAACGATCCAATCGAGCCGTTCCAGCACTTACTTTGTTCACATTTTCATTCTCCATATTTCGTCTTTTATGAGTATTATGATTGCTTCATTAGTTTCCATTTTATAAGCGAAAACGAAAAAAAAACACGAATTTTTCATGTTTTTTGTTTATAACTCTGTAAATAATGACAATTTTTTGTCCAAAACATGGCAGTATATATCTACGGATCATTCCGCATCGACTGACACCGGTTTCATCCAGGTATGAATTTTGTCACGAAATGCCTCTTTTTCAGCTCTGTTGCTTGGCCTAGGTAGGGTCCGCCTGCATCAGCCCCACTGATGAGTCTGCAGTCGGACCCAAGACGAAACGCACTTTCCTTTCCCGTTTCCTTTTCTAACACTAAAACCATCTCCTCAACACCACTATTCCAAAGGAGTTTCTTCGGAGGACGAATCCGTTACGCGTCCTGAGACCAATGGAATCCGGCACGTAACAGAAAAAGAAAAGAATATAAAGAATATACAGAATACAAAGTTATAAAATATATATAAAAATATAAAGGAAAAATATAAAATATAAGGACTATAAAAAATATATATATATGCCGAGGTTGGGAAGTTCAATCTCTGCAGATCAGTCTACGGGATATTTCTTTACATTCTAGTACGTTTGTTCCAAATGGGTTCAGTTCCTTGTAGATTGTGTTTGCGAAGTTACAGATACGCATAATAGCATTACTATTGATAATGTTCGACCTATACATAGGTTTATATTATAGTATGTGAATGATCGAGAGCGAGAAAATCGCATGATTTGGCACTTGGACAGGTTGAAAAGTAGATTATTTCTTTCACACCATAGGGATAGATTTTCCAAGTCTGCTTGCAATGCACGGCAATCCTGGAATGAGGATATCGTTGAAAAAAGAGAAAAAATTTATTTCTATTGAATGCGTCGGCAATGTCGTTAATAAATAAGATAAAAAGTAGTGGGCCGAGATGTGATTCTCGTAGAACACCAGATGTGACAGGTAGTGTCTTAGATCTGGACCCAAGGACTCGAACGGACATGGAGCGATTTGATAGATAGCTGGTTAGCCAGGCTAGAATGTTAGTAGAAAAACCGTAAGCCCTAATCTTATCAATAAGAATAGCGTGGTCGACAGTGTCAAAGGCCTTTTTAAAATCTGTAAATATTGCATCAACTTGCTGATGAGCGTCTAAGCTGGATGCTGTATAATCACAAAACGTAGCTAGATTCGTTACCGTTGACCTACCATTCATAAATCCGTGCTGCTGGTCGATTATCGGCGACAATGGCTTTAAATATTTTCGGGTACAGGACGTTTAGCCGCCGCCGTTTAGCCGCCCCGAGACGTTCCTCTTTTCAGTAACTTACGTAATAACAAAACAATCATTTCCTTTGGTTTTTAAATATTTTTAATTATGTTTCGTTATAAATATATATACATAATACATATATATATATATATGTATATACAGGGTGTCCCACGGTTCGTGGCCCAAACGAGAATGGCATGCGCGACGGATTTTTCTGAGACGAAAGGAGTCATAAAAAGTAACATATGCCAGGTTAGTTTTCGAGCTATTAATTAATAATGATTTGCCAATCGTGAAGCGCGTAAGCGGTAGGCGTACTCTCGCCGCCATACCAAAACTCTAGCCAAGCTATGATTGGACCGGCGGGCGATAGAGAAAGAATGAAGGGCCTGGTCAGCTTAAGATAGCGCCGTAGAAGAAAGCTAGGGCGAGAGACCGAGTGAGCGAGAGAAAGAGAGAGAGAGAGAGAGAGTCAGTGCTACGAGGCTATCTTAAGCTAGCGGCTCGCGCCGAACCTCTCCCTCTCTCTCTCTCTCGCGCTCACTCTGTCTCTCGCTCTAGCTTTCTTCTACGGCGCTATCTTAAGCTGACCAGGCCCTTCATTCTTTCTCTATCGCCCGCCGGTCCAATCATAGCTTAGCTAGAGTTTTGGTATGGCGGCGAGAGTACGCCTACCGCTTACGCGCTTCACGATTGGCAAATCATTATTAATTAATAGCTCGAAAACTAACCTGGCATATGTTACTTTTTATGACTCCTTTCGTCTCAGAAAAATCCGTCACGCATGCCATTCTCGTTTGGGCCACGAACCGTGGGACACCCTGTATATTTGTATATACGGGCGATATGCCCTTGGGTGTACAAGAGTTAATAAGAGAATAAAATATATAAGATGGCGAAGAAGGCAAAACAAAATAGAATAAACAATAACGTGTAAAGATAAAATAACAAAATAAATAAATAAGTATGTAAGTGTGATATAAAATAAATAAGTGTATAAATAAAAACAAATAAGTAATAAATAGGTGTATAGATAAAAACAATAAACAGATAAGTGTAAAAATAAAAACATAATAAATAAATTAATTAATTAATAAATAAATAAAATAAATAATAAAAATAAATTAAATAAAATCTAAGAGCTAAGAGATAAAGTGCAACGAAAAAGAACTGCTGTGCGTAGCTAATAGTGACATTAGTGAATGCTTGAATTGAGGACAGGTACAAAACATGTCAATAAAGTCAGCGATCATGTTTGAATTCATAAATATACGATTTAGGGCGTTGCACAGTGTAATATTTTGGCAATCTAGGTGGAAAAAATTGAACGCGTTGAATAGACCATACAAGGTTCTATGTTGCTCCGTTTTTAATAGAATGTGGTGTCGAGAAGTACTCCGAGGAACGGCTAAACCGAAGAGAGATAAAATCTCGCTACATTTGACGGTAGAATTAAAAACTTTGTTAGTAAAAGTGGCGTCAAGCATAAGCTTCCGACGCTCAAGAGTCATAAGGTTTAGCGAAACAAGTAACTTTTTTTTTTTTTTTTTATAACTTGAGGGGAAAACCTTCAAAAGGTTCCACCTCCCAAGTCCCCTTGAAAGGTGGATATGTGGGATTCTTACCCACTAAAAACCCCTCAAGCAGGCCCTCCGCTCTTTAGCAGCGGCCCAGCCCTCCGGACGCCGGCCCCGCCAGTGGTATCGCAATCACGTACGCTCGCCTGGCAGGGCCGGTTTTTTGGTGACAAGTCATCCACTCACTCCGGGGCCACGGCCCCGGAACATACTTCCACACACGCATCGGCGCCTGCGATGAGAGGCGGGGACTCCTCTCATCCGGTAACCGCTGCCTACACATATGCTGACTCCAGCGGTCGAGCACTTATTAGGGTGCTCCCCCGCTGGTGTCCCACTTAGTCTAAGGAGACCCCTGGCATCCGCCTAGGGCCTCCTTCCACTCTCTCGACACACACCCCTCGAGATGTGTGCTCCCCGCTGCGTCGTGCTTTGAAGCACTCCTCCCGTGTGCTGGGGCCCTGTGGCCCCACCTCCCGCGATCAGGCATTCGCTACCATTCACTCTGGCCGGCGCAGGCCCGATTGGTAGGTCAGGCCTGCACTCCGGCCCTCTCATTCGCTCTTTCCCAGTACTCCCGCCGTTGCATTGCAGCGACGAGGTACCGGGACACACACTCCCATTCTCTCCTCCCTCGTAGCATTGACTTTACAGTGTTCTCGGGCGTTAGGTCGACTCCTATCTCTACCGAGACCCTCCATCGCACATACAGGTATTTCGCTTTCCTAGCCGAGCGAAAATGATTAAAATGAATTCTAACAAAAAGACAAAAATGCATATTTGTCATCAAGCCAGATAGTTAATAAACAATAGACGACTCTTTCTGGGCTCTTACGTCCGCGCTAGGTGGCGTAAGGTCAGTCGAAATTGATTGTTGTCCTATGCGTACACGTTTAATTTATTAGCTACTTTATAAAACCGTATTGTTTAATACCTCAGTGCTATTTTATTGTGAGTAATTCAACCAAAACTACTATGGATTATCATGATACAGGTAAGAACAGTTTTATTTATTACAATTCACTAATGTTTACATGTATTTGTAAGGTTAAAAATTAGCTGAAAACGTATCTTGATTTTTTAAGTCGTTTTTATCTGAATTGTACATTTCAAAGGGACTATAGTTTGCCTTCCGAGTGTTTCCGAGTAACGATATTTGTTGTAACGCGTGACAAATAGTGTAACCTAAACAGTACTTTATAAATTGAGTGCTACCTTGTACTACTTTCAACAAAATTTACGCGTTAGTGTTGGTGTTAGCTATAAAGTATTAACCGTTTTTTTTTTTAAATAAATTAAGAAATGCCTGTTATTTTCGTTTTAGGGTCACCATGGGGCTCTAACCTCAAGGTTGTAACTCGAGAATACCTCTTTAATAAAATGCAACAACAAGAGTTACAAACTTTTGACGATAAACTTGATTATTTGGAAAATTACCTTTTATCGTCTGATAACTTCGATGACGACCAATTGAAGGATTTAAAACATAAAATATCACATTTTAAGAGTGATTTCAAGAAAAAGTGGTGCTGTGCCTTTTTTTTGAGCTCTGAAGAGGTCGTCTGAACATTTTAGTAAGTTTACTGCACAGAAAACCGCAAAAATAATTTCGCCCGGCTAAACATGCGAAATACCTGTATGTGCATCGGTCCGCCTGGACGGCTTCGCACTCATAAAGCGCGTGTTCTGGAATGTCCATAGCCGCGTCACACAGCTTGCAGCGTGGGCTGAGTCTTCTTCTGTATTTATATAAGTAGCCGCCAAAGCACCCGTGGCCACTGAGTGCCTGGGTCAGCCGGTAATTCAGTTCCCCGAACGGCCGACCGACCCAGGCCCCCAGCTCCGGGATGAGGCGGCGCGGCGTGTTCATTCTCCCGTTCTTCTTTCTTCCGCCCATCTACGCTGCCATTCCATCATTGTTTCTCTCCTGGCCTTCTCTTTCCGTTCTTTCTTCCACAGTGTTCTTTGGTGGGGCTCGAGATCCACGCGATCCCTCGCCTCCACCCTCACTGCTTCGTCCCTCCTCTTTTAGATGGCCAGGAGGTCCAGCGGTGGCTGACCGGCCAGTACACATGCTGCCGCTGTGGATAACGACCTGTATCCGCTAATGATTCTCATTGCGGCCCTCCTGTGTACTGGCCCCATAATCTGTGTGATCGCCGCTCTGCTGAGGTATTTGGCCCATAGTGGTGCCGCGTACAAGAGCGTTGCCTTGGTCACACCAGCCAGTAGCTCGCGCTTCTTCTGCTTTGGTCCACCCACATTTGGCATGATCCTTCCAACGTTTCCTTCGGCGATGGTCGCCCTCTTGGCGGCCGCCTTCTTGGCAACCGTCTCCGCATGCCTTCTAAAACTATACCTTTTGTCTATAGTGACGCCCAAATACCTTAGAGATTCCTTGGGCCTGATTATCCTGCCTATCACGCGGAACCTTGGCTCCCGCTGCCTTCTGCCCCTCCTTCTGGTGAAGAAGACGGCCTCGATTTTCTCTTCTGCGACCCGCAGCCCCTTCGCCGTCAGCCATCCTATGATTCTCTCTATGGCCTCGTTGGCTCTTCGCTCCAGTCTGCCTGCGCTGGCAGCTTCTATTACGACGCCGATGTCGTCCGCGTATGCCACAATTTCGACTCCTGGGGGAATTTCCATCCCGACCAGCTCATCGAATGCGGCGTTCCACAGGTACGGTCCTACGACCGACCCCTGTGGCACACCATCCGTGATCTCTCTCTCGTCCCTTCTTCCGTCCGCCTCTAGCAGCAGTTGCCTGTTTCTGAAATAATTGTCTATTACCTGCAGCAACCGTCCTTTGATTCCCCACTTTTCCTTGAGCGCGGTCATGATGACGTCCCACCGCAGCTCGTTGAACGCATTCTTGATGTCTAGGGTTATCAGGGCACAAACCCCGGCCCTCCGCACATCAACGTTCCACGTCCTATTCACCGCCTCGTTCAGGACCCTGAGGGCGTCCATCACTGAACGCTCTCTACGGAACCCGTACTGTCCACCCGACATTCCCCCGGCCACCTCGACCGCCTCCTCAAACCTTGGTAGGAGCAGGCGCTCGGGGAGTTTGCCGGCGGCGTCCAGCAGGCAGAGGGGCCTGTACGAGGAGGCGCTCGTTCCTCCTTTCCCTTTGTCAATGAGGCACAGCAGTTGTCGTTTCCAGATTTCCGGGAATACTCCTTCCGCTAGCGCCGCGTTGTAGACGGCTAACGCCCACTCCGGCTGCAGTGCTGCAACTCTGCAAAATATCTCGTTACTTATGCCGTCCGGCCCTGGCGCCTTACCGTAGTTAAGCCCGGCTAGGGCTCTGGCCAGCTCTTCCTGACCGAACGGTCTCTCTTCCTCCTCTTCTTCGCCGTCCCGTTCCAACGGCGACCGCTGTTGGCTTACTGGGAAGAGCTCGCGGGCTATCCGGCGGACCATAGCAGGCTTCTTGGTATCGGTGCTCTCTTCTGGAGCCTGCCCATCGCCATTCTGTAAGGGAAGCCCCACACGTTATCGCATACCTGCCCCAGCAGTTCGTTCCACGCCTTTCTCTTGGCGTCGCGTATGGCAACTTTCAATATCTCCTTATCCCTTTCATAGGCCTCCTCGGCCCTCGTCACCTCCTCTTCTGACCTCCTCCGAGTTCTCGCCCGCGTCATGCTTCTCCTAGAAGCAATACATGTACGTCGCATGGCTGCGATCTCGGGCGTTTACCAGTGGACTGACTTCTTTGCGTCCCTGCGTGGTCTTTTTCGGGGCATTGCGCGGTCACATGCCTCCGTAATTCCCCTGATAAAACCTCGTGCAAAAAATTCGGCCATCCCTTCCCTTACTACTACTTCTCGTGGCCGCCAGTACTCGGCTAACTCGGCCGTAGCCTCCTCAAACGCTTGTTCGTTCATGTCTTTGAGGACCCAGCCCCTGGCCGCCGCCGGCAATCGCCGCGGTGCCGACGTACCAATCTCTGTAACCCTCCAGCTCCTCAGTCGGGCCATCAGCCCCTCGCAGACGAAAGTGACGTCGATGACCGAGCCGCTATCGCGTCTCCGGAAGGTATCCGGGCAACCGGGCTGGTTGGCCGGGGCCATCCGAAGCGCGGCTATTAGCTCGGCCAGCAGCGTTCCCCTTGCGTCTGTCGTACTGCTGCCCCACCAGTAGGACCCACGCCGGCGACCAGGCGTCGGACCGCTCAGGCGTCTTACTGCATCCCCCAGCTCAGCCAACCCTCCCCAGAACTCGAGGAGGGTGCTGTTCGGGGAGAAGTAGCACGAGACCACGCTATACTTGCCTATCCTGGCGGCCACGAATCCCACTCCACGCGAAACCACCCTGCGGGTCCCGAGATCGCAACCTAGCACCCATATCCCAGCCCGCCCCGTCGCGTCGGCGCAGCCAGAGCCACCACCCACTCGGTGAGGCTCGCTTGCTAGAATTAGCTGCGGTAATTATTTACTTTAGTGATTCCTCACCGATTTTGATGACCTTGAAATATGTTGTCAAGGTCAATATTCTGAACAACTTTTCTTTATACATCTTACCGCCGGTCGGTCTTAGTTTCCGAGTTATGCGCAAAAATATATTTTTAATTTCTTGTTACATATTTTTTATTTAATACATATTTTTAATTTAATACATATTATTTAACATTTTGTTAGAGCTGCATCATAATTGCATTAACGTGAAATTGGAAAAATGTCAGCCATTATGTCAAAAAATGCAACTATTCTTGTACTGAAGTCGTGTTGCCGGCGAAACAAAAATTCACCTAGATATCCCACATAGTGTTCTTTTTTTGTTCCATATCGTGGAATGTTGGCTCTAGTTTCACGCCAACAACGTTCTATATGTTGAGTATGTGCCCCACTGTCTGGATCGACGAAATTCATTTTATGATTAACGCTTAAATGTTTAAATCCTTCTTTATTTAGACAATTATATGATTTCCACCTATCGGATATAATTGTAGAACCGGGTTTAATCCACTTGTGTATTACACGCAGCAAAGTTTCAGATGATCTATCCGGCACAGGTTCAATGAATAAACGTTTGGTTGTACGTTCAATTCCACCAAAAACCCATTGTCCCGTAAGAAGTCGTCCTTTATTATACTTCCGTTTTCCAATTTTTGCCTCATCGATTTCCACAATAACGTTTTCTCCTCCGATTTGGACTGAATTCTTCTCTATCCACAAAACACATAACTCTCGGGAAAAACTTGCCCAGTCAACAGCTGTTTTTGATGAAATACTCAATTCATGTTCCAGAAAAAGTTGCCGCGGTGGTCTGAGCATTAAGTGATAGGCGATAAAGCGGCAAATGTTTTGAATAGGAAAATGCGATCCTTGGAACCAAGAATTTTTATATGCACTAATTTTTAAATTGCATTGCACTTTAACGCGTTTTCTATTTCTATTTTTAACATAAGATGTTGAATGACACAAGAACATTAAATTTTCGCGGTCAAATTTCATTTCCTTATTACATTTTATACATTTCATAGCACCGTGGATCACTTTTCGTGCAATTAGAAAGTCGATTAATTTATCCAAATTATTACATATATCCAAAAATTCATATAGCTTCATTTTACGTATAGTATGGTACGGAAACACTTTATATATAACTCGTGATACTTCGTTCTGATCAATACTGATATTAACTCGCTAAGCAATAACTAGAATAGAATTATAAATTCGAAACAGACTAGTGAAATGTCTCCTCTATGGCTGTTTACTAACATAGCGTACGTCTGCTAACATACAATTAGGCATTATATAGAACGTCCAATTTTTTTGGTAATGTGTATATTTAATACCTTTAATTTAAATCATCTTTTTATTTTCAACCCAGACCCAACCCAGCCACAATGAATGATATTTTTCGCTGGTTTGTATCTGGGTTGGGTCTGGGTTATAAAAATATATTTTTGCGCATAACTCGGAAACTAAGACCGACCGGCGGTAAGATGTATAAAGAAAAGTTGTTCAGAATATTGACCTTGACAACATATTTCAAGGTCATCAAAATCGGTAAGGAATCGCTAAAGTAAATAATTATCGAAATTAAAAATATATTTTTGCGCATAACTCGGAAACTAAGACCGACCGGCGGTAAGATGTATAAAGAAAAGTTGTTCAGAATATTGACCTTGACAACATATTTCAAGGTCATCAAAATCGGTGAGGAATCACTAAAGTAAATAATTACCTTAGCTGCGCCCCGCGCTCAGCAGCGATCTGGAACGCCAGGGCCTGGGATGCGAAACCAGTAACTGGGAGTAATCGTGACACAGCGCATTCATCGGGCGATTTAGTTTTACGGCAGCAAGACGCAAAATTTTATGCTGCACACGTTCGAGTTCAGTACCCAAATAGAGATGATAAGGGGACCAAATAATGGAGCAGAACTCTAGGTTTGGGCGAACAAGGGCGCAGTAGAGAAGCCTCAGGGTCTTCACATTTACAAAAAATTTGGAGACTGTGAATGAACCCTAAGATGCGGTACGCAGTCCCGGTGACATTAAAAATATGCTTGGCGAAAGTGAGATTTGATGAAAAAGTGACACCAAGGTCACGAACGTCCTCCACGGAATTTAGGACGACATTATCCAGCGAGTATTCGAAAACAATCCTGGACTTTTGAAGAGAGAAACGTACAACCACGCATTTTTTAACATTAAAGAACAGTTTGTTACGCTCGCACCATAAACTTAATTTATAAAGGTCGCGTAGAATAAGAAGAGGACTAGAAGAGTTATCAATGGAGTGGAACAGCTTGAGGTCGTCAGCAAAAAGCAAAAAACGGCAGTATTCGAGGCAGTCCGCAATATCATTGATAAAAAGGATAAAAAGAAGGGGACCAAGATGAGAACCTTGGGGAACCCCTGATCCGACTGCCACGCTTCGCGAAAACGAATGATTATATTTGACTAATTGCGTTCTGCCCGAAATAAAGCTGCCCATCCATGCGAGAAGAGACCCACGTATGCCCAGACCTTCAAGTTTGGCTAAAAGAACCGAGTGGCAGACTGAGTCAAAGGCTTTTTTAAAGTCGGTGTAAATAACATCAACCTGCTTTCTTTTTTCAAGAGCATTCGCTAAGTAGTGTTGGTATAATAAGAGGTTTGTACTAGTGGACCGATCTGACGGCAGCTGAGGTGTCGTCAGCTAATGGACGATTTTTAAAAAACATCGTCGAGTTGGAATTAGACTTCTTAAGCGATCGGGTGAAGTTCCATAAAGATTTAACATTAGTAGGTAAGTTGCATTCTACCCGTCGCACGTAATTAGACCAGCACTTATTGGACAGAGATTTGCAATCGGTCCTGAGTTTGGAGAAGGTCAAATAGTCTGAAAGGGAGCTACTTATTTTATAACACTTATGCGCATGTTTCTTTGCACGAACGAGCCTGATTAATTCGGACGAGAACCACGAAGGAAAAGACGATGGACGGATGGATTTAGACGGAACAAAGGATTCAATGGCATGGTTAAGATGAGACTACAGGACTCCGACCGATTCGTCGACTGACAGTTCGCTTAGTGTATTGTCCCAATTTAGGGAGCAGATATAATCATTAAATAGGGAGTAGTTTCCTAGGCGAAAGTCCTTAATAACAAGGGGAGAATGCGAGGAGGCGGAAGAATAGGAGATAGGAAAATGGAATTGGAGAGGTGGATGATAAGCGTCGGAGGAATAAGAATATCAGACGAAGGAGAAACACGAAGAGCATTGAATGAGGAAAAAATAAGATCAAGGACAGTACCGGACGAATTTACAACGCTATTATGTTGGAAGAGATGGAGAAGATTAAAACATGCACAAAGAATAGAGGATTGGTGACGAAGGACACGAGGAGAGGTGAAGGAGAACAACAGATTACCGACTGAGTTATTTGACCAAATAGTATTTGGCAGAATGAAGTCACCAGCGATGATAAGGTCGAAATCTACCGAGTAAGAATTAAGTAGCTGTTCGACAGTTAGGCAATGGTGGGTAAACAGATCGACGTCACTAAGAGGCGATAAGTAAACACAACCGACAACAAGAGGTTTAAAGGAGCAACGAACTTCCACAAACAGCTGTTCAACACAAGATGGCGACGGTAACAATAACGGACGGCTTGGCAAAGACTCGTGCACCGCGATCAAAACACCTCCTCCCATCTTATTATAACCGACAACAGAGCATCTGTCACATCTGTAAACAACATAGCCATTTGAACCAAGCTCAGGATCGCTAATGCCTTCACATAGCCATGTTTCGGTAAGAATAATGATTTTATAAGATTCGGAGGCAGCGGTGATTGCACATCTGAGGATATTAAGTTTTGAACTAAGACCCCTGACATTTTGATAGTAGATCAAGGGACTAGAATTTAGTTTTTTGGAGGAGCATTGCACCGCGAGTTAGTATTCACTATCCGAGGAATGCCGTTTAAGAAGCGAATAGTCTTGTTTGTTTCACCAGATGTGTGGACGACGATTTAGCTCCGCACGAAGGTCACGCAGATATGACCGCTGCTTGGGAGTGCGATCATCCGCGGTGGTCTCAGGTCCTTTGTAGGTGTTTCTGCGCCGTAGAATATTCAGGACATCTTCGCGTGTATTGCACACGATCTTAAGACGCCTCGATCGATCGGTGCGTCTTTTCCCCAGACGGAAAGCTTTGATTATCGGTACACCAGGGGGATGAATAAGACTAATGATGTTGGACGCCCGCTGCATATCCCGAACTGCGGAGTCCATGGAGGGGGGAGCATCTGAGGATGTCCCTTCGGATGAATCCCGCGTCTCAAGTTCCTCGAGGTTAAAGATGAGAAGATTCCGCGAACAACGGTCACGATCCGCTATTTCGGTTAGGATGTCCTCCTCCGCTTTTGTATTTAGATCGGCCGAAGAAAATTTGTCCTCTAGGCAGTTAACTTTTTCCCTCAGACTGCCGATTTCCGCTTCGAAATCAACTCTGACCTTGTTTAAGGACTCGAGAACCTTATTTTCGAAGGCATCGAGTCTAGCAGCCAAGGTATTTGTAAGTTCTTGCCTCACTATCTTCCTAAATTCATTTAAGAGCTCCGGGTTGTGATGGTCAAGAGGAGCCGAAGAAGGCGACGAGCGAACGGTTGCACAATCCAAGAACCGGCCACCCATTACCGGGTGACCAGTGCGAGAGATGCACCCGGGGTGAGCGGCAATGCAACATATAGCACAGATGATAGGTTTTGCAACCTTGGTGTTACACCCCTTACAAATTTGGTTATCCATGATCGAGGAAAAAAACTAACGGTGGCGCAAGAAACGGACAATTTAAACGGACAATTAAAACTGAACGAGTAGCGGTTTTGAACTTGGCACTCGGAGAGGGAAAGTAAACACGTTCGACTAGTATGACACTGCATGACTAGTACACTATGACTAGTATGTTTTCCTGCATTCTCTGACTAAGTTCTTCCATGGCTCGTTTTATCGGGCCGATGACGATGTGTGTCGTCTCGGTGTGTCCTCCAGAGTTTGCGAGATGTTTCTCGCCATGGCATCTGACCACTCGTCGAATCGTTGCTCGATTTTCTTCTCGAGCTCTTTTACCTTTCGGTCGATTTTCAAGTTGATTCTTTTACATTGGTATCCCAGGTTTTTGACGGCGTCTAAGACCTTGGCCATTGAAACGGCTGGTGAACCGGGATTCCCGGCGTCCTCTTTCGCCGTAGTCTCTTCGATGATCCGCGATATGGGTACTGGACCGCGATCTTGAGCGCCCACTGATGATGGCGAGCGGAAAGGGTTTCATCCTTGCGAAGATTAGGGACACCGTGGTAGCATCGTGCTATTTCTCCCCAAACATTACGGTGGCGGAGTATGAGGAAGGCATAACGGGCTTGGCGAGTGCCGTAGGGAAAATCCGAGGGCCCACTCTGATAGGGGGCGACTTTAACGCTAAATCACCGTCATGGGGAAGCACCCATCAGGATAAACGGGGGAGTATGTTGGCGGATCTGGCCGCAGCTAATGCCTGGGTTACCCTAAATAGTGGGAGGGCTTTTACTTTTAGAAGAAGGGGAACGGGCTCGGTAATAGACGTGACCTTTGCGTCTAAAGACCTGGTGAGCTCGCTGGGGTATTGGAAAGTTCTCCCGGACTTAACGCTCAGCTACCACCAGGCGATTTTAATCGAATCTAAGAAAGGGCATAGCCCACCGCCCCCTGCCAGGGGATGGGCGCTCGGTGAATGGGACAGGGGTGTCTTTACGCGATGCCTCGAAGAGGAGGCGGTGAGCGCAGAAGCACCGGGGGCGGAGCAGGTAATGCGCGGCATTATTAAAGCGTGTGACGCCTCGATGCCGAGGAAAAAGAGAGCACGGGGCAACAAGCCGGTCTACTGGTGGACGCCCGAGATCGCGGCACTCCGCCGCACCTGTCAGGCCGTACGCAGGAGAGCCACGAGGGGGCGAGCGCGTAGGGGCACAGGCGAACCCCACGAGACTATATACAGGGCGTTGAAACACGAGCTTAAGCGCGCTATTCGAAAAGCCAAGGGGGAGGCGTGGAACCGGCTGATAGATTTAGTTGATAAGGACGTGTGGGGACTCCTCTATAGGGAGTTGTTCCCGCGGGCGGATGAGGTACCGCGTAGGGTGTGGAAGGTTCCTGACGAGATCTCCCCATTCACCAGACAGAAGTTAGAGAGGGGGGTTAAACGACTCGCGACGGGGAAGGCACCTGGACCTGACGGAGTTCCGAATGAGGTCCTCCGCCTGGTGGCACAAACGGAGCGAGATTGGCTATTAGGGGCGTTCAACTCCTGTCTGGTGAAGGGTGAGATACCGACGCGATGGAAAAGGCAACGGCTTGTTCTTCTCCCGAAAGATAAAGGGGACGGTGGGGCCGCCTGGTACAGGCCTCTCTGTATGCTGGACACCACCGGCAAACTCCTCGAGCGCCTCCTCCTGCCAAGGCTCGAGGAGGCGATCGAGGCGGCCGGTGGTCTCTCTAGACACCAGTTCAGATTCAGAAAGGGTAAATCCGTCCTGGATGCCATTGGAGTTCTGGCCGAGGCGGTCGCCAGGCATAAGGTGGGAAGGGCGTCGGGGGCGGGAGTCCTACTCCTCGTGACGATCGACGTCAAGAATGCTTTCAACTCGGCTAGTTGGGGAGTTACATTAGACACACTGGAACACGTGTGGAAGATACCGGCTTATCTATTAAAAATAATCGCGGACTATTTTAAGGGAAGGGTGCTCATCTTCGAGGCCGAAGACGGCGAGTGCGAGCGGGAAGTTACGGCGGGGCTCCCACAGGGTTCGGTCCTAGGACCAACCCTGTGGGATGCAATGTTCGACCCTGTTCTTAGATTGGACGTTCCGGAGGGAGTGGATCTTGTGGCGATCGCGGACGACCTCGCCGTCCTCGTGGAGGTTTCCACGGTCGCCAGGACGGAGAAGATCGCAAACAGGGTTCTCGGCGACATAGAAGGATGGATGACCCAAAGAAGGCTCCGAATAGCAGCAAGGAAAACCGTGGTGTTAATTTTTACCGTAAGAGACGTAGGGTTAAGACACTCAAGATTAGGTTAGGCAGGGTCGACATCACCCCGAAGCCGGCGTTAAAATACCTAGGAGTCGTAGTCGATAACAGGTGGTCGTTCAGGCAACACGCGGAGAAGGCGAGCGCGAGGGTGGCCATGGCAGAGACGGCGATAGCGCGGCTAATGCCGAATGTGGGCGGGCCCAAGCCAAGAAGAAGGAGGCTACTCGCGATGGTCGCGGAGGCCACCCTTCTGTACGGGGCCCCGATCTGGGCCGACGCGATGAATAGATCGGCACTCCAGCGGCTGATGGCACCGGTGTATAGGGGGGGGGGGGGGCGATCAGGGTGTGCTGTGGGTACCGCACCATCTCCTCGGATGCGGCCTGCGTTATCGCGGGGATGCCCCCTCTGGACATCCTCGCGGCTGAAAGGAAAATAGTCTGGGACAGGGTGAATATGTTGGAGCATCCTCCAGGCCCCGAGAGGGCGACTAGAGCAAATGAAATCAGGACCGTGGAGAGGGTGCGGACCCTACAGGAATGGCAACGGCGCTGGATGGTCTCGACGAAGGGGAGCTGGACGAGGAGACTTATCCCCGATTTAACACCTTTGGGCGACACCGCGAAATGTCTAATGTGCGACGAGGGGGCAGACACCGCGGAACACGCGATTTTTAACTGCCCAACGGTAGCCGGAAGGATAAGGGAACTCGGGATCACCTTGGGGGTAGATATTTCACCCGACAACCTAGTCGGATTCATGTTAAGAGGCCGCGACGAATGGCGTACGGTGGACGCATACATAACACAGGTTATGTCCAGGAGGTCCGAAAGGGAAAGAGCCCTCGAAAGGGACGGCAACGACGATCTGCCATCTTAGAGTTGCGTGGGGATTCAGGGCCATTATAGGGGGGACGCAAGGGTGGGCGCTATAGGCGCGTAGGAACAGAGTCACGCGACGGTGGGTGGCGATCCGGGGGGAGGGTGCGACGGGACGGTGTTTTTTATCGGGGACCTTCTGTCCTCCGTTTTCACCCCCCGCGCACCAAGCAAAGGGATAGGGAAGTTCCGGGTAGGGAGCCCCACGAGAGGCCACCCTCGGCGAGGAATGCCGCAAGGCGCACCACAAGGGATTGGCCGGGGGAAGTCTGAGGCTGTTGCTCCCTTCTGGAACTGGGCCAATGATGATTTTCAAAAAAAAAGTCTCTTCGATGATTATTTCCTCGAGACGCTGGGGTGGTCGTCTCACCATTTCTTCTGCACCCGCTTGCGCGAGCTCCTCCGCGAGGAGCTTTTTCTCCGCTTTCCTCCCTTTTCCTCAACTGCCAGCCCCACGTTGGGCGCCAGATGTAACGTTAAGCCTTTTTCTAACTTTGCTTAACCCGTTCGAGTTCTTTCCTTTTCAGGACTGGCAGTGGGCAAGGAAGGAAAATCGTTAAATAATGTGCACTCGTATTCCCTTGTAAATTTCTTTATTTTGTCTTCTTGGAATATCACGCCGAATTGACGCTAGGTCAATGCACTCGCTCAGCACTCGCTCGTGCTAACTCACGTGTGTAGTTGAAAAACGCCGGAAAGCACCTCTTTTCGGAAACCGATCTAATTTCGCGCAATCCTGCCTGCTTCTGAACTATTCACTCCCGACTCGAATTTGTGGTAATCCGCGCTTGTAAGCCGGCGACCGGTTATCTTCGGAAGCGGAAGAAAGGTGGTGTCTGAGGTATAGATAAGATTCTTCTTGAGTATAAGTAAGATTTTATTGAATAACTGGATATTGGTGAGGCACAAGTAACCCTCCTAACTCTTTAATCGCTCGAGATGTTCTGTCTGTTCGTTTCCTTGTTTCTACGCATTCGCTCCTTAGCGTTCGGCGCTACGGAAAGGGGAAATCGCTGAGCCGCGTCTTTCGTTTGGCACGCGCGATTCCCGGTTATGGGTGATGCAATGCTTAGACATTACTTTTGGGTCGCCTCTTCGGAAGGCGGCCTTGAATATGATACTTACTGTGTCGCTTAGGCCACTCGCGGGTACAACAAATTTGATATTTAGAAAAAGCGTGAGAAAACTCTCGATCTCGATCCTTCGGCTATCTGTCTTATACAGGGTGTCCCACTTCAGGTTACGCACCGGTGATCTACATGTGCACAGGTATGGACTGAGTCGAAAAGTCTAATAAACTTTTTCGAAATTCGGCTTAGTTAACGAGTTATTAAATAACAGAAATCAGCGAAAGAAGGCGGAACGAAGGCGGTCTACTCAAGCTCGTAGCTAGGTGAGCGACGAAACAGTAGGAGGAGCAATTCACAATAACCAATAACGATAATCGGAACAAAAGGCTTCAACACGTGTTTACTGTTTTCCTTTGTTTCTCTCTCTCTCTCTTTCTCTACGCACTCCCAAACGCTGGAGGCTCGCGCTGACTTTCTCTGTCTCTCTTTCTCTCACTCGCTCACTTTTTCTACGATACTACCTTACGTTGGAGGCTCGCGGTGCGAGTTAGGGAGATAAGGGAGAAAAGTAAACACGTGTTGAAGCCTTTCGTTCCGATTATCGTTATTGGTTATTGTGAATTGCTCCTCCTACTGTTTCGTCGCTCACCTAGCTACGAGCTTGAGTAGACCGCCTTCGTTCCGCCTTCTTTCGCTGATTTCTGTTATTTAATAACTCGTTAACTAAGCCGAATTTCGAAAAAGTTTATTAGATTTTTCGACTCAGTCCATACCTGTGCACATGTAGATCACCAGTGCGTAACCTGAAGTGGGACACCCTGTATACGCTCTATCCCTACCTCTCTAATCTCGCGTGATTTGATTTTAATTGGGTCCCCTCTGTTTTTCTATCGGCGCGCGTTGCTGACCGCATTTGGCCTCGGTGCTGGCCTTGAACTTGCTGATCGTTCGAATTGTGACGTCATCCGTTTTTATGTAAATTCCTATCTTCCTCAGGTGCGTCCCTTTGTCACCTTCACGTCTATTTTTAGATATCGTCCGTTTTTACTGTTTCGGCGGAGAGAAATTTTGTTTCTTTCGTGCTATCTATGTTTCTAATACTTGGTTTTCTCCTTACTTTTTTATCTTTTCGTTTATTTGATTGTGCCTTAGTTTAGGACGTTACAGGATATTGTGTCAGATATTGAAGGATTTCAAAATACGCAGCGACAATATCAAGGCGTTTGGGAATCTAAAAACATGCGACAATGGCTAAAGCCCATACCATTAGAAGTAATAGATGTAAGTGATTTCAAGGAAGAGAAAGAGTAAAATAAATAATAAGTATGATTAATTTTAATTTTTGTTTTGTCTATCAATTAAGTAAGCATTAAGAGGATATAATTTTTAGAATAGGAATCGATGTATACTTACGTTATATTATGTATTGTTAGTACTTACTTTAAGAAGAAGAATTAGACATTTATGTAGCCCGAGGACGGTCTATTGACAGGACGGCCGAATTGTAAGGTATACGTCCCTGCATAGCGCGTGTATGTATGTGTATACAGGGTGTCTGGTTCCAGGTGACTAAGCGGCCACATACATGTGCACAAGTATCGACTTGAATCGAAAAGTCTAATAAACTTTTTCGAAATTCGGCTTAGTTTTCGAGTTATTAATTAATAGAAATCAGCGAAAGAAGGCGGGACGAAGGCGGTCTACTCAAGCTCGTAACTAAGTAAGTGACGAAACAGGAGGAGGAGCAATCCACAATAACCAACAACGATAATCGGAACGTAACGCTTCAACACGTGTTTACTTTTCTCCCTTATCTCTCTTTCGCTCTCGGAACCAAAGAAGTCAGCGCGAGCTTCCAGCGTTCGGAAGTGCGTAGAGAGAGAGAGAGAGAGAGAGAAAGAGAGATAAGGGATAAAAGTAAACACGCGTTGAAGCGTTACGTTCCGATTATCGTTGTTGGTTATTGTGGATTGCTCCTCCTCCTGTTTCGTCACTTACTTAGTTACGAGCTTGAGTAGACCGCCTTCGTCCCGCCTTCTTTCGCTGATTTCTATTAATTAATAACTCGAAAACTAAGCCGAATTTCGAAAAAATTTATTAGACTTTTCGATTCAAGTCGATACTTGTGCACATGTATGTGGCCGCTTAGTCACCTGGAACCAGACACCCTGTATACAGGGTGTCTGGTTTGAAGTGTCTGAGCGGCCAACTACATGTGCACAAGTATGACTTGAGTCGAAAAGTCTAATGAACTTTTTCAAAATTCGGCTTAGTTAACGAGTTATTAATTAACAAAATTTGCGGAGGAAGGCGGTACGCTGGAGCTCGTAACTAGGTGATAGACGAAGCAGTAGGAGGAGTGATCCACAATAACCAATAACAATCGTCGGAAGGTAACGCTTGATCAACGTGTTTACCTATCTCCCTTCTCTCTCACTCTTTCTGTTTCTCTCTACGACACTACCTTACCCCATCATATGATAAATAGTGAAAAAGACAAAGAGAGAAAGAGAGCAGAGGAAGGAACGGATGAAGAACGTTAGCGCGAGCCTCCATCGTAAGGTAGTGTTGTCGAAAGAATGAGCGAGCAAGAAAAAGAGAGACAAAGAGTCATCGTGAGCCTCCTGCGGGAGGGAGTGTCGTAGAGAGAGAAACAGAGAGAGAGTGAGAGAGAAGAGAAATAAGTAAATACGTTGATCAAGCGTTACCTTCCGACGATTGTTATTGGTTATTGTGGATCACTCCTCCTACTGCTTCGTCTATCACCTAGTTACGAGCTCCAGCGTACCGCCTTCCTCCACAATTTTTGTTAATTAATAACTAGTTAACTAAGCCGAATTTTGAAAAAGTTCATTAGACTTTTCGACTCAAGTCATACCTGGGCACATGTAGTTGGCCGCTCAGACACTTCAAACCAGACACCCTGTATATATATATATGTATTGTGACGTGGTATCTTTGATACTCGCCACAAAATCTCTCCTCTCTCACTAATCGAGCCGTAAAAGAAGTACGCGCATGGAACCGGTCAAATAGGGACCTGCGTTACCGATGGAAAGCGGGATCGAACGACTTCCGAGGCCTCGAAAAAGCCATTCCGAACTTTTATTTATTATTTTCAATATATTTCATGCCATACGACGACTCCGAGATAACCGATAAGATAACGACGACGAATCCGAGGAAAAGGGCCGAGCGACGAATTCCGACGTGAAAGACGCTACAAAGAACGAACTTCGTTTCATACGAAAGCGACGAGCTACGAATAGGCAGCTGATTTCTCGCACGAGGAACAATCACGTGCAATAGCGAAAATCATCTTCATCGAAGTCTTCTTAGGCGACGTGCGGAGGAGCAGCGCAACGAATTCGGCGGAACAGCGTAAAGCGTGCGATAAAGTCGACAATAGCGAAGCGAGCGTAGAGAGAGAAATTTTATGCGTTTGAATTGCGCGCTTGCGAGGCGACAAGCGAAAGCGCGGATAGGTTAAGCTCCGCAGGATCGCACGAGTCCGTTCGGGTAGGTTCGGGCGTCTTTGGCCCAGCTCGGAAGTTCGATTTTCGGGACGATAGATCCCGAAAAATTATTCTAGTTCCGTGCGTGAGGAGATTCACAGGTGAGGGAATTAACCTCAATTTGGTAATTTTGCATATCGGTTCATCGGAGTCTGTCTCGCGTAATTCCTTCTATAATTCTTTCTTTGGAATTCAAAATTATATCGATTTATCTTTCTTTTTTCGTTTTAGAAAAGACTTGAAATTTCAAGATGCGCGAATCGAACTTGCGAAGTCGTTCGGTCTCCGCGAAGAGACGATTCCTTTTCTTGTAGAATCCGAAGAAATTTTCGAATCCGATTGCGTATCGGAAGAATTATTGTATCGAGCGAACTGTAAAAATTCCGAATTCGTATCCGTAGGTTCTGTAGAAGTATCTTTTTCGTAAGAATCTTTGTTAACCAGGAGTCGAGAAAGTTCGGCCGGGCCGAAACCGTTACCGAACAATCGAATACGGGAAAAACTGTAATTGTTAGATTTCTTTGATTCTTTTATATTTTTGGTATGAGACTCCGACAAACCGAACTTATTATTGAATAAACTTGGATTTTATTATATTTTATATTTTGTATCGTCTTTATTGTCTCGAGTAGAGTTCATCGAGCCCCTAACCCTTCTGGTTACGAACGCGAATCCGTCTTTGGTTAGAATCTGATTATTTTATTTAGCGTTCAGTTAACAAACCTTTCTTTATCGAGAACTATCGTTATTCCGATTTCGAGAACCTTTCTTTAATTTCGAAAAACTTTTTTGACTTCGATAATCCGGGTGGAAACGATTCTCGGCAGGGCTTAACCCTTCCACCCGACTTACGAATCCGCGAGAGGAGAGATTATCGTTGCAAAAATTGGCATCCCTTGTGGGGAACTCGATAGAAAGACCGAGAATTCTCGAGACAATAAAGAAACTTTCTGTTTGTATCGTCCAATATTTCTTGCATTGTATTTTTTGTATTGATCTGGTGCTTGCTTGTATTTTTTCCGCGTTTGTCCGGGAGTGACTGCGAAATTTCGGTGAATAATAGGAAAAGATAGTACTTGAATTCGAAAATGGACAAAGGGCAGGAGGTTAGGACGGTCATTAGACGTGAGTCATACCCGGGATCGTGGACCTTCGACCTATCGGCAAGGGCATTACGCGGCATATTAGCGACGATGAACGTTAACAACAACGGTAACGAAGACGAGCTCCTCGATCGTTTCATGAGGATAAGCAGGCGGGTAGGCGGAGAGCGGGGCGTACCGTGGGGCGACGAAGATAAGGCTAACGACGTGTAGGGACAAGCACTAGGGTTTTGGCGTTGAGGTTTCCCAGAGAGGGCGCTCGGTGTGTTCCGGGGAAACCGGATAGGGACGTGGCCGAGCGAGAGTCATTCTCCTTCGGTATCTGTAAGAGTGAAGATATAATAAAGTACCTAGTTGCTTACCACGTACTTAGTTCCTTAACACTTTCACAACCGCATGTTTTCGCAGTGAAACGTAAAACGTAAACTAAAAAGTTTAGCAATTGGCTTGCCAATGGTACCACGTGGGAGTCACTGGCAAATAACAACTGGCCTATCAACGGCACCACGATTGTGTCACCGGCAAATAATGACTGGCCTACCAATGACATCACATGAGTCTCATCGGCAAACAACGTCTGGCCTGCCGATGGCACCACGTTGGTGCCACCGGTTTGTGAAAGTGTTAAGGGGCTACATCTACCTAGAGACCCGAAAAAATGGCCAAATTTCTGAATTTTTTTTCTGGCTAACGGTTGGTGAGAAAGAAACGCATTTTTTTTAACACGAAGGTACATATATTGAGAGCCTTTGAAAAAAAAATCACTAGGGGTGTGCGGGTACTCGAAAATGCGAGTACCCGAGACTCGGGCTCGGGTCGGGTTATGATCGGGTCGGGTCGGGCGGGATCCCGAAAGTTTGCCCAGCACATAAATACGTTCGGGTTCCCGTACTTTCGGGACCCGATTGACGGTTCGGGACCCGATTGACGGTTCGGGAATCGAAACTCAAATCATAACCCGATTTAAGATTTGGCAGCCGATGCACTGCATTGGGACATGCTTTTTCAGGTTTACCTTAAATTGTTCACATATGAATTTCATGTGTTCTCGTGCAATCAAATGGAAGAATCCATAAGGAATAAAAGCATTGTTTAATATAATACATAAAAAATTGTTTTATTTTAAATTGCAATGAAGAAAACATAGCTTTTCTACGTTTTCTGGTATTAATCTACTCCTTGTCGCTATAACAACATTACCAGCATCCGAAAATAATCTCTCGCTGGAAACTTGGGTAGCTGGAATAGCGAGGTAGGTAAATATGCTGTTTAGGGGAACCACCTCCAATGACCTTGACCTTGACATATGTTATCAAGGTCACCCTCCTGAGTAACCTTCAAAACGTTTTAGCCGTCGCTCGTTGTTTGTTAAAAAGTTATTAACAAAATAACTTTAATAAGTAAAATCGATCTTTTTCGAGACTGGGTTGGGTCTGGGTTGGGTATTATTAACAAAATAACTTTAATAAGTAAAATCGATCTTTTTCGAGACTGGGTTTGGTTTAATGACTTTGTACGGGACAAGTTAAAAAGTTTATTCCGTATTAAGCGGTATCAACGGGTACATCAAGCTCATAATTTCAAAAAAAGCGTTAATACGTTCATTAAAATTGTATTTTCTTTTAAATAAGAATTCAGCAATATAGTGCGTAAAGTGGTGATCGCGAATACCATAACGAGGAATATTAGCTCGCATGTCTCTCCACAATCTTTCTATATTTTGTGTATGAGTGCCATTTTCCGGATCTACAAAATGTGCGCTATGATTAACTGTTTTATGTGTGTAACACTCGAAATTTTTTAGATTATCATATGCACGCCACTTGTCAGTGTGAATAATTGAACCGGCAGCAACATATTTTTTTATAATATCTGTCAGAGTTTCACTAGACCGATTTGGCACAGGAAGAATAAAAATGTTATTAGTACCGCGTTCAATACCGCCGAAAACCCATTGCCCTCTAATTATACGTCCGGTATTATATTTCCTTTTTCCTACTTTAGCTTCATCTAATTCAACAATTTTACCCGCTCCACCGATTGGCTTTTGTTCATGTAAAACCCATTGTTGAAGTAACTGTAAATAATTGGACAAATTAATGCAACAGTAATTGTCTAGATTAAGATCCCTTGATTTAGCATAAAATGTTATAATAAGCGCAATCAAGACCCAACCCTAACATAACACATATTACTTACCTCTCGACAGAAATTTGTCCAATCCACAACTGCATGATCACTCATTTCTAATTCGTTCATTAAAAATCTTTGACGTGGTGGCTTCATCATTAAAAAATAGGCAATAAAACGGCAAATTTTCGTTATGTCCATGTGCATTCGTTCAAACCAGGTTTTGTTATATGCACTAATTTTAAAATTACATGTTACTCTTTTTCGTTTTCGGCCTGAGGTGATTTTATAATACTTGTTACCACAATGTAATATTTTATTTTCACGAGCATTTACTAATTTAACTACATTGTTACATCTTGGGCATATTATTTCACCACGAACAACTTTCTTTTCGCATAGGAAATGCCACAAAGATTCGAAATTGTAAGTTAAATGAATAAACTCGTGCAAACGCATTATTAAACTCTCGCAACACTCTTCGTCTTGAAATTATACGAGTAACTGACTGATTATACGTGAAATTGATTATGAGTAGTGATATTGAATAACATACTAAGTACGAATCTCGACAGAAAATATCAAAACAAGATGATAGGTGTTGGAATATTTGTATATAACACGTATATGCTGCTCAAATCAAAACAAGATGGTAAGTGTATACTATACCCACCTATAATTATATATTAAATTATATATTTAATATATAATTTATTAAATTATATTTTATATATAATTTAACGCGGTAACACGTCACTGATAAAACGGCAAAAAAGTGTGTTTACGCAACCCAGACCCAACCCAGACTCAAATTTTACCCGAAATAAGTGTTACATTTTGCAAATTTCTTTTGTTAATAACTTTTTAACGAACAATGAGCGACGGCTAAAACCTTCTAAAGGTCACTCAGGAGACTGACCTTGACAACATATGTCAAGGTCAAGGTCATTGGAGGTGGTTCCCCTAAACAGCATATTTACCAAAAAGCCAACTATCCTCCGACATTTGTTCTTCAATATCGAATATTCTTCAAATTTTTTCATTGCATCTTTCACTACTAATTGTAGAACGTGAGCAAAGCAGGGAATTCGATTCCAGTTTTTGTTTGTGTCGATTGCTTTCGTAATATTGCGACCATTATCCGTTACAAAAAAAAACAGATTTATTACATACAGTATCTAATCCCCACTCACAGAAAGACGACAGTAACGATTCTTGAATATATTCAGCCGTGTGCGATGTTGTTAAATGGTTTAAGTTTAACATGTAATGGCATACGTTAAAATCTTTAGTTACATAGTGCATTGTCAATGACAAGTAACTTTCTACGGATCGTGAGGTCCAACCATCGGTCGTAAAGGCATATCCTGTACCATCTGTTTTCCAAAACATAATAGAATCATTCTCAGTAATATTCAATTTTTTATCTTAAATATTAAATAATATCTTTTAATTATTAAATTATTCTATTATTATTCTCTATTAAATATAAATAATATAAATATAAATATAAATAAATATTAAATATTAAATAATATAAATTCTTTAAAGAGTGTTCGAATATTTCTGAGAATGTATGTACATCCATTATTCTATAATATCTAACAAACGTAAATAAAAATATCAAAATCAATCACCTGCTATATCCGTATTTATTTTATTTTGTATTTCCCTTCGTAAATCTTCATACATCCTAGGTATAATATTTCTGCTAAAAGTTGCACGTGATGGTATTTCGTACCGTGGTTCGGCAATATTGAGTAAGGAACGAAAACCAACATCATCTACTATGCTGTACGGTTGCAGGTCCAAAGCTATCATGCGCGCAATTGCTTGTGTCAATTTTTTTGCTCTCGCACAATCTTTATTCATATACTGAACATTGTGACTGCAACTTTGAGATGACTGTTCTTCCTTCGATGTTGTAGCTGCACTTTCTGCACTTATTCTTTCGCTATGTTTAGAATTTAAATGTCGCGAAAGACCACTTGTATTACTATATTTTATTTTAAACTCCCGATCACAAATGGTACATTTTGCAGTAAGCTTATTTATTTTAATGAAATATTGCCAAACGAAACTTTTCCTTCGCTGTTGCCTTTCTGACGTATTCTCATTTTCTAGGTGCATTACGGTGTCATCATCTTCGTCACTAATATGAGCCATTATAATGTAATTATAATACTATAAACTATAAATACTCTATAATATAACTTTTCGAATTGCTAGCTACTATCACACGATGTATTAACACTTCGCTGACAAGAGACGAGTGACGAGAGTTCGCGTTGTCTTATTATTTCAATACCAATACACATCATTTCAATACCAATACACATCAATACACACCATATATATTGTAACGTATCGCCTTTCTTACCTTTTTAATTCGACGTTACCTTTTTCTCCTCGTTCGGTCTTTTTGGGACTGGCAGTGGAAAGGGAATGCGAATGAAATGAATTCCGCGAAATGTTACTTTAACTGCGTTTATTGAATGCCTTTCTATCTTCTTATTTCGGTTCGCTTTCGATTAGCTGATCGCTCCCGTGTTTATTTATATTTCGTCGCTCTCGATTTTCACACGCACATACACCCTCTCATATACGCCGCTCACGCATACACTTAGACTATACCTTATACTACCGGGATTTGAGGATGTACACAATAATTGTTGACACTTATCTGAGGCGACGTTGTAACGATGTCACGCTTTTGTTTCCTAATAGGATCAACAGCTACCTCGCTTTTGATTGCCCTGGCGCCGACACACGCGGATCACTGATTTGAAATCGAACACCGTCTTCTACACACTTCGAATTAAAGATTTACCGCAACACTATAACTTTTTGGAACTCTGAGAAAATCTCGGTCTGGAGCTATGCGTTCCTTCGCTATATAAAGGGCTCTTCCCACTCTTTCCTCATTTTGCGAAATTCGAACTCTATTATTTAATTGGGTCCCCCCCGTGTGCACCTTCCGTCGCGCGCCGCTGGCCTCGCTCGGCCCTGAACTTGCCGATCGACATCGGCACGCGCCGTCACCGCTCGGGCCTCCTCGTGCCTACCCGTCTTAATTTCTTCTACCATTTCTTTCTTGTTATTGCCGTTTCGAAATCTAAATTTAGCCTGCTTCCCGTTTCTTATATTACCTATGATCTATTGTTTGATTAATCGGATTTCCTAGCTTGTCTATTCCTATTTCTATTTCTATTCTTTTTAATATTAATTATTCTAAATTATGAGACTCAAGCGTTACGTTACAATATATATATTTACTACGTTTTAAATCTAAGCGAAAACTTCGGTCAAGACAGTTGAACTGATTTTGATTTCAAAGAGATAACGATTTAATAGCTCGACAATACTATCGATACTATAAACAGTATCAATAAGTCGATTCCGCCGATGTAAAGAGCTATTTGTTTTGATACATGTTTGACTCTATAACACCATGTATATGTATATGTAAAATACTATGTATTTTATGTATTCTATTAAACAATGCTTTTATTCTTTATGGATTCTTCCATTTGATTGCACGATAACACATGAAAGCGTTTCATATGTGAACAATTTAAGGTAAACCTGAAAAAGCATGTCCCAATGCAGTGCATCGGCTGCCGAATCTTAAATCGGGTCACGATTTGAGTTTCGATTCCCGAACCGTCAATCGGGTCCCGAAAGTACGGGAACCCGAACCTATTTATGTGCCGGGCAAACTTTCGGGATCCCGCCCGAACCCGTCAAAAAATTCCCGACCCGAACCCGACCCGCATTTTCGGGTACCCGCACACACCTAAAAATCACCAAAAAATGCAGATAAACAACAAAGATATGGCCGCCGACAGACGATGAAGTTATTTTCGCGACGATTGGTGGTGGACACGATATTTCGAGAACCACTTGATGGATTGTTTTCAAATTTACGGGAGATACGACGAGAAACATTTAAAGGTCGTTGACGATCTCACTTTTTAAAAATCGATCTTCATTTTGTTAATAGTTACGTAAAAATGCCGCCTTTTTCATAGATTCTGTATGCTCGAATTTATATTCGTCGCTATTTTATTTAAAAAAATGATTTTAAAAATCGAAGATCGTCAACGACTCGTATTTATCGTTCACTTGAATATCCCGTTTGGTTTTTAAAATTCAGATAGACCATTTAAGCTGGAGAGTGTCCACCACCAATCGTCGCGAAAATAACTTCATCGTCTGTCGGCGGCCATATCTTTGTTGTTTATCTGAATTTTTCAGTGATTTTTTTTTCAAAGGCTCTCAATATATGTACCTTCGTGTTAAAAAAAAATGCGTTTCTTTCTCACCAACCGTTAGCCAGAAAAAAAATTCAGAAATTTGGCCATTTTTTCGGGTCCCTAGGTAGATGTAGCCCCTTAACCCTTTGCGGTCGGAAGGCGCCTCTGAGGCGCCACGGCATTTTGCGCGGCAGGTCGGATAGCGACTCAGACGCGCCAACGGCTGTTTATATAACGTTTTTATAAGATAATTTATGTATAAGATCATTTTATTTCTACCTGTACGACGCCCGACATCTTCGCGAAAATGCTCCGACCTGGCACTCCCCCCCGCCGGAAAAGCCGCCGACCGCAAAGGGTTAACCTACACCTGCAGTCGTCCTACAGACGCAACCGATGCCGAATCCGTAGACAGCGGGAGGGAGGAATCGGGTAGGCCGTGTGTAGGGGAAGGAGCCGCGTTTTACGAATTCGACGATTTTACACGCTTTTCCGAATCCGAGGTGCGGATAACGACTCGCGAGGCCGCGAGCGTAGCAACCAAGACCGCGTTAGCGACATTCGCGACCACGGTAGGAACGTCGTCCACCTACACGGCATTCACGACTTCAGAAGTAGTTCCGACGGTACGGGTGGAAGACACGGGGTTAAATCCAAATGTCGCGACGTTTGAACCGTCCACGGGCCCGCCAAACCGCGCTAACCCGATCTCTCACTCGACGCTTCGTTGGCCACCCGTTAGAAGCGATCTAAGTTTAGGAGAGGGGATAGCGAGTGCCGTAGAACAGCAGGAGCCAATGCGTCGCGTGGCCGAGAACCCCCACCACCGAGTCGAATTTTCGGGCGAGTCCGCCGAGACTTCGGCTGCCTTCGCGAGCGCGGAAAATAGGATGGGGAGGCCGATGACAGGCGAACCGAGCACGCGTGTAGGCACGGAAAATAGAGAAGAGGCACCGATTTCGAGACGCGAATTAATCGAAATCGTAACTACAATTATCGAAGCGAAATCGTTATCGTTCGGACTTTCACAAAATAGGCATTTTAATCGCAACGAAAGATTAGAAGATAGGACGAACGAAACCGTGAGAGCGGAGGATAGCCGAAGCGAAGATAAATATAATTCATGCAATGATTGTGCGAGACGGACAAGAAATAGCGTCAGGCAGGTCACCGCGTCCGCGAGATTTACGAGTTCGAGCCGCCAGAGCGAAACAGCTAATCGACACGTTACGAATTCGACATTACATTTTGAAAGCCGCCGCTCCAGTAAGGAGCTTTATGCGATACTCGGTCGGTGGAAATAAGAATTCGGGAAGCCGAACGGACCGTCCGTCGAAGAATTTTTAGAAAGAATCAACGAAGAACGGGAAATAGTAGAGATTACCGACGAAGAAATGCTTCGTGTCGTTCCGCTTTTGCTAACAGGAGCCGCGCGTCAGTGATATCGATTACGGAAAAATCAGTGATTGACGTGGCAGGATTTCGCATTCGCGATAGTGAAGAAATTCGGCGTCGTCGATCGTCCCGAGCGCGCATTAGATCAGGCTCGCGCGCGTACGCAAGGGCAAATGGAACGGGTGGAGGACTATCTTATTAATATCAAGCGTTTATTAAGTCGAGTTTATCCGCCGTTACCTTTAAAAGAGCGAGTCCGATTGGCATACGTGAATTTACGACCGGAATTTCAACGGGATATTAAATTGACCGATGCAACCGATTTCGATTCTTTAGCCGAGTTAGGAAGAGAGCGCGAATTCGTATGGGAACGAATAAAAAAGTACCGACCGCCTCCTTCCGTCGACGATTCCGTATATCCCAAATTCGCGTGGGTACTGTCTAGCTCACAGAATAAGCCAGGAAAAATTAACGCTTTAGACGCGGTAGACGCGATAGGAACGAGTAGGCCGTTAAATTCCGCGCATAATCCGGGCAGTAGTAATCCGTCTAAGAAATCGAATCCGGATACGAAACCGCGAGTGTCGGCGTCGGGAGAGAGAGGGACGAGATTAAGATGTTGGAATTGCGGAGAATTCGGCCATAGATATAACGAATGTCGATCTGCAGCCCGACTTGCAGCCGTCAGGAAACAAAACCGAAAGAAAAGCCGACGACGTCGTGCAAGTGTTCGTGCGATAGGGAAAAAACTAAAGATAAAGTTACGGAAAACGCGATAGGGGAGTGAAGGTTCGGCCCAAGCCGACCTCCCCTCACCGGGAAAAGGCCCGTCGTGCGTCGACGAGGAGCGTTTCGCATCCGATCTCGACAGCGTAGTGCGAAGTAATCGAATCCGAACCGTGGAATAGTCGCATCTTCGTAAGAGTAAAAATTAACGGCGTTTTGCAGTATGCGCTTCTCGATACCGGTGCTTCACGGTCGTTTCTTCGACGCGAAGGTAACGAAGCAATTTTCGAGGGAGAAACGCGGGTGGAACAGTCGAATTTGAAGACGGTGCATTACGCGGACGGGAGGGAAGAGACGGTAGAGGGGAAAATCACCGCCGTCGTTGAACTGGCAGGCGCGAGTAGGGACTTAGCCTTGCACGTCGTTCCGCGCTTATCGTCGAACTGCATCCTGGGGATGGATGTAGCTCGAGAATTTTAAATAATTATCGATGGCGAATCTGAATCATGAAAAACCGCTATTTCGAATATATCGATCCCGTTTCGTTCTTTTCCGGAACCGTCGGGTGGGGATACCTGCGACGGGATCGTGGATATTTCCGAATCCGAACGCGAGAAGATCGATAGGTTAATCGCGGAAGAACTATCGGGTGGAGGACCGTCGCGAGGAGTAACGGATTTAATTCGCCATAAAATCGACGTTAAAAGTCACGCGGGAATAAGACAACGTTATTATCTGGTGCCGCCGACGGTACAAGAGGCGTTGTACGCGGAGGTCGATCGTATGCTCGCGGAAGACATAATTGAACGGTCGAATAGCGAGTGGTCGAGTCCCATAGTGATGGTTAGGAAACCGAATGGAACTTATAGATTTTGTTGCGATTTTCGAAAAGTAAATGCCGTTTCAAAGAAGGACGCTTCCGTACATGGAAGGGATCCTAAGTAAATAACGACGCGCTCGTTACATTTCGACAATCGATTTAAGTCCGGCTTTCCATCAAATACCGCTTGAAGAGAATAGTCGCGAAATAACCGCGTTTACGGTACCAGGTCGCGGACTATTTCAATTTAAAAGAATGCCGTTCGGGTTAACGGGTGCGCCAGCGACATTTCAGAGGTTGCTAGATCGATTAAACGTAGCCGAGATGGAACCACGCGCATTCGCCTATTTAGATGACATAATTATCGTTACTGAAACATTCGAAGAGCATCTCGAATGGCTAAAGCGCGTGATGCGAAAGATTCGTGAAGCCGAACTCGAAATAAATCGAGAAAAATCGGAATTCTGCCGGAGCGAAGTACGATACTTAGGTTTTCGCGTTAATCAGCACGGTTTGCAAGTCGATACGGAGAAGGTCGAACCCGTTTTAAATTTTCCGGAACCGCGAAACGTACGTCAGTTACGACGCTTTTCGGAAATGGCCTCGTGGTATCGTCGATTTATCGAGGCGTACTCGGAAAAAGTCGGACCTTTGAATTTATTATTGAAAAAAGACGTACGGTGGCAGTGGGAGACGAAACAGCAAGCCGCATTCGATACCGTAAAGCAAAGTTTAGCGACTGCTCCCGTATTATCGTGTCCGAATTTCGACCTTCAGTTCGTTTTGCAAACCGATGCGAGTCACTTCGGGATAGGAGCCGTTCTGACCCAAACCGAAGGCGATATCGAATACGTAATCGCATACGCAAGTAGAACTTTAACTGACGTAGAAACGAGATATTCCGTAACCGAGAAAGAAGGGTTGGCTGTCGTGTGGGCGATTAAAAAGTTCCGTCATTACCTTGAAGGATCTCACTTTACGGTAATTACCGATCACGCGAACTTACGTTACCTTTACAATTTTCGCGACAAGACAGGTCGAATAAGCCGATGGGCCCTGGATCTACTCGATTACGATTTCGATATCGTCTACCGAAAAGGCGCGCTTCATAACGTTTCTGACGCGTTGTCAAGGATGTATAAGGAGGAACCCGAGGGAAAAGTAACCGTATGCGGGGAAATAGCCGAGGTAGAAGAAGCGTCGTGGTACGATCGTCGCGTAGAAGCCGTTAACCGATTTCTGAAACGATTTCCGGGGTGGAAGGTAGAAGACGAAAAATTATATTATCGCCGTCCGAAACCGTTAAAAAGTCGAGCGTTACCGGACTTAGAAGAATGGAAGCTCGTCGTTCGCCCGGAAAAGCAGGAAGAGGTATTACGGGAATCGCATGACGAGCCGTCCGCCGGTCATTTAGGCGTCGAGAAAACTTATCAACGCGCAGTAATAAATTATTATTGGCTGGGAATGTACCACGACATTCAAGAGTACGTTCGGAAATGCGTGAAATGCCAGACGTGCAAGTCTAGTCAGCTCGCGCCGAACGGTTTTATGGGAAAACGTATCGTGGATCAACCATGGGCGATGGTTTGCACCGACGTCATGGGACCGTTTCCAAAAAGTACCGCCGGATTCACTTATATCTTAATCTTCCAAGACGTATTTACGCGATGGATAGAGTGTATGCCGCTCCGTAAGGCAAACGGGAAAAGCATTATCGATGCGTTTTTAAATCACGTCGTATACCGTTGGGGAACGCCAGAAATATTGTTGACCGATAATGGAACCGAATTCGTAAATAAGACCGTTGACACCGTCTTAAACGACTGCCGAATCATTCATTCGACCGTTCCACCGTATCATCCTCAGGCGAATCCGACCGAACGCGTGAATAGAATAATTAAAACGATGATTACCGCTTTTATCGAAAACGATCACCGCGAGTGGGACGTCCACTTAAACGAATTCGCATTCGCTTATAATACGGCCGTCCACTCTTCTCTTGGTGTTAGACCTGCATATTTGAATTTCGGCCGCGAGCCGAGACCGCCACGTTCACTTAGGAAAACCGAGGAAGATGACCTCGAATTAACGGAACCGGACGTAGACGGGTAGAAAGTTCGCGTAGGGAGGTTGCACGAGCTGCAGGAAATCGTAGCCAAAAACTTAGAAAAGGCCTATCGTACGCAATCGGCCCATTATAACGCTCGAAAACGAGAAACCGAATTCAAGGTGGGAGATAACGTATGGAAGCGAAACCGAGTCATGTCGTCAGCGGCTCAAAACGTAGCTTCAAAACTCGCACCGAAATTCGCAGGTCCGTTTACGATTTTGGAAATATTATCGCCCGTTATCATTGAATTAGTGGACGTACGCGGGACGGAAGCAGGCAAGCACCATGTCAAAGACCTTAAATTAATACTAAATTAACTTAAGCGTAAACGACACCATATCTAATATATTCTTTCTTTTTCTTTCTGTCTCTTTTTCTCTCTTTCCGCTCCTCGCCCCAAAATTTTTTTTTCTTCTTTTTATTCGGGGAAAGAAACGAGTTACGAGCGAGACTAGGTATCCGTAATCCGAACACGCATCCGAATTCGCACCCGAAGACGAGGAGAAGTTTAAAAAAAAAAAAAAAATATAGAGGAGAAAGATACGAATCCGTTGCAAAATTTGGCACGAATCCGCGAACCCGAAGATGTCCAAATTGGTCAAGATAGAGGAGGTGGAGGAGACCTGTCCCGGGGCGAGCTGCCAGGAGGCAGACCCCGAGGACAAGTGTACTCGATGCTATTTCGCCTGGAGGAGCCGAGCTCGGAATCAGCTCCTGAGGGAACAGGAACTCCAAGAGAAACAAGAGGTCGAAAGAAGGGCGGCGATCGAACAACAAAAGAAAGAGCCGAACCCGGGGCCATCGAGGGGAATCAGTGATGGGGAGGGGAAGCTGGCCATGGTAAGGCCAGAACAACGATTGGGAGGCCTGTGGAGGCGACGACCGGAATATAGCCACGGACCCGCGATATCCCCCCCACGAGTCGGCAACCGCCAGCGGCCCGGATGCTGGAACTGCGGGAACTTAGCCCACCCGTTCCGCTGGTGTCCGAAGCCGCTGATCAAATTTTGTACTTCCTGCGGGCAGGTAGGCTTCCTGTGGAAGGACTGTGGGGCCTGCCAGCGCCGAATGTTAGAAAACCAACGAAAAAAAAGAGAGGAAAGCCCATAGGATGGGCGGAAGGATAAAAACGAAGACAACCAGAACGCATAGTTAAAGGATTGCTGCGCCTCCAGAAGACTCGAAGTTAATTTTTTTGTTAGAACCCCGATCGGGAAAGATTAAGGAAAAGGAAACGGCCTCAGCGTATTAATTTTAATTTTATTAATTAATTTTTTCTCTTCTCGTACTCGACCCGAATCCGATATAATTTTTTTTGTTAGTTTCTCTTGTATCATTTATATGGGAGGTCATTCCGAAAAACCGATCCGAGGGGAAAGATGTAGAGCGGAGAGAAGGACGAATCCGAATAAAGCGAACTGGCTTACTAAACAGTACTGGAAGAGGGCCATAAAACTTTCTTTTCACCATTCCCTTCCGATCCCATAGAAGACAGCGTAGAATCGTCATCCCTTTCCTCTCTACCTTTTTTTTTCTTTTTTCTTTTCTTTTCTTTTCATTTTCTCTAAAATCGTACACATTATACTTTATATTTTATATTTTTTTTTGTTTAAGTATCGTTACTGCTCGACAAAGGCTTCGGAAGTTCGATCCGCTCAAGTAGTATTATCTGACTCCGATACCGCATAATTGAAAGAAGTAAGTGCCGATTAAGGAGGGAGGGGTTGTGACGTGGTATCTTTGATACGCGCTACAAAATCTCTCCTCTCTCTCTAATCGAGCCGTAAGAGAAATACGCGCACGGAACCGGACAATTGGGGACCTGCGTTACCAATAGAAAGCGGGGTCGAACGACTTCCGAGGCCTCGAAAAAGCGATTTCGAACCTTTATTTATTATTTTATGCATATATTTCATGCATTGCGACTACTCCGAGAGAACCGACGAGATAACGACGACGAATCCGAGATAAAGGGCCGAGCGACGAACTCCGACGTAAAAGACGCTACAAAGAGCGAACTTCGTTTCATACAAGAGCGACGACACGACGTAGAGAATCAACGAAAGCTACGAACAACGAATTCGACAGTTGACGTCTTGCACGAGAAAAGAACACGTGAAATTACGAGAATCATCGTCATCGAAGTCTTCGTAGTCGACGTGCAGAAGAGCAACGCAGCGAATTCGGAAGAGCAGCGAAAAGCGTGCGATAAAGTCGACGAGAGCGAAGCGAATGTAGCGAAAGAAATCTTACGCGTTCGAATTTCGCGCCTGCGAGGCGACAAGCGAGCGGGCGGATAGGTTAGGATCCGCAGGATCGCACGAGTCCGCTCGGGTAGGTTCGGGCGCCGTCGTCGGCCCAGCGCGGGAGTTCGATTTTCGGGACAATAGATCCCGAAAAATTATTCTAGTTTCGTGCGTGCTTGAGGTCACAGGTGAGGGAATTTAACCTCAATTTTTAATTTTTAATACCGGTTCATCGGAGTCTTTGGAAAGTAAATTCTTTGCTTAATTCCATATTATAAATTGAAAATCAGATCGATTTAGCTTTCTTTTTTTGTTCTAGTAAAGATTATTGAATTTTCCGGACACGCGAATCGAGCTTGCGAAGTCGTTCGGTCTCCGCGAAGAGACGATTTCTTGTATCGTAAAACTTGTACCAGCTATAGGGCGGCTGGGGCCCCCCCAACGAAACAGCCTTGCTGTTTCGTACTAGGCACGACCGCGGTAATGATTCGCACAGGAAGTCGGCTCGCTGCGCTCGCCTATCCCTTTTTAGTTGTCACTATTTTACATATTTTTGCAAAGTTTTAATTGTTTCCCTATTATAGCAGATTTTTTATGAATTTGTTAATGTTTAATATGACCGCCATTTTGAAACCGGAAATTGAATCAATTCGAAATTGTTAGTGGATCCTTGTCGGGTATAACTGGATTTTCCGTGTAAATTTTACCTCGATTCGTTCAGCCGTTTAGACGCTAGAGTGGACACACACACACACACACATACATACATACATTTAGATCTTGTTATGAAACATAAAGATCCAAAAGGGTTTTTGGATATCTCGAATAGTTTCGGAGATAATCGTCCGTTACACTTTTTGCTCGATCGAGAGCATAAGGAACTCCCTGCGGTCGTGCCTAAAAATACCGAATCCGATTGCGTATCGGAAGAATTATTGTATCGAACAATTTATAGAATTCGGAGTTCGTATCCGAGAGTTTTGTGTAAAAATCTTTTGCTTAAGAGAGTCTTTGTTAACCGTAATTCGAGAAAGTTCGGCCGGGCCGAAACCATTAGCGAATTCGAATACGGGAGAAATTGTAATTCTTTGATTTCTTTGATTCGTTTATGATTTTTGTAAGAGACTCCGACCAACCGAATCATTATTGAATAAACCTTGATTTTATTATATTTTATATCTTGTGTCGTCTTTACTGTCTCGAGTAGAGTTTATCGAGCCCCTAATCCTTCTGGTTGCGAACGCGAATCCGGCTTTGGTTAGAATCCTCTTAATTTATTTAGCGTTCTGTTAACAAACATTTCGTTACCGAGAATTATCGTTATTCCGCTTTCGAGACCTTATCTTTTATTCCGTAAACTTTTTTGACATCGACAATCCGGGTGGAAACGATTCTCGGCAGGGCTTAACCCTTTCCCCCGACTTACGAATCCGCGAGAGGAGAGATTGTCGTTGCAATATATTGCAACGTTATTTCCAAAATAATTCCCGGGAGGTGCCGGATGCACTCCCCGCGAAATAACCGTCTCAAAAAATTATTTTATTTAATCCGCGAGAATCCTCTCCGCGATAAAGGGCTCACGTAATTACCGTTCACGCAGTCGCAAGGAGTAGTGGGTTGAGGGGGGAAAAGAAAATTAACAAAGTTCCTTTGGAGCACGATTTAACAAAAGACAATAAAAAGAATTTATTCAATTTAAAATAACGAATATCAGAAATTTTCCGTTAGCTACACGAAAGTAAGACAAAACCGGAATCTCTTTGTCTCCGGTGTTTATCCGAACGTCCGGACGAATTAACCGCCGGTTACGTGCTCGATGCCGGCACGTGGTCGCCTCGCTTCTCGATTATTCTACCGAGGACTTTACTCTTATTAATGTTTCAATTTTATAATTTAAACAATGAATCGAGTAATAATTATTTTTACAACAATGAAATATAATAACTGTACGATTAACCGCGCACCCGGACGGCGATCGAGGCTGGTTCCACTACTCGCGAACAAAGGAATCGAACGAGAAAAATCGAAGGATATTTTTGTTGGTTAATTACTTAATTATTTAAACAATAAATCGTTAATTCCCGATAACTCGGTTATATACCGCTAACGGCTCCGACTAACCCCGGAATTAGACCTCACGATACTGATCCGCCACCCGGAAGGAACTTTTTGCGTGAACCAAGGATTTCTCTTAGTCGCTCTAATTATCTCACCTCTAATCTCACTAAACGTCGCGCACAGAGTAATTTTTCCGAGGATCACGCACGCGGTTCCTTACGAACCGGCCTACCGAAATTCCCCGAGCCCACCCGAAGATAGCCGAGCGCCTACTCGCTATCTCCTTCGCTCTACAGCCTCGCTAGGCAACGCGCGCACGCATGGCCGCGTTCCGCGACTTCGCTAATAATTCTTCTTGCAAATTTCGACCGGATGACCGCCACCGATGACCATTCCAACGGTCATCTCGATCCGTTATTGAGCGAAGGGATGCTCAGATGATTTGCTGTCGGGTGGGCCTCGTTGCCTCGGAATTTCGGCCTTTTCCTTCGCCGATCGACTTTCTGCCTCGCTCGTTCTCGCCGTGCGTGTCTCTCTCTCTCTCTCTCTCTCGATCTTATTTCTTCGACGGCTCCGTTGTCCGCCGTTGCTTTCTCTCCGGCCTCGTCCTTCTCCTATCCAGCGTGGCGGTCATGAAAGAAGGTCTAACTTCAATACTTATTCATTTTTCTACCCCAGAACCAGCCTCGAGGCCCTCTGACTCGCGTTACATTATCATCCGCGGTCCACCCGGTGACTCTGTCCGCGACGGCTCTTTTCCTAATTCGCGGCGAAGGGGAGAGGAATCTCGTTTTTGTGACGGGTATTCAAAATACCACGTCACAATATATATGTGTGTGTACGTGCATATCCACGTACATATATGTATGTGTAAATGTGCCTACATTTTTAGGCACGACCGCAGGGAGTTCCTTATGCTCTCGATCGAGCAAAAAGTGTAACGGACGATTATCTCCGAAACTATTCGAGACATCCAAAAACCCTTTTGGATCTTTATGTTTCATAACAAGATCTAAATGTCCGTATGTATGTGTGTGTGTGTGTGTGTGTATGTGTTTGTGTATGTGTGTATGTGTGTATGTATGTATCCACTCTAGCGTCTAAACGGCTGAACGGATCGGAGTAAAATTTACACGAAAAATCCAGTTACACCCGATGAGGATCCACTAACAATTTCGATTCGATCCGACTTCCGGTTTCAAAATGGCGGGCATTTTAAATATTAAAAAATTCATAAAAATTCTGTTATAAGAGCAAAACAATTAAAACTTTGCACAAATATGTAAGATAGTGACAACTAATAACATGATTTTTTTCAAAATTTTTCAGCGAAACGGTACAAAATGGCGAACTAATAAATATTTTTATCAACTCTAGCGCATAAACGGCTGAGCGGATAAAGCTGAAATTTATACGAAAAATCCAGTTCTTCCTAACATAGATCCACTAACAATTTCGAATTGATTCAATTTCCGGTTTCAAAATGGCGGTCATTTTAAACATTAACAAATTCATAAAAAATCTGCTATAATAGGGAAACAATTAAAACTTTGCAAAAATATGTAAAATAGTGACAACTAAAAAGGGACAGGCGAGCGCAGCGAGCCGACTTCCTATGCGAATCATTACCGCGGTCGTGCCTAATACGAAACAGCAAGGCTGTTTCGTTCGGGGGGCCCCAGCCGCCCTATAGCTGGTTCCTTTTCCTTACAAGCCATTTAAGACGTAGCATTTACCCCACTTAAAATGCAGAACGATGTACGTCCACGCGCCACGCGCCTTAGCGAGTCCCCCTCTAAAATCGTGCGATGACCACGAACCGACCAGCCACGGAGGGCTGGAAGAGCGCGCGAAACCCACCACCAATAAGCGCTAAGCGTGAAGATCGAGAATTCCGTAGACGGATCAACATCCCTACGCACCCCTCCGAACATCTCCGATCCAGCGATTAGTTAGATCGCGGTACCAGCAAAAGGTAGAAAAGAGGCCGTGCGTAGGCCTCTCAAGAGCATTTAGTGAAATACGTCTGGTATTCCGCGTTCGGAAATTCCCTCGACGTCTAAATGCATCATCGTAGACGAGAGACGTCTTGATTTAAATACTGCTTCTCTAGCAATCATGAACTCTCCGAGTTCTGATGAATCCATGAAGGAGTTTCAATCTCCTTTGCCTCCTTCTGCCTTTAACCCTTCTGACATTATTCATCCGTCCATCGAGCCGAATATTATCGTAACTCATTCTAATCCTGCTTCTCCGGTTGAAACGCAAAAATAAATCTCAATCGAATTCGCCTGAAAGTATATCTCCTGTTATTCCTATACATAATAGATTTCAGGTTTTATCCTCGTTTCATGAGGATATCCCCTCTCCCAACATTCATACACCCCCTCCCCCACCTCCTGTTGTTTCTGCTCAACCTCGTGCTGAGCGGGACACTAATATTAATCCTGCTTCTACTATTAAAGTTGTACGCCCACCCCCCTTTTACATTTCTGGTTTTGACGGTAATATTCCTGCCTTTCATAAACGCATGAACGCCGATTTCGGTTCTCCCTCTTATCGTGTTAAATTTCTTGGAAAAAGAATAAGATTACAATTCTTTTCTATTGAAAATGACAACATTTTTAAAGATTCCCTTAAAAACTCGCAAGTTCCCTTTTTTACATTTGGAACTCCCGCCGATAGGTCTCTAGTCATGGTCCTTAAAGGCCTACCTCCTATCCCCACAAACGACCTCGCGGAGGAACTAAAGTCACGTGGTCTTAACCCACCGCTTGCTCTGTTGTCACTCCAAAAATTCTAGTTCGCTTTATGCGATCTATAAGATCATTTTCCTGTAGCTACATTGCCTTCCAATGTAACTAAAACCGGCTTTCTTTTCAATACCCGGGTTTAGTGGGAGAGATACCTCTACAAGCGTGTTTATACGCAATGCTTTAGATGTCAATCCTATGGTCATTCGGCCAATAATTGTAATCTTCGTCCACGTGCGTTAAATGCGCCGGTCCTCATACCGCCGGTGTCAATTGTTCGGGAGCGCACACTGCCAATTACAGTCAATGTCCTGCCGTCAATAAATACCTTGAAAAAAGGGCCTCGCCTACTCCTGCCCTTCGCACTTCAATCCCTCCATCCAAGACTTCTGCTGCCACTACACAATTATTTAATCCACAAATGCCCACGAACATACCGGCTTTCCCGGGTCTTCCTAACTCTGCTCCTTCTAAGAGCACTCCTTATCCTCCTATTCAGCGTCCTCACACATATGCTAGCGCTCTTAACACACGACCTGACCCTCCCTCTACTGAGGAATTTTCTCAATTTCACAAGCTAAATGATGCTTATAATGAACTTAGCTCCTTGTGCGATTTTGACCTTATGTTTAATACTGTCAACACGCTTATCAGTAAACTTCGTACATGCTCAACTAACTTACAGCGTTCTCATGCCTACTGGCAAGTTGTTTACCAACTTAAATAATTTCCTGCAATGTCTCCATTCCCACACATAATAACTTGGAATGCTGGTTCAGTCATTCCTCGTCGTAACGAGATCATTTCGCAAATTAACGTTCAAAATGTGACATACTTCTTGTCACCGAGACCTGGCTTTCGCCTAATTCGACCTTTGCGATACCTGGTTATACCGTGGTTCGCAAGGATCGGCCTTCTAGACGCGGTGGAGTTGCTATTATTATTAACAACAACATTAATTTCACAGTTGCACGGATTCAAACGGTTTGGAGCTCCTGGTCATTCACCTTGATCAACGAAAGATTTCCATCGGACTCATCTATTTGGTTCCCTCGTACGTGCTTTCTCGAGAGGATCTTGACGTCATTGCTCATTGCGGTTCATCCTTTTTAATCGATGGTGACTGAAATGCAAAGCATCGCTCCTGGCACAATAAAATGGCCAATAAATCAGGTACTGTGCTGTACAACTTTATGCTTAAATCCAACTTTCGGGTTATTTCGCCTGCGACTCCCACTCATTTTCAACCTCGATGTGAACCTTCCATAATTGATTTTTATATCAACAACATAAATTATTCTTTTAGGTGTGATGTATTGAACATCTTTGGTACTTCTCATCGACCCGTATCCCTTAAAGCATTATCCGAGGGAGACCTTCCTGCTCCTTCAATTTCTAATTCCATTATTGACTGGGATGCATACCGTTTTTGCACCTTTGAATGGCCTATTCAATCACAATTTTCATCTACTGTGACGTGCTTTTCTGAATACCCGTCACAAACGAGAATCCTCTCCCCTTCGCCGCGAATTATAAAAAGAGCCGTCGCGGACAGAGTCACCGGGTGGACCGCGGAAGCCAATGTAACGCGAGTCGGAGGGCCTCGAGGCTGGTTCTGGGATAGAAATATGAATAAATATTGAACTTAGACACTCTTTCATGACCGTCACACCGGAGAGGAGAAGGACGCGGCCGGAGAGAGAGCAACGGCGGCCGACGGAGCGACGGCAGAGCGAGAGAGCGAGCCGTCGAAGGAGTAAGAACGAGAGAGAGAGAGAGAGAGAGGACACGCACGGCGAGAACGAGCGAGGCAGCGAGACGATCGGCGAAGAAAAAGGCCGAAATTCCGAATCGACAAGGACCACCCGATAGCGAAACATCAAAACATCCTTTCACTCTATAGCGGATCGAGATGACCGCAGAAATGGTCATCGGTGGCGGTCATCCGACCGGAATTCGGAAACGGAACGAAGATGTCCGCCGAAGAATTAATTAGCGAAGTCGCGGAAAGCGGCCATGCGTGCGCGCGTCGCCTAGCGAGGCGGTAGAGCGAGGGAGATAGCGAATAGGCGCTCGGCTATCTTCGGGTGGGCTCGGGAAATTTCGGTAGGCCGGCTCGTAAGGAACCGCGTGCGTGATCCTTGAAAAATTAATCTGTGCGCGACGTTACGATTGTTAAGAGGTGAGATAATTGAGCCGATAGAGAGAAATCCTTTATTCACATAAAAGTTCCTTCCGGGTGGCGGATCAGTATCGTGAGGTCTTATTCCGGGGTTATTAAGAGCCGTTAACGGTAGATAACCGAGTTTATCGGGAATTGGCGATTTTTATTATTTTTCACATTGAATATTTAACAAAATAGATCCTTCGATTTTCTTGTTCGATTCTTTTGTTTGCTAGTAGCGGAACCAGCCTCGATCGCCGTCCGGGTGCACAGGTAATCGCACATTAAGATCATTTAATTGTTGCTACAATAATTATTAATTATTCATTGTTTAAATTATAAGATTTCAATAATAATGAGCCGTAAATTCCTCGGTGGAATATTTGAGAAGCGAGGCGACCACGTGCCGGCATCGAGCACGTAGCCGGCAGTTAATTTGTCCGGACGTTCGGGTAAACACCGGAGACAAAGGGAATCCGACTTTGTATTATTTCGTATAGTTAACGGAAAATTTCCGATACTTCCGTTATTTCAATTGAATAAATTCTTTTTCTTGTCTTTTGTTAAAACGTGCTCCGAAGGAACTTTGATAATTTCTTTTCCCCCCCTCAACCCACTACTCCTTGCGGCTGCGTGAACGGTAATTACGTGAGCCCTTTATCGCGGAGAGGATTCTCGCGGATTAAATAAAATAATTTTTTGAGACGGTTATTTCGCGGGGAGTGCATCCGACACCTCCCCGGAATTCTAGGAAATAACGTTGCATTACTAAAGAGATTGATGACTCTATACTTTCTTTTAATGATTTTCTTCATTTCTGTAAATACAAATCCACAGTTGCACAGACTGAGACTCCTAGTAATTTGCGCGAGAGTATCATCGCAAATGATGCTACTCTCACTTCTCTGATCAGGCTAAGAAGGAAGACTCGTAAATTATTCCAAAAAACTTATTTAAATTACTTTCTTGATCTTATCAAAGAACATTTCAAATCCATATCCAGCAGAATTGCCTTTTTAAGACAATCTGCTTGGATCAAAATGTTAAACTGCTTTACCAGACCTGATCAAACCTTTTGGTCTACATACAAATCTTATTCTGCTAATCGTCCTCTTCCTTCTCTTTACTTTGAAGTCAACAGAGTCAAATTATACTCCTCCTTCGATAAAGCTGATGCTTTGGCAAATACCTTCGCCCAAGTGCATAAGGATGCTCTCAGTCTACCTTCCAATCATACTCATAAAGAATCGTTCTTTTATGATAACTTCGAATGGGACTCGCTCGAAGATAACTCCGATCCCATTCTTTTCTCTCCGAACAAAATATTTAATATTGTTTCTGAAATGAAATCCAGGAAGGCTCCTGGGCCTGATCGTATTTCCGTACCAATGTTGTCCAATGCATCTCATAAGATCTTTTGTCAGATTTATTATTATTTTAAATACTCGTTTCGCTTCTGCCACTTTCCCCGTCCTTGGAAAGAGGCAAAAGTGATTCCTATTCCTAAACCCGGTAAACCGATGACCGATCCATCTAGTTACCGGCCTATTAGACTTTTACCCATCGTCGGTAAAATTTTTCAAAAAGTCATTTCTCATCATTTAGACAAGTTCTCAATCAGCAAAAATATACTGATAAATGAACAGTTTGGCTTTCGTGCCAAACACTCTACTATTCAGCAAGTAGCTAGAATAACCCAGCATGTCACGCACAGCTTTAATACCAAGCGTGACACTGCCATGATATTATTAGATCTATCTAAAGCATTTAACACCGTTTGGCACAAAGCTCTACTTTTTAAACTTAACCGTCTTGGACTGCCATATACTTTTTTACGGTTATTAAAGTCATATCTAGAGGAGCGTACATATTATGTACTGTACAACTCTCACCAGTCTAACACTTATTTCATTTTAACGGGTGTTCCACAAGGTTCTGTTTTTGGTCCTTTCCTTTTTATCATTTATATCAATGATATTCCGCAACTTACATCTTATGAAATTGCACTGTATGCAGACGATGCTGCGGTTTACTCATCATCTACACGTAAGAACCGAAAAAACCTCATTGCTCGTGTGCAAAGGCACCTCGACATGATTTTAGTATATTTTGCTGATTGGAGGCTTCAAGTAAATGCCTCCAAAACTGAGGCTATATTTTTTACTCGCCCTAATATTAATAACTTTCTTAATAATCACAAAATTCAAGTAAATAACGAGGTCATTGAGTGGTTGCCGCAGGTCAAATATCTCGGTATCATCCTGGATCACCGATTGAATTGGATGCAAGCTGCGTCACATCGCATGAAAAAACTCTAAAAGCCGCTTTTGCAATTATAAACTTCATAGGTCCGAAATCTTACCTTCCTTTAAGATTGCGAATTCTTACCTACGTTATGTGTCTTAGACCTATTCTTGTATACGGTTCCATTTTATGGTAGAATACTCTTCCACCTTATCAGCGTGAGAACGTACAACGCGTTCAATCAAAAATTCTTAAAATTATCTTAAATAAACCCATTCGTTTTCCAACTATTTCTCTGCATAATGAGGCTCGTGTTCCTCTACTGCACTCCTTTAGCACCAAAATGATTGCAAGTTATAGTGTATCTGAGCATTCGAATCCTTTGGTCCGTGCAACTGGTAATTATACTCATGACTGCATTCCATACATAGCGAAGGTCAAGTTTCTGCTCTCTAAATGAGCTTTGTAATCTCGCACTGCTCTGTCTTCATTAAAACTAGAGCATGTGTGAGACATTTCATTTTTTCGATCTAATTTCGAAATTCTTCCTTTTTTCCTTTCCTCTTTTTACCCATTGTATTGTTTTTTGATCCTGAGAGAGAGTTTTTGAAACTTTCCCTTTCCTTTACTCATTTGACCTCGGTCACACTTACCTCTGTCGGTAACTCCACTCTTACTTCATGCTGGTTGGTAAATGGGCTCCGGCTCATAGGTACTTCCTAAAAGGGATACCAGCGCTATACGAGGAGCTTCCACTCTTTCGATTTAGCGCATGGTTCCTCCCTTCACTCAATCATAGTTAAAAGAAAAAAAAAACCAGTGGGGTTGTTTTTGCTCGCTCGCTACGCTCGCTCGCGAGTGGGATGCCCGTGGTTAGTAGTGGGTATTGTTTGGTGTTGCTTGGTTGCGGAATCGCTTCTTTTCCATATTTGATACCGATAGGTATCACATTAAGAACTTCCCGATTACATAAGTGGTCATTTGTTCATTCGCATCGCCTGCTCGCAAATTCTTATCTTCCCGTAAAGATTGCGTTGTGACTCACACGCTATTTGAAATATAATGACCAATGGTTATTACATTTAAAAGAAAATTAAAATTTAATACTTCAATCGAAAAGTATTATATATTTATCTCAGAATATGTAACACTAACAAGGGGACATTACGGCCTCGGAAATTTACTTCGGAATGAGACCTTGCAGGTTTGTAGTATACCTTTAGACTATTCGATTTGCAAAGTAAGAGCGCGCACTAGCCATAAACTTTCGAGAAAAATGGCTTTAAAGTTTTACTTGTAGGACGTATACCGGTCACTTTGAACACCATCCAAGAACAGCGAAGTGGCCGAGTTGTAGCGGACTCGCTTGTGGCGCGGGCGGTCCGTGTTCGATCCCTGCGTGTGGAAACTTTTTTTTTTCAATTCTTTAAAAAATTATAAAAACTCTGAAATAAAGTTAATGACATACTAATATGAAGAATTTAATCATACATAATTTTTTCTATTAATGAAATGACTGTTACTGTTAATTATTGACTCTTGAGGAGAAACAAAGCCTGAATTATATGACGTAATCTTGCAGGATGACGAGAAATCACCTACTTGCACAATTAAAGTGATTCCTCCAAAATGTACTCCACTTGTTCAACCTTGCGATGTCTATTTTTATAGAGAAGTAAAAAATTTAATCTGATTGAAAATAATAGAGAAATAACTTCCCGTGAGGACTGCATAGAAATACAATCAATAGTGTATCATCAATTATCATCGCCAATTTTTAATAAAATGATCCGGTATGGCTGGTACGCTTCCAAGCTCTCTGACGAAACAGAAATTTTCAGGAATGTAAATGAAGTATGTTTTCCGGTAGAACTTTTAAAAAAGGGTTGTTCACGTGAACAATCTTCCTTCACAAATTGTGCGAGATGTAATAATATTTTTTGTTTTCAATGTTTCTATGACAATTATCATTCAGGATCTTGCATATAAAATTACAAATTGAAAAAGAAAGACGATATTCTCGAAATTTCATTAATAGAAAAAATTATGTATAATTAAATTCTTCATATTAGTATGTCATTAACTTTATTTCAGTTTTTATAATTTTTTAAAGAATTGAAAAAAAAAAGTTTCCACACGCAGGGATCGAACACGGACCGCCCGCGCCACAAGCGAGTCCGCTACAACTCGGCCACTTCGCTGTTCTTGGATGGTGTTCAAAGTGACCGGTATACGTCCTACACGTAAAACTTTAAAGCCATTTTTCTCGAAAGTTTATGGCTAGTGCGCGCTCTTACTTTGCAAATCGAATAGTCTAAAGGTATACTACAAACCTGCAAGGTCTCATTCCGAAGTAAATTTCCGAGGCCGTAATGTCCCCTTGTAAGTCCCTTATTTCGGAAATTTTCCAAGTCCCTAAATCTCGGAAATTTTCTATGTTCTTAATGATTGAAATTATTGTAAGTCCCTTATCTCGGAAATTAATGTTAATAAATTTTATAAATTATTCTATTATACCCTACGTCTATCCCGGAGGCTCTATGACAATTTAATCCGAATAAAAAATCGCTGCCTGGCCCGGGATTAGAACCTGTGATCTTCGGGTCTGTAGCCCGCGCCGTAAACAACTTTTTTTTTTTTTTTAAAATACGTTTTTACTCATGCCAACAAAAGATACATTTGCAGTTATAATAATTCTGTAAAACGTATAAAAAGAGTAACAGTAGCTGAGTGTAAGCAGACAAATGGCTCAGGTGAGCACTCGCAGTCTAGAAAAAAAAACAATACATAAGTCAAACAAAAATTGCACTTAATGCTACAGTATAATATATATATAAAATTTTAACCGTAATTTCTCATTTTTTGACATAAAAGAATATGTATAGAAACGGCATAAAAACTATACAATCAGTCTTAATGGTGAGTAGAGTATTTTAGATATTAATGTATAATAGGGTTTTTATATTTATTTCAACATGTATTAGGTCTTATAGCTATAGCGACCAATACTTTTTGGTGCGTTTCCTATAATTGTCATTTAAATCGATGTTTGTAAGTTTGTATTTGAAGCGCATATCTTCATGTTCTAATTGTATGTCGGTGTTATACAAGATTTTTTTATTATCTGGTTTCCTATTGTAGTGATAAATTATTAATATATTTAGTTTATTTTGTATGAATCCTTTACTATCAAGGTAAATAAATGCCTCGGGTGGAATGTAGCCCGTTTGCCTCGTTTTTTCATAATAATTTGGATTTGGATATGTGGAACCGAAAATTAAACTGTTTGACATTATTTTACTTGTATTCGCCCAATGGTTTCTTCTTAACTTAAGTATAAAAAGGTCTATTCTAATTATTTTGGCTTCGCAATATATTTTAAAATTACTTATTTTTTTGGTATAATTTGACTCAGGTGACCTATATTTATTTAAGCATGCTCTCAGACATTTTCTTTCGAATATTCTTAGTTTTTAGGCACGACCGCAGGGAGTTCCTTATGCTCTCGATCGAGCAAAAAGTGTAACGGACGATTATCTCCGAAACTATTCGAGATATCCAAAAAACCTTTTGGATCTTTATGTTTCATAACAAGATATAAATGTGTGTGTGTGTGTGTGTGTGTGTATCCACTCTAGCGTCTAAACGGCTGAACGAATCGAGGTAAAATTTACACGGAAAATCCAGTTATACCCGACAAGGATCCACTAACAATTTCGATTTGATCCGACTTCCGGTTACAAAATGGCGGGTATTTTAAAAATTAAAAAATTCATAAAAAATCTGTTATAAGAGCAAAACAATTAAAATTTTGCAGAAATAGTTAAAATTATGACAACTAATAACATGAATTTTTTCAAAATTTTTCAGCAAAACGGTAAAAAATGGCGGACTAATAAATATTTTTATCGACTCTAGCGCCTAAACGGCTGAACGGATAAAGCTGAAATTTATACGAAAAATCCAGTTCTTCCTAACATAGATCCACTAACAATTTCGAATTGATTCAATTTCCGGTTTAAAAATGGCGGTCATTTTAAACATCAAAAAATTCATAAAAAATCTGCTATAATAGGGAAACAATTCAAACTTTGCAAAAGTATGTAAAATAGTGACAACTAAAAAGGGATAGGCGAGCGCAGCGAGCCGACGTCCTATGCGAATCATTACCGCGGTCGTGCCTAATACGAAACAGCAAGGCTGTTTCGTTGGGGGGGCCCCAGCCGCCCTATAGCTGGTTTATTTTGGTGGGACCGTGGTCACTTATACAGGGTGAGGCATTTAAAACAGGTCACCTAAATAACTCGCTTGTTTTTGATAATAGAAAAAAATGCATCATATCAACTTTACTTGGCTTCGAGGGGCCCATAATCCGATGTCATTAAATTTTTTATAGGTGGAGGCGCAGAGGAGATATGAAGGTTAACTTTGTTTGTTTAAATGGAATGATATGTTTTTTTTCATATCACCTAGTAGAGCATTTCGAGACGCGTACAATGACTTACTACTCAAGGTCATTGAGGTCATACAAGGTCAATTGCGATGAAAAATACATTGCTTAGAGATACTCTTCGAACACTTTTGACGATTCACATGTAAATATTATTTACGTTCCCGCTGCTAGAACAAATGTTCAAAATGACGACCTTGAGCATCGACACATGACCTACAACGTTGCGATACGGATAATACTGCACGGCGAATTTCACTTGGGTCGATTGCAGAACAAGCTCTTCTTATACGTTCTCGCATATCATCTTCGGTCGTTGCTCTTTCGCGGTACACTTGCTCCTTTAATTTTCCCCATAAATAAAAATCTAAAGGTGTCAGATCTGGAAAACGTGCCGGCCATTTGATATTTCCTGATCGACCAATCCATTGATGTCCAAATTTTCTATTTAAAAAATCTGTAACGTTTCGTGCAGAATGGGCAGGACAACCGTCTTGTTGAAACCACATGGACTGTCGTATGTCCAGTGGAATGTTTTCCAATAGTTCTGGCAAAACGTCCGTCAAAATTCTCAGGTACTTAATACTATTTAACGTGCCATTAATAAAATGTGGTCCAATTATTTTATTATTAAAAAGTCCGCACCAACCATTTACAGACCAAGGCTTCTGCCTCTCCACTTTCCTCAACCACTGTGGATTGTCTACTGACCAATAGTGCATATTGTGACGGTTAAGCTGTCCATGGTTTGTAAACGTGGCTTCGTCCGTAAATAAAATATTATTAAAAAACATTTCATCGTTTCGCAGGTCCGTAAGCCCTATTCGCAAAATTGTAAACGTTTTTGATAATCTTGTTCACTTAATTGTTGATGAAGGGAAATATGAAACGGCTGGAATTTGTTAACGTGAAGTATTCGTAATATACTTCGTTGGCTAATGTCACTCTCGCGTTCAAGTTGCCTTGTACTTGTATGTGGATTTTGTGCAACGGCTGCTAACACATTTAATGTATTTGCATCATTAGTTATTCTTTTGGCACGAATGTGTGTTTTGTTATCCACTTTCCCGGTTTCATGAAATTTTTTTATAATATTTGAAAAAACAGAAAATGATGGTCTGGCGCGATCTGGAAATCTATCACTATACAAACGTACTGCTTCCTGCATAACTTTACGACATTCACCAAAAATGAACACCATATCCACTTTCTCTGCTATCGTATAACGCATTTTTGAAAACTATTACGAGGTCGCACTCTAGTCAGCAATCAAACTACTAATGGTACTCGCGAACACAAATAAGCGTAGAATGTGATTGAATGTTTATGTTTCGTGACCCATCATTAAGACTTATAAGATCGACATATCAACAACCAGAAGAAACACGAAAGTGTTCGAAGAGTATCTCTAAGTAATGTATTTTTCATCGCAATTGACCTTGTATGACCTCAATGACCTTGAGTAGTAAGTCATTGTACGCGTCTCGAAATGCTCTACTAGGTGATATGAAAAAAAACATATCATTCTATTTAAAAAAACAAAGTTGACCCGCATATCCTCTGCGCCTCCACCTATAAAAAATTTAATGACATCGGATTATGGGCCCCTCGAAGCCAAGTAAAGTTGATATGATGCATTTTTTTCTATTGTCAAAAACAAGCGAGTTATTTAGGTGACCTGTTTTAAATGCTTCACCCTGTATATATATCGGAAAATGATAGACACGTAATCTTAAGAAATTAGAATAATACACAAATAACAGTAAAAATGTAAAGTGGGCCGTCGCTGTAGTTAATATAAACAATAAATCGTGCTTTTTCTTGCTACATAAAGATATTAAATCAATGATGCGTCGCATCTTTATTAATAACTTTTTATCAAATATCTATAATTTTAATTTCCATATTGGTTCTTTACACCATGTTAAACATTGTTGACTTCATAAATTATACATTCTCCTTCAAACAATTTGACTAAAATAACAATCTCTGTAAAAAACCTTGTACAAAGTACGCGACGGCCCGCTTTCTTCGTAAACGTTAAATATAATATAACATTTTGGTACATCCATCAATCCAGGAACAATATTTAACATGTTTGTATAGATAATAAATAATTCTAATTTTTCGAAGGCTATCCATATACAATTTTTAGATAATTTTTTTAAATTGTTTATGTAGTGTGACGTGGTATTTTGAATACCCGTCACAAACGAGAATCCCCTCCCCTTCGCCGCGAATTAGAAAAAGAGCCGTCGCGGACCGAGTCACCGGGTGGACCGCGGGAGGAAAATGTGTCGCGAGTCGGAGGGCCTCGAGGCTGGTTCTGGGGTAGAAAAGGGAATAAGTATTGAAGTTAGACCTTCTTTCATGACCGCCACGCCGGAGAGGAGAGAGACGAGGCCGGAGAGAGAACAACGGCGGCCGACGGAGCGACGGCAGAGCGAGAGAGAGCGAGCCGTCGAAGGATAAGATCGAGAGAGAGAGAGAGAGAGAGGACACGCACGGCGAGAACGAGCGAGGCAGAAAGACGATCGGCGAAGGAAACGGCCGAAATTCCGAGGGAACGAGGACCACCCGACAGCGAATCATCGGAGCATCCCTTCGCTCAATAACGGATCGAGATGACCGCTGGAATGGTCATCGGTGGACGTCATCCGGTCGAAATTTGCAAGAAGAATTAATAGCGAAGTCGCGGAAAGCGGCCACGCGTGCGCGCGTCGCCTAACGAGGCGGTAGAGCGAGGGAGATAACGAGTAGGCGCTCGGCTATCTTCGGGTGGGCTCGGGGAATTTCGGTAGGCCGGCTCGTAAGGAACCGCGTGCGTGATCCTCGGAAAAATTACTCTGTACGCGACGTTTAACGAGATTAGAGGTGAGATAATTAGAGCAACCGAGAGTAATCCTTTGTTCACGCAAGAAGTTCCTTCCGGGTGGCGGATCAGTAAAGTGAGATCAATTCCGGGGTTATTCGGTGCCGAGAATAGTATATAACCGAGTTATCGGGGATTTATTGAGATTATTGTTTAAATTAATTAGTTAAATCAAGTAGAAGCATCCTTCGATTTTCCTCGTTCGATTCCTTTGTTCGCGAGTAGCGGAACCAGCCTCGATCGCCGTCCGGGTGCGCGGTTAATCGTACGTTTATGATATCTCATTTTTGTTAAAATAATTATTAATTGATTCGCTGTTTAAATTATAAGAATAAAGCATTAATAAGTCGTAAATTCCTCGGTAGAACAATCGAGAAGCGAGGCGACCACGTGCTGGCATCGAGCACGTAGCCGGCGGTTAATTCGTCCGGACGTTTGAGTAAACACCGCGGACAAAGAGATTCCGATTCTGGTTTTGTTTCGTGTAGCTAACGGAAAATTTCCGAGATTCATTTATTTAAATTGAATAAACTGATTTTATTGTCTTTCGTAAATCGTGCTCCGAAGGAACTTTAATAATTTCTTTTTCCCCCCTCAACCCACTACTCCTTACAGCTGCGTGAGCGGTATTTTCGTGAGCCCTTTTTCCGCGGAGAGGATTCTCGCGGAGCAATAAATATTAATTTGTTGACACGGTTATTTCGCGGGGAGTGCATCCAGCACCTCCCCGGAATTATTTTAGGAAATAACGTTGCAGTAGATACAGTAGGGATACAAACATTTATTTTACTAATCTTTAATCTAAAATTTAAACCAATCGGTGAATTTCTGATAACATTTGATTTATTAAACATTTTAATGAATTTATTCAATTTTTATTGTTTCCTAGTTCATAAATAACCGTATAACAACCGTATAATAACCTGAATCAAGTACATAATTAATTTTCCTACGCTAGAGTTGCTCCACCCCATGCTTCCATTCATTCAATTAAAAAATACAAACCAGCTATAGGGCGGCTGGGGCCCCCCGAACGAAACAGCCTTGCTGTTTCGTATTAGGCACGACCGCGGTAATGATTCGCATAGGAAGTCGGCTCGCTGCGCTCGCCTGTCCCTTTTTAGTTGTCACTATTTTACATATTTTTGCAAAGTTTTAATTGTTTCCCTATTATAGCAGATTTTTTATGAATTTGTTAATGTTTAAAATGACCGCCATTTTGAAACCGGAAATTGAATCAATTCGAAATTGTTAGTGGATCTATGTTAGGAAGAACTGGATTTTTCGTATAAATTTCAGCTTTATCCGCTCAGCCGTTTAGGCGCTAGAGTTGATAAAAATATTTATTAGTTCGCCATTTTGTACCGTTTCGCTGAAAAATTTTGAAAAAAATCATGTTATTAGTTGTCACTATCTTACATATTTGTGCAAAGTTTTAATTGTTTTGCTCTTATAACAGAATTTTTATGAATTTTTTAATATTTAAAATGCCCGCCATTTTGAAACCGGAAGTCGGTTCGAATCGAAATTGTTAGTGGATCCTCATCGGGTGTAACTGGATTTTTCGTGTAAATTTTACTCCGATCCGTTCAGCCGTTTAGACGCTAGAGTGGATACATACATACACACATACACACATACACACACACACACACACGCGCGCGCGCGCGCGCACACACACACACACACACACACACACACACACACACACACACACACACACACACACACACACACACACACACACATACATACGGACATTTAGATCTTGTTATGAAACATAAAGATCCAAAAGGGTTTTTGGATGTCTCGAATAGTTTCGGAGATAATCGTCCGTTACACTTTTTGCTCGATCGAGAGCAAAAGTAGGCTTCGCAGATTGCCAGGTTGTATTTTTTCATTTTTCGAAAAAAAAGCGGGCCGTCGCGTACTTGGTACAAGGTTTTTTACAGAGATTGTTTTTTTAGTAAAATTGTTTGAAGGTGTGGTAATCCGCGCTCGTAAGCCGGCTACCGGTTATCTTTGGAAGCGGAAGGAAGGTGGTGTTTGAGGTATAGATCAGGTTCTTCTTGAGTATAAGTATGACTTTTATTAAATAACTGGTTATTGGTGAGGCACAAGTAACCCTCCTAACTCTTTGCTCGCTCTCGATGATCTCTCTGTTCGTTTCCTCGCTTCTACGCGTGCCACTCCTTAGCGTTCGGTGCTAAGAAGGGAGAATCGCTGAATTGCATCTTAGGCTCGGGACTCGCGATGTCCAGGCGCTTGGGTGATGCAATGCTTACACATTACTTTTGGGTCGCCTCTTCGGAAGGCGGCCTTGAATATGATACTACTGTGTCGCTTAGGCGACTCGCGGGTACAACACCCCTCCCCCGCGGGAAAAAAGAATGTGCCACCATTCTTACGCTTGATTACCTATGGGTATACTTGTGTATTTATAAAGTACAATTTTTTAATTATTCCCGATAACATATGTGTAATATAATCGTTTACCTATATATATACATATATTCTTCGTTTATACATTATAGGAAAATATAGTATTCACTTTATTTTATTTTATTTTTTTTTTTTTTTGTTTTTGACAATGTTTATTTTTCCCGATAACATGTTTTAATATAATCGTTTATGCTTATATAGATACTTTTCGCTTTTGTTCGCTTCTACTTGTTACGCTAATCCTAATAATTCCTATCGCCACGAGTGGAGCGTGATTAAATACGTGGTTATTATTTTTATACTTGTTAGTATTTGCCTTTCTATGGGAGGTATTCCAATTATTACCGTAATTATTTCGCGTTATCGGCTATACGCTTTTACTTCTGTTACGCGGTCTACGGGGTATCCTGATTGTATATTTAAGGAATCGGAAAGTTTAGTGCTGTCTGTAAGTGTGGTAATGCTTTTTGCGAGTATTGAACTATTTGGGTACACGATAATAACGTAAATTGTTCGTCTGTCTGTTCAGTGGGGTCAGCTTTTGAAGAGTGTGTTCTTAGATTTTGTGGAAAGACACAAAGGAAAAAAAAAAATTTTGTCATGGGGAGGATCTTTTATTATTTGCCTCCTGTTTGTTCTTCTCGTTTAAGTGTTTTAAACGGTTCGCGTGTTCTGTAGTTGTTTTCTTTCCCTTTTATTTTAGTGTACGGTCCGATCCAATAGTTATCTAGTTTCTCTGATCGTCCTCGTCTTATTTTGTTACCTCTTTTTATTATGTGTTTTGTTTTTGAAGCGCATGCTGCCTGGCTTTGCTTCTCGTTGCGTGGTGTAGCACACGAATTTCTTGCAGCTCGGTGGCTGTATTCGAACTCGCTCCTCTTGGGGAGTGGCTCCGGGTTACTGGTCGAGTGCTTCGGGCGCTCGGCTATACTTGTGCCCAGTACTGATTCGCGAGGTTTATAATTAGTAGCCGTACGCGGTGTCGTGTTATATTCGCACGTCGCGTAAGGTAGCCACTCGCCCCTGTCCGTTTGATTTTTACTTATAAGATGTTTTAGGTAATCTGCTAGGGTTTTATGGTTCCGTTCCAGGACGCCATTTGGTTGGGAATGATACGTTGTAGTTTCTATATTTTTCACATTTAGTAGTTTGTATCTTCCTTTAGATATTTCTGACATGAAATTAGCTTCTTTATCTGTTAATACTTTTTGTGGTATTCCATATTCGCAAATTAATTTCGTAGCAATTTCTTCCACTATTGTATTCGCTTTTTGGTTGGGTTTTAGTATGGCTTCCCTATAATTTGTTAAGTTATCTTGGAAAGTGAGTGTGTATCGATTGCTTTCTTTCACAACCCTTAATAGTCCTACTATATCTAAATTGTATGTTTCGAAAGGTTGACTGGGTGTGTCTGTAATTACCATCGGCATTTTTGTACGCGTGCCTAATTTGTTTTGTTGACATTTCGCACATTTTGCTATATAATTCTCTATATCCTTTCGAAGTCTTATCCAATTGTATTTTAATTTAGTTCTATTATATGTTCTATCGACTCCTTGATGGCCTCCTAGGGGGGAGTCGTGATATTCGTATAAGATTCGTTTCTTCCCATCGGCGGAAAGTTCTTTATGTTCCGTATCGTCGGTGTCGGATATCGCGTTTGTAACGTATACGCGGCTTAGCGCGTCAGCATTGCTGTTATTCTTACATTCTTTGTAAGTGATCTGGTAATTGTATTCTTCTAGCTTAATACGCCATCGCATGAAGCGTGATCCGGGATCTTTTACATTAAATAGCCACGTCAGCGGTTTATGATCTGTTACTATCGTGAATTTCGTTCCGTACAAAAATGATCTGAAATATCTTAATTCCCATACTATGGCTAATAATTCTTTTTCCGCGGTACTATCTTTAATTTTTGCTTTATTTTGTCTTCTACTAGAGTATGCTGTTTGCAAATCTTTATTTATCTCATCTTGGGCGTCTACTTTTGGAAAGTGTTTTATAATTTGGTAATAATTTACTGAATCAAGAAATGTTTCTACGTTCTTTACGTTTACCGACTTTGAAAATTCGTTTGCTATCTGCACTTTCATGGGATCCAGTTTTATCCCTTCAGAGGTGACGGTATGGTCTAAGTAGGTTGCTTTTTTTCTTAAAATTTCGCCTATTTCCAGCTGTAGCCCTAATTTATGTTTTCGTAGCTGTTCCAATTTATTGGGTACTGTTAATCTGGGGGCGTTCCATGAGCTAGATCCTTTACCTATTATTCCGGCCTCAGTTATTTCCTTTGCCTGCCTATTTATTTCTTCTTTTTGTTTTTGTTTTAATCTATATGACGCCACATTGATAGGTGCCGTTCCCGGTCCTACATTTATGCAATGCTCGGTTATGTCGGTAGTTTCTACCACATTTCCTTCCGAGTAAAATAAATCGTTATATTCCTCGTCAATTTCGCAAATCTTTTGTTTTTCCTCTTTGTTTAATTTCTCGGTCCTAATGCTAGTCCTAAGTTTTTCCATTCTTTCGGTTTCTCTACTGCTTTGTAGCGTATTTATTTTCGCGCTGACTTTGTTACTCGCGTTTTCTTTAAAGAGATTCTCGCGGTCTTTGACTTCTACTGATGTATTTGTTAGCTCGGCTTCGTCTTCGGTCGTATTCGTTACGTTAACTACGCATTCACCGTTTTCGGCTTTGATTAAACACTTTGTTATGTATATTCCCGCTCCTAAATCTTTTCTTTCTACTAATCCTTCTCCTTCTGAGGTTGTTCGTACTGTTATAATTTTTTCCGTTTGTGGTGCTATTACGTTTGTTCCTATATTTTTTAACGGTATTATTTCTCCGTATAATGCCAAATGTTTGCGCGGCGTTATCGTTACGTTATGTTGTTCTATGAAATCGATCCCTAACAGTCCGTCGGCTTCTATCGGAAAGTCGTTTCGGACTAGATAGCATGGATGTTGTACTGTCTGCTTCCCTATTTGTATATTTAATATTACTTGGCACAGGGGTTTCTGCACAGTTAATCCTATTCCCTTTAATTCTATGTTTGTAGTGCGTGCCTCTTTTTCCTCGTCTATTAGCCCGATTTTTACGAGCGTTACTTGGGCCCCTGAATCTACTAACATGGTGGCGTGTCCACCTATTATGTCTTCGGACGTAATTTTGCAGTGATTTTTGTGTTCTGTTTTTGCCGCAAGGCTATTTACGTTATATTGCTTTACTTTACCGTCAGTCACGTTACTTGTGCTGGGTTGCGTCTGTCGTTCGTTTTGGTTGGTCGTCGTCGGCGTTTGTGATGTCGACGGTCTTTCGTTTGATCTGTTAGTCAGTCTATTTTCTGGTCTAGTACGGCAATTTCGCGCCATGTGCCCGGGCCGTCCACAGGTGAGGCACACGATTTGGTCTCTACCGGGGCCCGTGCCTCCTGTACGGTTTGGGGTATTTCGCGGGTTTATTCTAGTTCGCGCGTAACAGTCACTAGTCGCGTGCCCTATTCGGTTGCAATTTCCACATCGAGGTGGGGAATTCTTTTGAAATGGGTCCTCATTTTGGGACGATTGCGTGTATTCATAACTTTGACTTTCTCCGTATTTTATTTCTGCCTCTGAGGCTCCTATAATCGCGTCTTCCAGGGTTTTGTACCCTTTCGATTGGACGATCGTCGCTGCGCGGCCATACAATCCGTTTTCGAACACGACTAGGGCCTGCTGCTTGAGAGTTTCCGTTATTGCGCTTTTCGCGATTGTATTCGATTGCGGTGCCACGGTTAATCTTATTAGTATCATTAACAGATCTTCTATGCGTTTTCCGAACGCCTGCGCGCTTTCTCCCGGTTTCTGTCGGCTTTTATGTAGTTCGACCTGTACCGAGGATATTGAACGTTTTTCTAAAAATACTGCTTCTAACGCCGCTTTTAACTCTTCGTACGTCTCAATTTGTTTGTATCGCAATTCCTGCTCCGCTTTTCCTTCGAGTTTGATGTTTTTTATGTACTCAAATAATGCTATTTTGCAGCGAACTCTTTGCTCGCTCTCGATGATCTCTCTGTTCGTTTCCTCGCTTCTACGCGTGCCACTCCTTAGCGTTCGGTGCTAAGAAGGGAGAATCGCTGAATTGCATCTTAGGCTCGGGACTCGCGATGTCCAGGCGCTTGGGTGATGCAATGCTTACACATTACTTTTGGGTCGCCTCTTCGGAAGGCGGCCTTGAATATGATACTACTGTGTCGCTTAGGCGACTCGCGGGTACAACAAAGGAGAATGTGTAATTTATGAAGTCAACAATGTTTAACATGGTCTAAAGAACCAATATGGAAATTAAAATTATAGATATTTGATAAAAAGTTATTAATAAAGATGCGACGCATCATTGATTTAATATCTTTATGTAGCAAGAAAAAGCACGATTTATTGTTTATATTAACTACAGCGACGGCCCACTTTACATTTTTAATGTTATTTGTGTATGATTTTACATAATTTTGTTATAATAAAAAATTCTTGTTTTAATTAAAAAATAACAGCAATTATAAACTACAACGACGACCCACGTGTCATTCCCATTATCTTTTATTTTTCCACATACGTAGACTATGATGTTATTATTTTCTATTTGTCTCTCCAAGAAAAGTACATACCTAAGCTCCATTTGATGATCTTTGGTGATTTTTGAGCTACTTTCATAGTAAATAGTGTTCTTGAGTGCGTACTCACTAGAAAACTCTTAGGGATCCGAAATTGTATGCTTTTAGAGCAAAGAAATCCATGCGTTTCCAAATGAAAATTATGCATTTCGAGAAAGATTGCCGACGTTCCGGTCGTATACCACGACCCTTTTCCAGAGTACCAGGTCAACTGGAGGACATGAAATATTATATTACAATGTGTATAATCGATGTAATAAGTGTACAATGATGGAAAAATTTACCGAAAAAGTACATAACAGATGTGGTATACATTCAGATTTGTTGCAATATTATTCATAAAAACGTCTACGAAGATATGATAGTTCGCTCTGAGAAACTCCCGGAACGTATCGACATGAACTCATCTATACGTTTACACACAGCGCATTTTACTTATTACTAATTCGAATCTTCTAATGAAGTAAAAAATTAAAATTATCTGAAAAATGATTACATAAGGAATAGTTAGTTCATATCTTTATTAATATGTCGAATGGGATTAAAATTAGTAAGTACGTGTTTCTAACCTGCTTGATAACCACTACCCTGTACCTCCTGCGTGTGAAGGACGTTAGAACGAAAAATTAGCAACTTCTTGTTATCTAAAAACTTCGATAGAATTAACCACGTGCTCAATTAATGAGATAGAAGTTTACTGCCTTCTTTAATTATCCTTTCTAACCACACATATCCTCTACGTTTCTATAGACAAGGAGATCGTGACAGTATCGACGGGTACAATAAATAAATAAAATGTGATAGGTTAAGAATATCGACATGTCAAACATTCCAGTGCTAGCTAGATTTCCACCTGATATCGACGCTAACTCCACTGGCTTCACTAACGGCGAAATTAGGAAACTGGACAAAATTCTATATATATAGATATACTTGCAATGTTAACGAAAAAGGTCGGAAAAAAAAGACTGATAAAATTTATTTATTTATTCAAATATACGGGACAAGCCCATTTTACTAAATAATAACTTACATAATAAATCATATAGTCCAGAAGGACAAAGTAACAATGACAATATAGAAAAGAAAAGATTCATCCACGCCGGCAAACGGCCCGACGAATATACTGAGAATGCGACTGAAAGTTAACAAAAAAATCAATGTCCTCATAGAGATTAGCAAGACCACAAATTCGATTGATACAATCACTATTTACATAATTCGATCTGTAAGTCTTTAACGCAAATAATGGAGAGGATCTTAAGTGTTTAGACGGAACATTAAAGTTAATTAACGACAGCAGCATGGGATTGTAATTGACACCCCTAAGTAAATTAGATAAAAAACGGAGATCAGCAAAGATACGACGATTCTCCAATGAGTACATGCCCAAAGCTGCCATAAACTGCTCATAATTATGATCCATAACATCGCGATAGAAAGGTTGATAGCTGTCTCTAAATAAATATACTAGATAGCGAAGAAATTTATGCTGCACGCGCTCAATCATATTCTTATACTTAACAAAAAAAGGTGACCAGATTTGGGATGCATATTCCAAATGAGGTCTGACCAAAGCACAATATAGAGATTTTACTGATCCAATATTCCTAAAATCTTTCGAGAAACGTTTAACTAACCCCAATGCTCTCTCAGCGATGTTGACAATATTGCAAACATGAATGGAACAATGCAATTTGGAGTCATAAGAGACTCCTAAGTCTCTGACCTCGCTGACAGTCCCCAATGGAGTCTGCAGTAGAGAATACGGAAAGGTGAATGGAGTGCTAGAACGCGTAAGCCTTAGCACACAACACTTCGAGAGATTGAGGCTCAGTTTATTCTCATTGCACCAGTGCGAAAAATTATCTAAGTCTGTTTGTAAAAGTTCGGCTTCATTCCGGTTCGCAATAGTTTTGTATATCCTAAAGTCGTCTGCAAAGAGAGTGAAATGCGCAAAATTGAAAACCATAGCCAGGTCGTTAATGAAAAGATTGAAAAGTAAGGGGCCCAAATGAGAGCCTTGCGGCACGCCTGATTCGACTAAAAATACTTCCGAAAAGAAGCCAGACACTCGTACAGTTGGAACCTGTTACATAGATAGCTACGCAGCCATAACACAAATTTCTCACCAAAGCCTAACTTACGCATTTTACTAAGTAATATCTCGTGGTTTACAGTATCAAACGCCTTTCTAAAGTCAGTATAAATTGTATCTACCTGGGCATGATTATCAAGAGCGCTGGACGCATAACAGAAGAACGTCGCCAGGTTAGTGGTCGTGGATCGACCCGACATAAAGCCATGCTGCTGCGGGATAATAACATTACTAAAACTAGGCTTAAGAGAATCACAAACTACAGATTCAAAAATCTTCGGAAAAACACTAATACTACACACTGGCCTGTAGTTGGACACGCAAGACCTATCACCAGCCTTAAAAATAGGTGTTACGCAGCTAGTTTTCCATGCCTCTGGGAAGACTCCCAAGGACAAGGAGCGATTAAAAATAAGCCACAATGGGCGCGACAATATAAAATCGCACTGTTTCACAAACAACGGCGACACTCCGTCGAAACCGGGACCGGTGTTCACTTTAAGTGAATGCAACTTCTCAAATACAGTTGTAACCGTACAAATGTACATACGGTACATACCTTGATGGTAATCTATATTACCGATCACCACCAAAAGTGTATATTATAATTCGATCTAATGATATAAGGAGGTCGCTCTTCGCACTCGGCAATCCCACTCTATCTCCAAAGGGATTAACCCCACTACACCATTTCGACCGTTTATAAGAGCGTGCACGACGTCGAAACGGCATTTTTCTCTTACTCGCCTTGTTTAGTTGATCCGGCAATTATCGGCCTAAGCCCGTGCGGTAGAAAGTCATTCGGGAAGTTGAACTGTTCAATTTTACGGCGTTCTCGTCTTAGATTAGATTGTAGCCACGAAACGTGTCTCCTAATCAAATTCATTTAACTTCACGCTAAATTGTAGCCACGAAAAGTGTCTCTTAGTAATTTGAAATCATTCTTAATTATTTAATTTACGAAAAATATATTCGTCCAAAATTTGTAATCGTCTACGTATTATAATTCAATCGCGTAGTGACTTAGCTCCACGCGATCTCATAAGTCAAATCAAGGAATTGTTATTTAGCAGTGTCGCCGAATAAATTAAATAATCGGCTAAGACTTTGAACATAATTCGAGTCTCGAACGAATAGAGATTCCGATCTCTAGTGTATTTTTCTTTATCAACATCGAAAACCGTTAGTCGATCGCGTACCTCGATAACAAGGTCGAAGAGTAAACAGAGAAGTCTTCGTGTATAAGAATTCTCAGTTTAATTAAATTCACTTAAAGTACATTTATTTCCTATACACTTTAAATACAAGATTGACATATTTAATTATTTCTTTAAATATTCAAATAATTAAATAGTGCTTAAGAGGTGATAGTCCCGGAACCCACTAGTCGCTCACTTTAATTACAAGTGCCCGCTGGTGCGTTTTCGCAGGCATCACGTGTCAAGACGTACCTAGAAAAATAAAACTCGTAAGAATATACAGGGTGGACCACATAAATGGGAACACCTAAATATCTTCTATATTTATGGTGCTATGAAAAAACTTCATAGGACAAAGTTGTACTACCACAAGGGGGAAATTTAATGGTAAAAAAAAATTTTTTTTAGATACATTTTTTTAAGAAGATTTCAAGGTCATCCGTATTTTTTTAAATGGAACAATATATTTTTTTTACCATAGCATGATAGATAATAAAAAACTACATTCGATTGATACCTTTTCGTGACCTTGACATGACCTTGAAAAAAAATAATCACGTTGATATGTGAAAGATGCAGAAGTTTAATACTTACCTGTTTCAGCCTGAATGACGCGTGTTTTACACCGGGATATGCACCTATTTCTTTGAAAATCATAATAAATGTTTGAAATGGTGGCCGTTCTCATTTATGCAATGTGTCAGTCTTGTAATAAATGACCTGTAGCAATTCTCGATTTCCTGGGAGGTGATCGCTGCGCATGCTGCACTAATTCTTTGCCGCATATCTGGTGGTGTCGTAGGTTTATTTCTGTATACGTCACATTTTATTTTACCCCATAGATAAAAATCCAGTGGTGTCAGATCCGGAGAACGAGGTGGCCATTCCACTGTTCCTTTACGACCGATCCAGCGTGCAGGATATTTAATGTCTAACACAGTTCTGGCATATTTGGAATAATGGGCTGGACAACCATCATGTTGAAACCACATGCGTTTCTGATCGTGCAAAGAAATATCTTCTAACAGATTCGGTAAATCTTGCAATAGCTGCATATCCCGGTGTAAAACACGCGTCATTCAGGCTGAAACAGGTAAGCATTAAACTTCTGCATCTTTCACATATCAACGTGATTATTTTTTTTCAAGGTCATGTCAAGGTCACGAAAAGGTATCAATCGAATGTAGTTTTTTATTATCTATCATGCTATGGTAAAAAAAATATATTGTTCCATTTAAAAAAATACGGATGACCTTGAAATCTTCTTAAAAAAATGTATCTAAAAAAAATTTTTTTTTACCATTAAATTTCCCCCTTGAGGTAGTACAACTTTGTCCTATGAAGTTTTTTCATAGCACCATAAATATAGAAGATATTTAGGTGTTCCCATTTATGTGGTCCACCCTGTATAATTAAACATAGTCCAATATATACAGGGTGTCTCACGCAAGCTACAACCGCGGAAATACACGTGTCCACATGGATAATTGGAAGCGAAAAGTGAAATAAAAAGTAATAAAATTTGTCCTCGTTAACGAGTTATTAAATAAAATAGATCAGCGAATCAGGAAGCACGGAAGCGGTAGGCGGTGAGTAGCGGCCATGCTAGTCTGAAGACAAGAAGCGATAGCGTAAGAAAGCGTCGTGGACGAAAGATTGAGAGAAAGAGAGAGAGAGTCAGCGCGTGCAGGCAGCGTGAGGTAGCGCCGTGTTAGGGTAGGAGGGAGCGAGAGAGAGAGATTAGATTAGATTTTTGTGCGTAGGGTAGTGTCGTGGAAGAAAGGTAGAGAGAGAAAGAGTGAGAAAGGAAGAGCGAAAGTCGACACTTTTTCCTAGAAATCTCCTCCTGACCACTACCTTCTCACGCCTGTATACGGGCCACAACGCTCCGCCAGTCGAAATTATCGCTTCATATCTTCAGACTAGCATGGCCGCTACTCACCGCCTACCGCTTCCGTGCTTCCTGGTTCGCTGATCTATTTTATTTAATAACTCGTTAATGAAGACAAATTTTATTACTTTTTATTTCACTTTTCGCTTCCAATTATCCATGTGGACACGTGTATTTCCGCGGTTGTAGCTTGCGTGAGACACCCTGTATATATATAAGACAATTGGCGATTATTGAGATCCTTCAGGGAAAGTGGCGGAGAATAAACAAGATTGTGTTGCCTAAACAAAAAGATTTAATTTTAATTAAATTAGATTTAATTACATGCGATGAGTTATTAATCACCTAAACAAAAAGAAAACGACAATTTACGCCTATTCTCCTTCGGATCAGTGGTTCCTTGCCCGTGCTCCAAAACCTCTCTCTTCACACGTGCTCTCGTGCTGTCTCCTCAATTTCATTAGATTGAACTAGAGGGCGCACTGAGCCGGTAAGGCGCGGCCAATTTGGTTTTAAGAAAGTGTGCTTTCTTTACATATATTCAGAAACATACATACCTGCTGGAAGTGGATCACTAGACGCACACGTTGCCCGTGATTCCGAAAGGGTCATGCCGACGTCCGCCGATAAGACTGTATCGACTATCAAACAGTGGTCTTGAACTAATAATGTGCCGGGGAAATTGAGTCGCCCACTTATAAAAATAAGTGCCGCTCGAGCTTCTTCGCCCGCATGGTATTTCAAGAATATTCAATAGCGGATAATATTCTTACGAGATAGATATATGTATATATACAGGGTGTCCCGTTTCAACACTCAAAGCGGAAAACGGCAGATAGCCTGGACCAATCTAAACAGAAATATCGAAAAATATTTAGGTAAATTCGGTCTAGTTAACGAGTTATTAATTAACAACGATCGGCCATTCACGGAGAGCCAGAAGCTATCGACGGCTTGGGACGTCCCCTTCAATCTCGGTAGTATGTAACGGAGGAAGCAATGGGAGGAGTAATCAACAACAAATAGTAACGCGCAGCGGCACGTAATGCCGTCTATCACTGTTTACTGTGAGTACCTCTCTTTCTTTTTCTTACCCAAGAGCATCATATCATTTATTTCACGCGTGCGAGGGAGAAGTAGTGTAAGAAAGAGAGAAAGAGAGTCAGCGCGAGCCTCCTGCGTACAGAGGTGTCGCACGGCGAGAAAGAAAAAGAAAGAGAGAGAAAGAGCTGTAGCGCGCGTCGATCCGCCCGTCACTGTTTACAGTGAGTAGCTCTTTCTCTCTCTTTCTTTCTCGCCGTGCGACACCTCTGTACGCAGGAGGCTCGCGCTGACTCTCTTTCTCTCTTTCTTACACTACTTCTCCCTCGCACGCGTGAAATAAATGATATGATGCTCTTGGGTAAGAAAAAGAAAGAGAGGTACTCACAGTAAACAGTGATAGACGGCATTACGTGCCGCTGCGCGTTACTATTTGTTGTTGATTACTCCTCCCATTGCTTCCTCCGTTACATACTACCGAGATTGAAGGGGACGTCCCAAGCCGTCGATAGCTTCTGGCTCTTCGTGAATGGCCGATCGTTGTTAATTAATAACTCGTTAACTAGACCGAATTTACCTAAATATTTTTCGATATTTCTGTTTAGATTGGTCCAGTCTATCTGCCGTTTTCCGCTTTGAGTGTTGAAACGGGACACCCTGTATAAAGTCAGTTGCCAAAGTGTTTATGAAATATTTCTTATACTATTACTTACCTTAGCAAATCTCTTGTGTCAATACTCTTTTCTTATACATGGATCGAGCGAGCGTACCGTGAAATCCAATTATACGTATAATAACGATATTGTGCTCTCTACAAGAGTAGATTATCGCGTGACTACCAAAATCTGTTATTTCTTATATAAATTCCTAACACGACCGTATACACGGCAAATAGCGTATAATTCTATTTTCGTTTATGTGTAACGCGAAAGGATGGGAAAACTAAATTATTTTCCATATTGTAATATAATTGCATGTATCAATATTATTGCCAAACTTAATTACAGAATATACATATTCGTTTATTTTTGATAATTTAATGCACGCATTAACACTTATTTCAAATTGCTTCTTCACACCAGAGTATCGTATGTGCCTATGATCCGTCCCATAGCTCGCATCTGACCTTGGGAGATCTATAATATAAATTGATCAATAAGATCGTATTTAAAAACAAATTAAAATTCACTTACCATCCTTTTTGCTTGAGTCTCACTGTTCATATTATTCATTCAATTCATTAAGACCAAATCTTACTATTCCTAATAAACTCGGATTTATATCAAATAAACTGCATTAACACATAACTTGGCACCCATCGCGACGCCACCACGCTCAACAAAAAAGACGGTTACACAGTCGAGATATCTATAGAGATATCGGAGCAATCAACCGAGCTATGATCCAAGCAGTTTACCGTAGGGCTATTTAATCTCTGACCGTCATGATTCGAGTATACCGAAGCAAAATGCGACGCAAAAAGAGAAGCAATGAGGAGAACATTTCGCTTAGCATTAATAAAATTCCAGAAGGGCTTAGTGTTCGCAGACGACGAAATGGAGGCCTCAACTGAGTCAACGAAGCTACGATAAACTTCCCTCGCCAAAAGCTTGCAGCGCTGCCTTAAGCCGGAGAACTGCAAGTAATCCGTGTTGTCTCCCGAGCGTTTATAATCTCTATGCGCCGATTTCTTCAACCCGATAAGTCTAATGAGCGAAGAGGAAAACCACCTAGGAAATCGAGCAGATCTCACGGGGCGGCAATGTATAAACTGAGAGATCGCACAATTAACATGATAGTATAGTAAATCAACCATTTCATCAATACTGCTCGAAGAAAAATCATGGTCCCAATTTATAGCACCCAAGTAGTCTCGAATCGATGCATAATCACCACGTTGAAAGTCATAAACCAAATTCGGAGCAGGCACAAGGAAGTCGGTGATCGGCAGGCACAAGGACGCACTAATAGCCGGATGGTGAAGATCACAATCCAACAATGGATCCTCAGCAACTTCCACGATTATATTCTCCTCCACTCCAAAAAGCAAATCCAAGGTGTGACCATAAGAATTGAGGGCAGAGTTTATCTGACAAAGACCAGAGCCTCAAAGAAATTCAGCCAAAGAATCCACAGCCAGAGAAAGGTTAAGAGAGGCACCACCCTGGATCGCGAAATGAACCGCACTCCCTTGCGATGCTCCCCACTTAATGCATGGAAGGTTGTAATCGCCTACCAGAAATGGTTGAAAATTTCGATGAGATTCCATGATAGCCAATGCGCAGTTGAAGTGCGAAGCATAGACTTCGGCTGGACACGATGGAGGAAGATAGGCCGCCCCAAAAATGTAGGAGGCCGAGCCAAATTTCACAGCAACAAACAGGTGCTCAATGTCCTCTTTCCGTGGAGGAATAAAGGAGCTAGACCACTTCTCACGTACTGCAATCAGCACTCCACCGCCTCTTGAAAATTCGCTGGTGAGAACACTCCTGTCCTTACGGTAGATTGTAGAACCAGCAAGTCCCAACTCAGCATCCAGGAACTCATCATTGAGTCACGTCTCCACCAGGATAATCACATCGTATCGTATAAAAGAAGAGGCAACTGCAAGATTCAAATCTTCGATCCTCGTACGCAGCCCACGGACATTTTGAAAATACACTGACGGCAAATAGTTTAGTTTTTTGATTTCGCCGGAAGCACGTCCACAATCCGCGGAACACCATTAATGTATCTAATTGTCTTCAAGCGATCATTCAAGGATGACAATTTGTTCCGAAGATTGTTCAAGTGAGCCCTCTCCAGAGGCGTCCGATCACGCGCAACCTTCACCGAGCCATGGTAATTTGACTTGCCCTTGAGGACTTCCACAGGTATATAAGACGAACGGAAAATCACGCAAACTGGGCGACTATTCCCTGAAGATTTGCGACCCAAGCGCCGACACTTGAACTCCTCACCAACAGAAGGATTCATAATATTAAGGATCTCCTTGACCCTCACAAAGTCCGAATTCGACGTGTACGATGCATCCGACTTCTCCTCCAAGTTAAACAACATGAGATTATGAGACCTTTGTTGCCTATCTAACAACTCACTCATCATATCACTCTCAACGGTGATATCACTCTCATACAATTGATATTTCATAAAATTTCAAAACACATAAATTAGATTATTAACTTATTGGAAGCCGCGATCCTAATAAATTATATATCAACGAAAGGAAAAAAGTTCCAGGATTATGATGAAACAAACCAAAATTATGTAGCACTTCGCGTCGATGAGATATTAGCATTTTAAGGTTTCCCCCTCCCTTCAAATTTACGATTTTGCTGTAAATATACCACCGGCGTTAGTCCGATTTTTGCGACGGACAAGCCTAACAGCCGTTAGTCTCTAATAAGGTTGATTTATTCAACAAATATTACATTATATATAATCGTAACTTTAGTAATTAACGACCACTTGTCGTAAATAAGAGTTATTATACAGTTTATTTAGTTATTTTCAATTAATTTTACTTAATAACGAGATCTTCGTTAAAAACATTCAGTTATGTTATTATTTAAAGCAAAAATCGGTTAATTAACGAGCAGTCGTATAAAATCCCATCCAGAAGTCCTGAAACAAAATAGAAATTAATAAATATACTGCAACGTTATTTCCGAAATAATTCCGGGGAGGTGCCGGATGCACTCCCCGCGAAATAACCGCTTCAACAAATTATTTTATTTATTAATCCGCGAGAATCCTCTCCGCGAAAAAGGGCTCACGTGTTCACCGTCCACGCAGTCGCAAGGAGTAGTGGGTTGAGGGGGGAAAAGAAAATTAACAAAGTTCCTTCGGAGCACGATTTATCAAAAGACAATAAAAAGAATTTATTCAATTTAAAATAACGAATATCAGAAATTTTCCGTTAGCTATATGAAAGTAAGACAAAGCCGGAATCTCTTTGTCTCCGGTGTTTATCCGAACGTCCGGACGAATTAACCGCCGGCTACGTGCTCGATGCCGGCACGTGGTCGCCTCGCTTCTCGATTATTCTACCGAGAATTTACAACTTATTAATGTTTCAATCTTAGAATTTAAACAATGAATCAATTAATAATTATTCTCACAGCGAGGAAATATAATAATATACGATTAACCGCGCACCGGGACGGCGCACAGTGGTTCGAATAGCCCAGATCGAGGAAAAAAAGTAACAGCATCAATGCTATAGCGTGAATTTACATAAAAATAGGTATTCCGAAGTTTGCGAAGTCGCTGATTACGAATTTGATGTTAAAATTTTTGAAAACAATATGGCTGACCCGCAATGAAACTAAAAAAAGCAATTAGAACGGAAAATTAGAAAATATTTTGTTATATATAATAATTTGCAGCTGGGAATAATACAAATGAAACGAATTATTTAGTAATTTGCAAAAAAATATATTATAAGTTTAATCAAAATACAAAAAAGGAAGGTAACAATACAAATATTATTATAATTTCGGTGTTAATCATTATTTTCTACAAGTAACGCTACTACTGCGTCATTTAATTCACAGGCCTTCTTCTTTGGCTCTGTTCTTAGATTATTGATGTATGGATCTGAGGAAGCAAGAAGCATATGCAATACATCCTCATTCGTAAATGTACGAGAAGATTTCCTCGAATGTTTCAATCGGTATAGACGATAATCTTTATTTCTTGCCTCTTGTGCTTCCTCGGTTAACATTCCCATGGGTAACATGGCAGCTGTTATTATTTTACTGCCATGTAAAAGGACCTTATGGACGGTATTTGGCATGTTATACCAGCTATATAGCTGCACGTACAGCTCGGCGGTTTCTTTGCAGTAGGCATCAAACTTTTCCGGGTCTATTGCATATCCACAGTTTATTGTTTGCAATATATTGGAAAAACGGTAGATTAAATCTTCATTAACGTCCGTAATTTCCGCAGTTAATTTCGGATCCATAAAAAATCTTCTGGAGGTATTGCCGTCATTGCTAGTACCCATGCCCTGTTTAACAAAATCTACTTTAAGTCCCATTTTTTTAATAAACTTTTCTTGAATAATTTTTTTTGTATCAATTTTTTGTTGTTTTGTATGTATATTTGTTCTCCAACTCTTAAAAGAATTATTGTAAGCAATATGAAGAATGCATTCCATAAATTTGATCCTTGCATGTAAAGGTGATAACCCCATATTGAGGGCATTGGCAGCTTCAGGTTTATTTTTTATTAGATCTAAATTGTTCATTTCTGATGGTTTCGCTTTGCATATACAACACACTGCCATCGATGGTGTATCTGTGACTGTTTGAGCAACTTTACCATCGATCATGGTAAATAGAAGTTTATGACTAATTTTATACGTTTTTTCGTTTATTGAAATTATACTTTCAGTCAGTTTTTCTATTTCTGTCTCCATTCTGGCAATCTCTTTTTTAATATTTTCTGCTGTTTCTGAGGCAAATAGGAATTGGATAGGCCTGCAGAACCTAGTAGAGGAAGGCCTTTTATTTTCCCATAGGACTAAATTATTATTTTCTTTTACTTGTAATTTTAGAGGAACAAGAGATGTGAGAAACATATTCGCATCTGTAATATTTTCTTCATCAAAAGCCTGTTTATACTCACTATGCCCGGATGAGCCATCACATCCCCATTTAGAAATAAGGGTCATTTCATTGTCTATTCCGTCAAGTTCTTCGGTTTTTGTTTTTAAAATTCTTGTAGAAGTGTGGTCTAGCAATGCCTGTAAATTGACAGTCGCACAGCTTTCAGTAATATTAATATTTGCAGGATAGCATTCTTTTTTTGTATTTAATAATTTATAATAAGACGGAAAAATATTATGACCGATCTCTTTGGTTGCTTTTCTCAAAATTTCATATTGATACTTCGATAATGAAGCATCAAGAACTAAGGCCAATGCCTTTTCTGGACTGAATGACGTAGGAGGCACTGGTTTTTCAATTGCATGCCCAGCCATAACAATTAAGTCTTCATTATAGTTTTCACGCAAATGTGGAACTTTATACCGTTTTGCTCGGTTAGAACATTCGTCAAAAGTTTTTTCTGGACGTCCTTTTCGATTACGTATAGAAGTTCCTGATCCATTATCTTTAACAATGTTTGGTACATCCAAAGTAATTGAAAATATTTTTGTTAGCCATTCCTTGTTCTTTATCGAAAAATTATTTTTGTTGCGCGATGCAGATTGCCATCTTCTTGAGAAATTTGGTAAAAAATTTTTCATTAATAGGTTTTTAATTTGTTCTACTATGTCTTCTGAAATATCTGGATATTTAATTTTAATAATTTCGATAGATTTATATATTTCACGATTACTTAACAGTATAATGTCAACCAATTCTTCGTAACTGATTCTGAACGTTTCCATGTCGATGTCTTAAATTCAACCAAAATTAAACACTTTTATACTTTTTAATTTGGAATTTTTTAATGCACGTAGGTTAGATCAATACAAATGTAATCAAAATCCAAATTATGTTTATTATATCACTATGGAAATTTGCATGTCAATTATTTATGTTACGTCTCTATTAATCAGTGGCGACCTCTCTCTATTAGGGCTAACATACGATACAAATTATCGGCCGTGCCTTAAAACATGACAGAACAAATTCAAAACCAATTAATGAAAAATTTTTTATCAAATTTCTCAAGAAGATGGCAATCTGCATCGCGCAACAAAAATAATTTTTCGATAAAAGACAAGGAATGGCTTACAAAAATATTTTCTATTAATTTGGATGTAACAAAAATTGTTAAAGATAATGGATCAGGAACTTCTATACGTAATCGGAAAGGACGTCCAGAAAAAAGTTTTGACGAATGTTCTAACCAAGCAAAACGGTATAAAGTTCAACATTTGCGTGAAAACTATAATGAAGACTTAATTGTTATGGCTGGGCATGCAATTGAAAAACCAGTGCCTCCTACGTCATTCAGTCCAGAAAAGGCATTGGCCTTAGTTCTTGATGCTTCATTATCGAAGTATCAATATGAAATTTTGAGAAAAGCAACCAAAGAGATCGGTCATAATATTTTTCCGTCTTATTATAAATTATTAAATACAAAAAAAGAATGCTATCCTGCAAATATTAATATTACTGAAAGCTGTGCGACTGTCAATTTACAGGCATTGCTAGAGCACACTTCTACAAGAATTTTGAAAACAAAAACCGAAGAACTTGACGGAATAGATAATGAAATGACCCTTATTTCTAAATGGGGATGTGATGGCTCATCCGGGCATAGTGAGTATAAACAGGTTTTTGATGAAGAAAATATTACAGATGCGAATATGTTTCTCACATCTCTTGTTCCTCTAAAATTACAAGTAAAAGAAAATAATAATTTAGTCCTATGGGAAAATAAAAGGCCTTCCTCTACTAGGTTCTGCAGGCCTATCCAATTCCTATTTGCCTCAGAAACAGCAGAAAATATTAAAAAAGAAATTGCCAGAATGGAGACAGAAATAGAAAAACTGACTGAAAGTATAATTTCAATAAACGAAAAAACGTATAAAATTAGTCATAAACTTCTATTTACCATGATCGATGGTAAAGTTGCTCAAACAGTCACAGATACACCATCAATGGCAGTGTGTTGTATATGCAAAGCGAAACCATCAGAAATGAACAATTTAGATCTAATAAAAAATAAACCTGAAGCTGCCAATGCCCTCAATATGGGGTTATCACCTCTATATGCAAGGATCAAATTTATGGAATGCATTCTTCATATTGCTTACAACAATTCTTTTAAAAGTTGGAGAACAACTATATATACAAAACAACAAAAAATTGATACAAAAAAAATTATTCAACAAAAGTTTATTAAAACTAGCAATGACGGCAATACCTCTAGAAGATTTTTTATGGATCCTAAATTAACTGCGGAAATTACAGACGTTAATGAAGATTTAATCTACCGTTTTTCTAATTTCTTGTAGACAATAAACTGTGGTTATGCAATAGACCCGGAAAAGTTTGATGCCTATTGCAAAGAGACTGCCGAGCTGTACGTGCAGCAATATAGCTGGTATAACATGCCAAATACCGTCCATAAGGTCCTTTTACATGGCAGTAAAATAATAACAGCTGCTATGTTATATATGGGAATGTTAACCGAGGAAGCACAAGAGGCAAGAAACAAAGATTATCGTCAATACTGATTAAAACATTCGCGGAAATCTTCTCGTACATTTGCGAATGAGGATGTATTGCATATGCTTCTTGCTTCCTCAGATCCATACATTAATAATCTAAGAACAGAGCCAAAGAAGAAGGCCTATGAATTAAATGACGCAGCAGTAGCGTTACTTGTAGAAAGTAATGATTAACTACGAAATTATAATAATATTTGTATTGTTACCTTCCTTTTTTGTATTTTATTTAAACTTGTAATATATTTTTTTGCAAATTAATAAATAATTCGTTTCATTTGTATTATTCCCAGCTGCAAATTATTATATATAACAAAATATTTTCTAATTTTCCGTTCTAATTGCCTTTTTTAGTTTCATTGTGGGTCAGCCATATTGTTTTCAAAAATTTTCACTTCAGATTCGTAATCACCAACTTCGAAAACTTCGGAATGCCAATTTTTATGTAAATTCACGCTATAGCATTGATGCTGTACTATTTTTTCCACGATGGAGGCACCGTTTTTGCTTATAGCTACTGAAAAAAATACTTTCAATACCAAACGCGCAGGTATACGCAGCTGAAATTTGTGTGGACATGTACTCAAAAGTATATTGCACAATTGCCAGAAAGTCTTACCTTGAAGCTAACTGTCGCAAAAAAGTTACGTCTAATTAAACTTCAATTTTACTATGCAAAATATCTCTTTGTTCAACTTGAGGCTTACTGAAATAAAGCAGGTGAACATCGGCTTCATTTACACATTTTATTAGCTTATTATGAACATAATCAAATTACACAATTATATATTCCTGTAAATGTTTCGGATACTTGTAGCGACATGTATTTGTAGACGTATTTATACGTTAAAATTTCAGATTTTTCGTTTCTTAGCTTTTGTGTCCGGATATCGTACAATTAATGGATGTATTTAGATAAAATTGGTATTGCTTGTGATACTTTAACTATTCTTCTATAAAATTGTAATGCAAAAACCTCTGTACATAACATTCCAAAAATCGATTTTTTTCCGCGTTCAAACCACTGTGCGCGGCGTCGAGGCTGGTTCCGCTACTCGTTAACAAAGAAATCGAAGGATACTTTCACGCTACTTATTTAATTATTTAAACAATAAAATTGCCAATTTCCGATAAACTCGATTATCTACGGTTTATGACTCCGAACAACCCCGGAATTAGACCTCGCGATAATGCTCCGCCACCCGGAAGGAACTTTTGCGTGAACAAAGGATTTCTCTATCGGCTCAATTTTCTCACCTCTTAGCAATTACAACGTCGCGCACAGAGTAATTTTTCCGAAGATCACGCACGCAGTTCCTTACGAGCCGGCCTACCGAAATTCCTCGAGCCCACCCGAAGATAGCCGAGCGCTTACTCGCTATCTCCCTCGCTCTACCGCCTCGCTAGGCGACGCGCGCACGCATGGCTGCTTTCCGCGACTTCGCTAATAATTCTTCTTTCAAAATTCGATCGGATGACCGCCACCGATGACCATTCCAGCGGTCATCTCGATCCGTTATTGAGCGAAGGGATGCTCAGATGATTCGCTGTCGGGTGGTCCTCGTTGCCTCGGAATTTCGGCCGTTTCCTTCGCCGATCGTCTTTTTGTCTCGCTCGTTCTCGCCGTGCGTGTCCTCTCTCTCTCTCTCTCTCTCTCTCTCTCTCGATCTTACTCCTTCGACGGCCCACTCTCTCTCGCTCTGCCGTCGCTCCGTCGGCCGCCGTTGCTCTTTCTCCGGCCTCGTCCTTCTCCTCTCCGGTGTGGCGGTCATGAAAGAGGGTCTAACTTCAATATTTATTCATTTTTCTACCCAGAACCAGCCTCGAGGCCCTCCGACTGGCGTTACATATTCTTCCGCGGTCCACCCGGTCAGTGATGCCAGAATTATGGGATGTCGGACGTCCCACGACCCCCACTATGACCTACCGTCGTCCCCCACTTTACCTCCACGGCGCTCACACACACAGCACCCTACTCTTGTCCGTGTGCACTGCCTGTTCGGTACTTTCCGCCAACGACCGACGTTACCGACTCGACGCCCGAGCAACCAGAGCGCGCGAGTAGCAGTAAGGCGGGCTTATTTAAATGCTGGTGTCACCGGTTTACTTCTTATTGTTAATTATTTTATATTTACAACCGGTAATTTATCAATAAAATAAAAACTTGAAGAAAATTAATTCAAAAGAAATTATAGTTGATCTTTTTTCCATATTTAAATATTTTGTTAAGGAAGCCAGGTTAAGTTGATACAGGATTACAGTGGTAGGTTGATACAATGCAATTATAAAGGCACTGGTTATATGTATGTATTTCGATGAACCATTTCAAGTCTTTTACTTCATTGCTTACTAGTATAAAGCATTCGTCTATATACTGTGGCGTTAGCGCTTATTATTCATGTTTCATAATTGCATTGTATCAACCTGTCCCGATCTCTCATATATATATACATACATATATTATATATAGACACACTATTATCACAAGTATATGTTACCGTTATTTTTCCTATTGCAGTACGTAAATGTAAAAGCACTTGTAGAAAAATTCATTAGATTAAAATGTTGCATTATAATTGCATTTGCAATCTTTTAAAATTTGTTAATTTTAAGTTTTATGTTTGACTATATTGTAATCTTTTCTTGTAACTTTTCAGTAAAATAAAAATTGGCAATCATTAATTTGAGAAGAATTGTTAAAATTTGATTTTTTTTTGTTAATGATATATTGATCACAGAGCTTTCGCACAGACGAAGGTGTTCGCATAAGTCCTCTCGATTAACGAGATTCCCGCACTGAATTTGTACTACCTTCTATTTAAATCCTTGCAAAAATATATGATGTAACTAATAGTAGATGAATATACTGAATTTGACTAACTAAAAATTATACGTGTTAAATATTTTCCGCTGTTTTACATATCTGTAATGTTTTATTAAAATCAAAGGTTCAGGATCAGTCGCAGATTACAAATTCAGCGCGGGTGATTTCGCTGATCGAGACGAGACGAGTTGCGTAATCATCTTCGCCTACGTGAAAACTCCGCGATCGAGGGAAGAGGAAAGAACAATATATGCACGCAGAAGTGACAAAACGCGAGAAATGTGGTTAGAAATGGAGGGAAATCACAAGCGTATTATTGGTTTCGCTGATAGAGATATGCGCGATCATCTTCGGTCGCGCGATGGCTTTACGCGTCGGCGGGGGAGGGGAGAAAAACAATGTATGGATGTAGGAGTTACAGGTTGGAGAAAGCAGGTTATAAAACGAGGGAAATGACATGCATATAATTGGTTTAATCAAAGCATGCGCGCGCTAAAGCATATGAGAGGGGCAGTAGGATTTTCTATTAGCTGATCAATTATTCCTTTTTTGCTATATGGGGGTGAGGTGTAACGGAAACTCGTCTTCGCGAACGATTTGGTAGTAGACGGACGTGTTCTCAATTTTTCCGATAAATAAATTATCTTTCACGTGTGCGTGTCGTCGCGAGTTTGTCTATTTTAGAAGTTTTTAGTGAAACATTTATTCTATTTAGAAGCTTTTATTGTATTAGTGTTTCGTGAGAAAGGTGTAGGTGGGTAAATATATTTATTTCTTTTTTTGTAGTACTCTGAAGCTATTGTAATTCTAATAATGGATAGCAGGCCCGCCAAGAAATCTAAGAAACGTTTTCAACGTTACTGGTATGACGTTGACGAATCCTTCGAATTATGGTTGAAAGAGGTTTTTTCGGACGAGTCAAAATGCTTCTGTACAGCCTGCAATAAAATCATCGATTGCGGGCTGTCAGAAATTCGCAAACACTCGTCCAGACAGACGCATATCAAAAATATGGAGCGAATGCTCCATAATAATAATATAGATAGCTCAAATCTGAGCGGGAATGAAATTGCGTCGGGAAGAATAGGGACCGAAGGATTCGATCAGGGGCAGAGTTCTTCGTGGTCGCTTTCTGATAAAATTAAAATCGCGGAAATAAAATACGCGGCTTTCTTCGCCGAACATAACGTACCGCTGTCGATTTCGAGTGATTTTCTTGCTCTTATGCAAGAACTTGGTAAAGAGCCCGAAGTCTTACAGGGCATGAAAGTTGGTCGCACAAAGTGCAAACAGATCATTAATAATGTTTTATGCGTTCGCGAAACGGAACGCATTATTGAAAACGTACAGCATAATAAATTTTCGATCTACGAGGATGAGACCTCGGATTCCACTAACGACAAGTGGCTAACATTGGCCGTACGGTATGTTGAGCCATGTCGCTTATCTATAAATGTAGAATTATTACAACTAATTCATCTAGACGCTACCGATTGTTCAGCGGAAAAAATTTTCCAATCCTTTGAAAATCAATTAGTAAAAATGCAAATTCCGCTGACAAATATCGCAGCTCTTAGTTGTGATAATGCTTCAGTCATGACTGGTAAAAACTGTTCTTTTAAAACCAAATTGGTTGAAAAAAATCTTAATTTGCTGACATTGCCGTGCGTTTGCCATTCTGTAGCGTTGGCGGCAAGTGCTGCATGCGCTACAATTCCCAAAGATTGTATGGAATTGCTCCGGGGTGTCGCATCATTTATTAATAGTAGTCCCAAACGGGCTGCTATTTTCCGACAATTTCAGGAGAGTTATGGAAGCTCTCCTTTAAAACTTCTACGTTTGTCTGATACACGCTGGCTTGCAATGCACCAGTGTGTTAACAGATTTTTGCTTATCTGGGACGATTTAGTCCGATTTTTTAAGGAGCAGGCATTTTCAGAAAAGTCAGAAGCTGCTAAGAAGTTTCTGTCATCGCTTAGCAGATATGACATAAAAGGGTATTTCTACTTCTTAGAATATACCTTAAATATTCTTAATATCTTTAATGCTTCTTTCCAAAGTAGGGCCACGATGGTGCAGGAAATACAGCCTTCTTCAGCACGGCTGCTGCAGTTTTTTTTGCAAAAATTCCTGAAATCGCTTCTTCTGAAGCATTTCGATCATGTTAGGAACATTGATTTTTCTTCGAAAGCTAACCAAGTTCCACTGAGTCAAGTGGACCTTGGTAGTGAATGTGAAAAACATTTGGAAGAAGCAACTAGTAATGGGATGTCGGAAGTTGAGGTGTGCTCCTTTCGCGAAAATTGTTTACGGTTTTACATAACCGTAAGCAATGAAATTAGAAATCGTCTTCCTCATGACGATTCATTCTTAGGGCAACTAACGGTCTTCAAACCGATTCATGTATTTGGCAACAGTGACAGACATTTAACTTCCCGTAATCTGATCGCTGTTGCTCGACGATTAGGAGATTTCAATGCCGAAGATTTGCAAAAAGAATGGGATTTTTTGTATTACGGCACTTCCCCTTTAGATAGGGACAATTTGTCCAAATTGTCATTCGACGAAATGTAGATAGACATCTGCAAACGTACTGATTCCGAAGAAAATCTTCAATTTCCAATTCTCACTTCGCTAGTTAATATTGTACGATGTCTTCCACACTCAAATGCTGAGTCCGAACGGATATTTTCAATGCTCTCTGACATTAAATCTAAAAAAAGGAATAAAATAGGATCAGACCTCCTCAGTTCCATTTGCGTGGTGCGCGCATCCCTAAAAGCTAGACAGGAGACTAGCCGCACCATGTCTGTCGATGACAGACATTTAAACTTGATGTCAGGGAAGCATTTATATGCATCATGCTCATCGCGCTCGGTAAACTTTAAACAGTTAACCGTACACGCGTATGAGCATAACATATAAATTCATCATAAAAATCCTCATGGTTGGCGAGTCTATTTTGAAGTTATTTTGTTACAATTGCTTCCGAGAGTTTCTGTTTCGCGTTTTTTTTTAAATGGGTCTTTCTTTTCGTGCATTAATCCGTCTAACTACTCCGCGCGTTTGTAGATAGAGGATTCAGTGGCGATAGATTTTATAGGCATCGGAATCGCGGTGGAGGTTTTAGTCGGTAAAAATCCGACACCACCCCGTCGCGGGTGGCGGGGTGTTTTTGGAAGATTTCCTCCACGTAAAAAAAAAAAAAAAAAAAAATAAAACTGAAATTTTAAAAAAGGTTAAGTTTACAATAACATTTATCTATATTTTATCTCATAGTATTGCAATATTTATAATAATTTTATTTATATATTTCTTTCTTTTTGAGTTTTAGAAAAACAAATCATTATTTGGCATTGTATATGTGCACATGAACTAACGGCAGCAACGATTTTCGACAACGCAAAACTTCAACGGAAAAGGTACAAAATGGAATTGCAAAATAATTAAAAATATAAAGTAAAATCAATAAATTTTAAAAGATTGAAGATATAATTATAATATAACATCTTAATCTAATGAATCTTTCCACGGATAATTTTTTATTTATGTAAAACTTTATAAGAAGGGTCCATATAACTTGAAGAAGCCAGCCGGGCGATCTCGGCTTACTTTCTTTACGCTTCAAGCATGTATATATGTCATATAATCCATCTCTCTCGTACTCGCTCTCTCCCACTCTAGCTTATACCTAATACGGCCGACGTCGCTCGTATCGCCAGCGAGTTATACAGGGTGTCCCGTTTCAACACTCAAAGCGGAAAACGGCAGATAGACTGGACCAATCTAAACAGAAATATCGAAAAATATTTAGGTAAATTCGGTCTAGTTAACGAGTTATTAATTAACAACGATCGGCCATTCACGAAGAGCCAGAAGCTATCGACGGCTTGGGACGTCCCCTTCAATCTCGGTAGTATGTAACGGAGGAAGCAATGGGAGGAGTAATCAACAACAAACAGTAACGCGCAGCGGCACGTAATGCCGTCTATCACTGTTTACTGTGAGTACCTCTCTTTCTTTTTCTTACCCAAGAGCATCATATCATTTATTTCACGCGTGCGAGGGAGAAGTAGTGTAAGAAAGAGAGAAAGAGAGTCAGCGCGAGACTCCTGCGTACGGAGGTGTCGCACGGCGAGAAAGAAGGAGAGAGAAAGAGCTACTCACTGTAAACAGTGACGGGCGGATCGACGCGCGCTACAGCTCCTTCTCTCTCTTTCTTTCTCTTTCTTTCTCGCCGTGCGACACCTCCATACGCAAGAGGCTCGCGCACTGACCTTCGCTCGCTCTTTCTCTATTTCTTTTTCCCCGACTTTTTTTCTACGACACTAACTTACGCTGAATGCTCGCGCTGACTCTCTTTCTCTCTTTCTTACACTACTTATCCCTCGCACGCGTGAAATAAATGATATGATGCTATTGGGTAAGAAAAAGAAAGAGAGGTACTCACAGTAAACAGTGATAGACGGCATTACGTGCCGCTGCGCGTTACTATTTGTTGTTGATTACTCCTCCCATTGCTTTCTCCGTTACATACTACCGAGATTGAAGGGGACGTCCCAAGCCGTCGATAGCTTCTGGCTCTCCGTGAATGGCCGATCGTTGTTAATTAATAACTCGTTAACTAGACCGAATTTACCTAAATATTTTTCGATATGTCTGTTTAGATTGGTCCAGTCTATCTGCCGTTTTCCGCTTTGAGTGTTGAAACGGGACACCCTGTATAAAAAAAAAAACGTAACGACTTGAGTCACGTGACCGCTGCTTGCGCGCTCAGGTTGCTCGGGCGTCGAGTCGGTAACGTCGGTCGTTGGCGGAAAGTACCGAACAGGCAGTGCACACGGACAAGAGTAGGGTGCTGTGTGTGTGAGCGCCGTGGAGGTAAAGTGGGGGACGACGGTAGGTCATAGTGGGGGTCGTGGGACGTCCGACGTCCCATAATTCTGGCATCACTGCACCCGGTGACTCTGTCCGCGACGGTTCTTTTTCTAATCCGCGGCGAAGGGGAGAGGATTCTCGTTTGTGACGGGTATTCAAAATATCACGTCACAATGTATACAGGGTGTCTCTTTTTAATCTTTAAATGCGATTATTTCGAAAAATATTAATTATTTGTTAAAATTTTTTGAACAAAACATATTCTACCTTGAAGAGGACATTCAATGGTGGACCTTTTTTTCTCTGGGTGGAGGCGCCTCCGAGATTTGAAGTTGACCTTTGATTTTTTAAATGGAACCATATATTTTTGTTATGCCAGACATGTAGCCTAGCTCAAGACGAATCCATCGGCATGCATTATGTTGTCCTTGAAATGTTATTCAAGGTCATTTTTAATTGTTAAATGTTTTCATATAGTGCTCGTCCGAGAAATGATTCTCGTCTTCTAAATTAAAAAAAAAAAAACGACATCAGGTAGTAACACTATTGACACAAATGTTTACAAACACATAATATCTGTTAGCAGAATGACCTCGAGTACTAGTATTGATGCTATTCATGTTTACGAACGTAGAATATCTTCTAGAGCAGTAAACTTTACTTATTTCGAGGCAGTGAGTACGTAGACACTACAAGCGTTTTTGATTTTGATTGCGAATAATTTTACGATGGCTGATTATGCGCCTAATGAAATTGTCGACATGATTTTGATTTTGGGAGAATGTCAGCGAAATTATATTGCAGCTGCCTTATTGTATCGGGAAAGATTTCCAGATCGCCGGCATCCTAGTAGTGTCACCATAAAAAATTGTGAAATTCGGGCTCGGCAAGGATTTTTGCGTCGAAATCGTTGTAGCCAGAATTCCGAAAGGTCGGAAGTTTTAACGCTGGCAGCGGTAGCTGCAAACCCTCATGATAGCACCCGGGCCATTGAAAATAGTGTCGGTGTATCAAGATCTGTGGTGTCAAGAATACTTCGACGACATCATTTTCACCCGTACCGTATTTCTTTACATCAAGCGTTGACTGATGCCGATCATGGCGCCAGATTGAGATTTTGCCGATGGTCTCAGCGTAGAATAATGCGTGATCCTTTCATTTTTTCCTATGTGCTGTTTTCGGACGAAGCAACTTTTAAAAACACGGGACAAGTGAATCGTCACAATTCCCACTATTGGTCTGATGAAAATCCTCATTGGCATCGAGCAGTTCAACATCAGCGACAATGGTCTTTAAATGTTTGGTGTGGAATTGTTGATGGTTATTTAGTGGGTCCACATTTCTTTAATGATACATTAACTGGAGAAGTGTACAACGACTTTATTTGTAACCAGTTACCAATTCTTTTAGAAAACGTTCCACTGGCCACAAGAGTGCGAATGTGGTTCCAGCATGACGGTGCTCCACCTCATTACTATCGCCGCGTGCGACAAAGTTTAAACGAAATGTTCCCTGGTCGGTGGGTAGGAAGAGGAAGTGCGATACCCTTTCCACCAAGGTCGCCAGATTTAACACCGTTAGATTTTTATTTGTGGGGTTATGTAAAAGACAAAGTTTATATGAAAGTGCCAACGACGCCCGAAAATATGAAGGGTCGAATAAGAAATGCATGTAATCAAATAACAAGGGAAACCTTAGAACAAGTGGAGCTGTTATTTAGGGACAGAATCAATTTGTGCCTTAATGCCCAAGGTCGTCAATTTGAATACAGAACATTTCAAAGTCAACATAATGCATGTCGATAGATTCGTCTTGAACTAGGCTACATGTCTGGCATAACAAAAATATATGGTTCCATTTAAAAAATCAAAGGTCAACTTCAAATCTCGGAGGCGCCTCCACCCAGAGAAAAAAAAAGTCCACCTGTGGTAACCCGCGCTCGTAAGCCGGCTACCGGTTATCTTTGGAAGCGGAAGGAAGGTGGTGTTTGAGGCATAGATCAGGTTCTTCTTGAGTATAAGTATGACTTTTATTAAATAACTGGTTATTGGTGAGGCACAAGTAACCCTCCTAACTCTTTGCTCGCTCTCGATGATCTGTCTATTCGTTTTCTTATTTCTGTGCGTGCCACTCCTTAGCGTTCGGCGCTAAGAAGGGAGAATCGCTGAATTGCATCTTAGGCTCGGGACTCGCAATGTCCAGGCACTCGGGTGATGCAATGCTTATACATTACTTTTTGGTCGCCTTTTCGGAAGGCGGCCTTGAATGCGATACTGCTGTGTCGCTTAGGCGACTCGCGGATACAACACCCCTCCCCCGCGGGAAGAAGAATGTGCCACCATTCTTACGTTTGATTACCTATGGGTATACTTGTGCATTTATAAAGTACAATTTCTTTAACCGACTTCGAAAAGGAGGAGGTTACTCTATTCGACAGTGGGCGATCTTGCTTTTTTTTTTTTTTTTTTGTTTGTCCGGCCATAACTCCGTAACCGGTTGACCAATCAAAATGAAACCACTTCAAGTTGCTAGGTTTAGGTCTCCCATTGGTCCCGTTTAAAAAATTTTTCCGAAATGTTTATTATTAACAAAGTTATTGCAAAATTAGTGCTTTATTCAGATTTATCGCAATTTCTTTTTGAATGGGATTGATTTATTGTAATGAAAGAAACTATTACTATCTTCTTAGAAATAATTAGCAGATATTAATTATATAAAAAATTTATTAATTGTTGCAAAATAATTTGTTTATTCCTCTATATCTCCTCAACGACTTCACTTATCGGAACCAAACCTTTTCGACCCTTTCGCAAATATTACCCACTCTCTAACGTTATGCGACACATCTTCAATTGTTGTTATGTTTAAATTGTTACTGCACAATTATTTGTTTATTCCTCTATATCTCCTCAACGACTTCACATATCGGAACCAAACCTTTTCGATCCTTTTGCAAATATTACCTACATAACTTTATTTCCACATCTTGATCGATTATACACTAAAAAGTATGAAATAAAAAAATTTTTAACAAAAAAAATAGAAACCGACTTCGAAAAAAGCGCTAAAAAGAGTGAAATAATTTTTTATGTATACCGACAATATTCGATTTCATCATTATCATACTCAGAATATTGCAACTTTTTCGGAGGCGACAGAAAATTAATTAACAGTACATTAATAGCCAGAAATTCACGGACATTGATGGATATTTATGTATTAGGCACTTACTCCTTTGTTCGTGAAAATGACCGTGTTGGAATATTTTGTGTCGCCGCCGAAAAAGTTGCAATATTCTGAGTATGATAATGATGAAATCGAATATTGTCGGTATACATAAAAAATTATTTCACTCTTTTTAGCGCTTTTTTCGAAGTCGGTTTCTATTTTTTTTGTTAAAAATTTTTTAATTATTCCCTATAACATATGTGTAATATAATCGTTTACCTATATATACAGCGTGGACCACATAAATGGGAACACCTAAATATCTTCTATATTTATGGTGCTATGAAAAAACTTCATAAGACAAAGTTGTACTACCTCAAGAGGGAAATTTAATGGTAAAAAAAAATTTTTTTTAGATACATTTTTTTAAGAAGATTTCAAGGTCATCCGTATTTTTTTAAATGGAACAATATATTTTTTTACCATAGCATGATAGATAATAAAAAACTACATTCGATTGATACCTTTTCGTGACCTTGACATGACCTTGAAAAAAAATAATCACGTTGATATGTGAAAGATGCAGAAGTTTAATGCTTACCCGTTTCAGCCTGAATGACGCGTGTTTTACACCGGGATATGCACCTATTGCAAGATTTACCGAATCTGTTAGAAGATATTTCTTTGCACGATCGGAAACGCATGTGGTTTCAACATGATGGTTGTCCAGCCCATTATTCCAAATATGCCAGAACTGTGTTAGACATTAAATATCCTGCACGCTGGATCGGTCGTAAAAGAACAGTGGAATGGCCACCTCGTTCTCCGGATCTGACACCACTGGATTTTTATCTATGGGGTAAAATAAAATGTGACGTATACAGAAATAAACCTACGACACCACAAGATATGCGGCAAAGAATTAGTGCAGCATGCGCAGCGATCACCTCCCAGGAAATCGAGAATTGCTACAGGTCATTTATTACAAGACTGACACATTGCATAAATGAGAACGGCCACCATTTCAAACATTTATTATGATTTTCAAAGAAATAGGTGCATATCCCGGTGTAAAACACGCGTCATTCAGGCTGAAACAGGTAAGTATTAAACTTCTGCATCTTTCACATATCAACGTGATTATTTTTTTTCAAGGTCATGTCAAGGTCACAAAAAGGTATCAATCGAATGTAGTTTTTTATTATCTATCATGCTATGGTAAAAAAAATATATTGTTCCATTTAAAAAAATTCGGATGACCTTGAAATCTTCTTAAAAAAATGTATCTAAAAAAAATTTTTTTTTACCATTAAATTTCCCCCTTGAGGTAGTACAACTTTGTCCTATGAAGTTTCATAGCACCATAAATATAGAAGATATTTAGGTGTTCCCATTTATGTGGTCCACCCTGTATATATATTCTTATCTTATGCTTTATCCTTTTATTGGTATTTATTTTATTTATACATATATTCTTCATTTATATATTATAGGAAAATATATTTCTTTACTTCTTTATTTTATTTTATTCTATTTTATTTTTATTATTTTTTTTTTTTTGACGATGTTTATTTTTCCCGATGACATGTTTTAATATAATCGTTTATGCTTATATAGATACTTTTTGCTTTTGTTCGCTTCTACATGCTATGTCAATTCTTTCTTTTTTTATTTGTTTTCTTTTTGGCAGTTGTCTATTCTCGTTAGTTTCTACTTCTATTGATAACTCGCGGTTTTTACGCTGTTTTCGCTTATAGTATATGGTGTAAAGCGCTACTACTACTAAGATTATAATTCCTATCGATACAAGTGGAGAATGATTAAATACTTGGTTATTATTTTTATACTTGTTAGTATTTGCCTTCCTATGGGAGGTATTCCAATTATTACCGTAATTATTGCGCGTTATCGACTATACGCTTTTACTTCTGTTACGCGATGTAAGGGGTATCCTGATTCTATATTTAAGGAATCGGAAAGTTTAGTGCTGTCTATAAGTGTGGTAATGCTTTTTGCGAGTGTTGAACTATTTGGGTACACGATAATAACGTAAATTGTTCGTCTGTCTGTTCAGTGGGGTCAGCTTTTGAAGAATGTGTTCTTAGATTTTGTGGAAAGACACAAAAGAAAAAGAAAAATTTTGTGATGGGGAGGATCTTCTATTATTTGCCTCCTGTTTCTTCATATATTTTTATTCTTATGTAGAATTTGGGACTTCTTGTTCTTTTCGTAAATTAGTTTTATGGGTACTTTAATGTACGCTCACTGCGTTTCTCCTGTTGTGTAGCCCTTTCCTTTTTTCCTTTCTTTAGTTTTTAAGTTTTTTATTGTAGCCCTTTTGTTGCCTTTATGTTGTAGCCCTTTCCTTTTGTTCGTGTAATACTGTGGTAAGTGTTTCCGTGTGTTATATATCCAATTTATTTATTTATATTTTGTTTATAGAGATTATCGAGTAACTTTATGTTTATTATAGTTTTTCAGTGTTGATCGCACGCCAGGTTTTGTTCTTTCTTCTCGTTGCGTGGTGTAGCACACGCCTTTCTTGCAGCTCGGTGGCTGTATTCGAACTCGCTTCTCTTGGGGAGTGGCTCCGGGTTACTGGTCGAGTGCTTCGGGCGCTCGGCTATGCTTGTGCCCAGTACTGATTCGTGAGGTTTATACTTAGTAGCCATACGTGGTGTCGTGTTATATTCGCACGTCGCGTACGGTAATCACTTGTCCGTGTCCGTTTGGTTTATAAAAAAATGTTTGATAATCTACCAGTGTTTTAAGCTTTCGTTCTACCGTTTTTCTCTCTTTATTTTTTGATTTTCATTCATTAAAGTGTTTTAACCGGTTCGCGTGTACCGTTATTGTTTTCTTTCCTTTCTTTATAATATAGTTTTCCGCGGATTTCTGCTTTATTATAGTGTATGGCCCGATCCAATAATTATCTAGTTTCTTTGACCGTCCTCGTCTCGTCGCGTCGTCATATAGTAATACTTTGTCTCCTTTGTCGAAAGTTCTCGGTCGCGACGTTTTATCGTAATATTCTTTTGCGTGTTCTTTCGCGCGTGTTAAATTCTCTTTCGCGAACGTGTTAGCCGTCCGGATTCTTTCGCGTAATTCAGTAGCATAGTTATCGTAGTTATATAAAGGTTGCGGTTCGCGCTTGATAGAGGTAGGCATTTCGGCTAATCTTCCGAAGACTAATTCATACGGGGTATAGGTAGTCGCCGTATGTGGGGTTGTATTATATGTAAACATCGCGTAAGGTAACCATTCGTCCCAATCCGCTTGATCCTTTCCTACATAATTTTTTAGATAATCTGCCAATGTTTTGTGGCTTCGTTCTAGCGCACCGTTGGATTGCGGGTGGTAGGCTGTTGTTTGTATCTTTTTTATATTTAATACTTTGCATACTCCTTTAAAAACTTCAGATACAAAGTTAGTTCCTTGATCTGTTAATATTGTTTGCGGTATTCCGTATTCGCAAACTATTTTTTTAGCAAATTTTTTCGCCACCGTATTGGCTTCCTGATTTGGTACAGGGATGGCTTTGCTATATTTTGTTAAATTATCTTGAAATGTGAGTATATACTGATTGCCTCTATTAGAAACTGGTAATGGTCCTACTATATCTAGGCTACATTTTTCGAAAGGTTGGGTATAGGGATGAAACGATACCATCAAGGTATCGATACTTCTACTCATTACTTGTATCGAAAGAAAGTATCGATACCTACTTAGTATCGCGCTTAAAGTATCGATACCTACTCGTATCGGTTAGTTTTTAACCGACCTTAAAATAGGAGGTAGCTCTTAATTTGACGCGTATATAGTTTTTTTAAGATTGATTTTTCTGTTTTCCTTTCAAATTGGTTTCTTTTGTTAATAAGTTATTCATTAGGTAAAGATTTTTGAATTAAATAAAAACACTACATTTTAATCAAATATTTTATTTAAATATATTAATCGTTATTGAAGAACACATTTTTTGATATACTTCCTAGAAACAATAATTTTTCTAAATTCTTTCCAGATAATCGATTTCGCGTAGCAGTAATTGTTGCTCCTGCTTTCGAGAACAATCTCTCGCATGGTACTGACGTAGCAACTATTATTAAATATTTGCGAGCCTGCTTATAGAGCGAAGGAAATATTAATTTTAATTCTTCCCATTCTTCTAATGGGTTACTTTTTAGGGCAGATACGGGATTAGATAAATAAACCGACAGTTCGTCTCGTTTTATATTAGAATGTTTTGTTCGTTTCTGGTCTACAGCTAGTTCCTTGTGATGCTGCCAAAAGTCATAATCTTCCTTAATAGGAACTTCTTCTTCGGATTCACTGTTAGATTGAGAAACATCTACCTTTATCAAGTTTCTAAGCTTTTTAATAGCTTTTTCACACGCACCTGCATCTTGGAAATGTAAATTTTTGAAACGAGGATCTAATAAAGTACCTAGTGCTACGTGCGGGTTAATTTCAATTTTACTAAATCTTTTTTTAATTTCTAGCAATAGTGTATTTTGTAATTCAGTGATACAGTCTATCGTTGAAAAAAATTTCTTAATTTGTGATGTCAGGCAGTTGATCATAGGTATTATTTTTGATAAAGTTACATAATTCTGTCCTGAAGATTCTTTAGTAACAAACTCGAAAGGTTTTAATAAGCCTACTATTTGTTTCACAATTTCGATTTCATGACCCGTCAACATTTCAGGACCGTCTGGTGCATCAAGCAAAAGTTCAGAAGCAATTTTTGACATTTCTAAAAACCTATCCAGCATGTAATATAGTGAATTCCACCGTGTTTTGACATCTAATATAAATTTTTTTACACATCCTTCGGCTACCCCACTGTCTGTCTGTATTTTTCTAAGTTTATCTGACAAGGGGACATTACGGCCTCGGAAATTGACTTCTGGATGAGACTTTGCAGGTTTGTAGTATACCTTTAGACTATTCGATTTGCAAAGTAAGAGCGCGCACTAGCCATAAACTTTCGAGAAAAATGGCTTTAAAGTTTTACGTGTAAGACGTATACCGGTCACTTTGAACACCATCCAAGAACAGCGAAGTGGCCGAGTTGTAGCGAACTCGCTTGCGGCACGGGCGGTCCGTGTTCAATCCCTGCGTGTGGAAATTTTTTTTTTTTCAATCCTTTAAAAAATTATAAAAACTGTGAAATAAAGTTAATGACTTACTAATATGAAGAATTTAATTATACATAATTTTTTCTATTAATGAAATTTCGGGAATATCATCTTTCTTTCTCAATTTTTAATTTTATATGCAAGATCCTGAATGATAATTGTCATAGAAACATTGAAAACAAAAAATATTATTACATCTCGCACAATTTATGAAGGAAGATTGTTCACATGAACAACCCTCTTTTAAAAGTTCTACCGGAAAACATACTTCATTTACATTCTTGAAAATTTCTCTTTCGTCAGAGAGCTTGGAAGCGTACCAGGCATACCGGATCATTTCATTAAAAATTGGCGATGATAATTGATGATGCACTATTGATTGTATTTTTATGCAGTCCTCACGGGAATTTATTTCTCTATTATGTTCAATGAGATAACCGCAATTCTGTATTCGTTTTATTACATTTTTTACTTGTCTATAAAAATAGACATCGCAAGTTTGAACAAGTGGAGTACATTTTGGAGGAATCACTTTAAATGTGCAAGTAGGTGATTTCTCGTCATCTTGAAAGATTTCGTCATATAATTCAGGCTTTGTTTGTCCTCCCCAAGAGTCAAAAATTAACAGTAAGTCATTTCATTAATAGAAAAAATTATGTATAATTAAATTCGTCATATTAGTAAGTCATTAACTTTATTTCACAGTTTTTATAATTTTTTAAAGGATTGAAAAAAAAAAGTTTCCACACGCAGGGATTGAACACGGACCGCCCGCGCCGCAAGCGAGTTCGCTACAACTCGGCCACTTCGCTGTTCTTGGATGGTGTTCAAAGTGACCGGTATACGTCTTACACGTAAAACTTTAAAGCCATTTTTCTCGAAAGTTTATGGCTAGTGCGCGCTCTTACTTTGCAAATCGAATAGTCTAAAGGTATACTACAAACCTGCAAAGTCTCATCCCGAAGTCAATTTCCGAGGCCGTAATGTCCCCTTGTGAGTTGATCACGCTGTGTTTTACCCACTTGACGATATTTCTGACTTTTGTTATAGGCCCTTTAATCGAAACATTGTTCAATGAAAATTCTACGATCAAATTAATAGTATGTGCAAAACACGGCAAATGATTTTTTTCATCTATTACTTTTTTAACTGCCGCAACTATGTTGGCACCATTGTCAGTAACCATGCATCTAATTTTGGAGACTGGAATATTCCATTCTAATAGTATTTCATGGAGTACGTTAGCAAGATACTCAGCTGTATGATAGTTTTTAAGTTCTCTTGTAGCAAGGTTACAGTTCACTGCCAATATACCTTCGATAAAATGTAATGTTACTCCCAAAAAACTTTTCTCATTCATAGTTTCTGTCCATACATCAAGTGTCACACATAAATCATTTGCGCTAGCAATTCTTTTTTCATACGCTATTTTTGTGACGGCATACTTATCACTGAGCATCTTCTTAAAATGTGTCGACGAAGGAACTTTGTAAAATGGAGCCAATTCTTTCATTAATTTTAAAAAACCTTCGCCTTCAACGATATGGAAGGGACGCATATCTTTACATATAAAATATAAGATGCACATTGTTATATTGCTATGTTTCGTGCCTCCTTCTGAAATAATAATGATTTATATATATTAGAGAATAATGATTTATATATATTAGAGTTCGTACATTACAAAATGTTAAAGTTCACCTAAATTTCTATACTGACCTTTTTGAGCAGATATTCTTTCAAAGACAGCTTTTAAAGATTGTTGATCCTCTGTTTTACCAAACTCTGAGTGCGATTGTCCAGGCGTCGATGTAGATAGTCCAGATATCGATGGTTTCTTAATTAAATCAACTCGAACTTTTTTAAGATTCGATGGCAACGTATCGCTTTCTTCGTCATCTTCGTCAGCTACCTTCTGCATTCTCCTTAAAATCATTGAAATGTAAACAAAAATACGCCCGAACAAACTTGGCAAACTCTTTTCAGTGAATGAAAATATATCCTATTTCGTAGCAACAAACACCTCTTTATTTTTCTGAACAGACGAGACGACTTGATTAAAATATTACACAAGTTTTTATTTGTTTTCAAAATAATATTTAAGCATAAGACTTACCTTGAAATATTTTCATTACTGGGTAAAACAACATCAGTGTGAATTTTTAAATGCTTATGCAGATTAGAGGTATTTCCACAAAACCGTACAACTTTAAAACACTTTTTACACTGCGCTGCTTTAGTATCTTGTTTTTTAAAATATATCCACACTGAGGACTTTTGAGGACTCATTTTCGAAACACGTGGTTGAATCGCAAACAAATACAGGTGAAAGTAAAGTTAATTAAGAGGTTAAACGATGTATATCGGTCATAAGCTTGATGCAAACTGCGTGCTTCGCGACAAAACGACGCGCGATGTCTGGACGATCCGTTAAACAATTGACAAGAAAAATCTGTTAAATAATCGACATCCGAAGCGTCACGTCACCTCGTGCTCATACATATACACGCTGCGTAGGTGAAAAAAAAAGCGATCTACACGATCGTTATAGCAAATACGTTACTATCTCTTATGCTATATTTTATTATTTTCTGCATTCTGTAAAGCTTTCTCGCGTTTTATTCGGTACGAGTACTTTTGGCCGATACGAGTACTTTTGACCGATACCTACTACATACTCAGTCGTAAGGTATCGATGCCAGAAGTACTCAGTATCGAAAAAGAAGTATCGAGTAATTACTTGTATTTGCTGGTATCGTTTCGTCCCTAGTTGGGTAGGCGTATCCGTAATTACCATTGGCATTTTTGTTCGCGTGCCTAATTTATTTTGTTGACATTTCGCGCATTTTGATATATAATTCTCTATATCCTTTCGAAGTCCTATCCAATTGTATTTTAATTTAATTCTATTATATGTTCTATCGACTCCTTGATGGCCTCCTAGGGGGGAGTCGTGATATTCGTATAAGATTTGTTTCTTTTCATCGGCGGAAAATTCTCTATGTTCCTTATTTTCGGTGTCGGGTATCGCGTTTGTAACGTATACGCGGCTTAGCGCGTCAGCATTGCTGTTACTCTTTCCTTCTTTGTACGTGATTTGGTAATTGTATTCTTCTAGCATAATACGCCATCGCATAAGGCGTGATCCGGGATCTTTTACATTAAATAGCCACGTCAGCGGTTTATGGTCTGTTACTATCGTGAATTTCGTTCCGTACAAATATGGTCTAAAATGTTTTACTCCCCAGACTATTGCTAATAATTCTTTTTCAGTCGTGCTATAATTTATTTCTGCCTTATTGAGTATTCTACTCGCGTATGCTATTGGTAAATCTTTTCCTACTTCTCCTTGGGATAGAATGGCCCCTAGCGCCTTGTCTGACGCGTCCGTGGTTAGCACAAAAGGTTTTGAGAAATCTGGGTATTGGAGTAAAGGTGTAGATGTTAGTTTATGTTTTAATAATTCAAATGCTTCCTGTTCTAGATCGGTCCACTGGAATGTTGTTCCCTTTTTTAATAATTGCGTTAATGGTTTCGCTGTTTTTGAAAAATTCTCTATGAATCGCCGGTAGTAACTAGCTAATCCTAGAAATGTCTGAATGTTTTTAGCGTTATTTGGTTTGGGGAAATCCGTCACCGCTTTTGTTTTCATGGGATCCGGTTTAATTCCTTCTGGTGTAATGATATGCCCTAGGAATACGGTTTCTTTTCTGAGGAATTCGCACTTTGTTGGTTGCAAACGCAATTTATGTTTTCTTAATTGCTCAAATATTGCTTTTAGTCGTTTATTGTGTTCTTCTAGGCTTGCCGCGTGAATCACCACGTCGTCCAAGTATACGAAACATTGAATTCCTTGTAGCCCTGATAATACTGAATTCATTAATCTTTGAAAAGTCGCGGGCGTGTTTTTTAATCCGAACGGCATACGGTTATATTCGTAATGTCCGAACGGTGTAGAGAATGCTGTCTTGCATTTATCCTCTTCTCGCATTTTTATCTGGTGGTAACCTGATGCCAGATCTAACGTTGTAAAGTATTTTGCACCGCCTAATTGATCGAATATATCTGCTATATTTGGTAATGGGAAAGAATCTCCTATCGTTACGTTGTTTAGTTTCCTAAAATCTATTACAACGCGCATTTTTGCTTGTCCATCGTTGCCTGGTTTTTTGGGTACTACCAGTAATGGTGCGTTCCATGAGCTCTTGCTCTTACTGATTATCCCTGCTTCGAGCATTTCCTTTACTTGCTTACTTACTTCTTCTTTTTGTTTTTGTGGTAACCTATATGGTGCCACATTTATGGGTGCCGTTCCTGATTCTACATTTATGCAATGCTCGGTCGCGTTAGTACTTTCTAATATATCTCCTTCTAGGTAAAATAAATCGTTATATTTCTCGCAAATGTCCTATATTTTTTGTTTTTCCTCCTGGTTTAGATGCTCTGTTCTAATGCTAGTTCTAAGTTTTTCCATTCTTTCGGCTCCGCTGCTTCTTTGTAGCGTATTTATTTTCGCGCTGACTGTATTATTCGCGTGTTCTTTAAAGAGAATCGCGGGGTCTTTAACTTCTACTGATATGCCGATGAGCTCGACTTCGTCGTCGGTCGTATTCATTACGCTGACAACGCATTCCCCTTTTTCGGCTTTGGTTAAGCAATTTGCAATATACACTCCCGATTCTATTTCTCTTTTTTCTACTAATCCTTCCTCTTCTGAGGTTGTTCGTACTGTTATAATTTTTTCCGTTCGCGGTGCTATTACGTTTGTTCCTATATTTTTTAACGGTATTATTTCTCCGTATAATGCCAAATGTTTGCGCGGCGTTATCGTTACGTTATGTTTTTCCATGAAATCAATCCCTAATAGTCCGTCGGCTTCTATCGGAAAGTCGTTTCGGACTAAATAGCATGGATGCTGTATTGTCTGCTTCCCTAGTTGTATCTTTAATGTTACTTGGCACAGGGGTTTCTGCACAGTTAATTCTATGTTTGTCGAGCGTGCATCTTTTTCCTCGTCTATTAGCCCGATTTTTACGAGCGTTACTTGGGCTCCTGAATCTACTAACATGGTGGCGTGTCCACCTATTATATCTTCGGACGTGATTTTGCAGTGATTTTTGTGTTCTGTTTTTGCCGCAAGGCTATTTACGTTATATTGCTTTACTTTACCGTCAGTCACGTTACTTGTGCTGGGTTGCGTCTGTCGTTCGTTTTGGTTGGTCGTCGTCGGCGTTTGTGATGTCGACGGTCTTTCGTTTGATCTGTTAGTCAGTCTATTTTCTGGTCTAGTACGGCAATTTCGCGCCATGTGCCCGGGCCGTCCACAGGTGAGGCACACGATTTGGTCCCTGCCGGGGCCCGTGCCTCCTGTACGGTTTGGGGTATTTCGCGGGTTTATTCTAGTTCGCGCGTAACAGTTACTAGTCGCGTGCCCTATTCGGTTACAATTTCCACATCGGAGGGTTGAATTTTGCTCGGGTTGGTACGGTCGGGACCGGTTGGATGTTTGATACGTCGCTTCTATGTCTACCGCTCCTACGATCGCTTCTTGCAGGGTTTTGTATCCCTTAGCCTGAACAATCGTCCCTACTCGCCCCTGCAGGCCATTCTCGAAAACGTGTTTAGCCTGGTCTCTTAGAACCTCGGTTAGGTTTCGCTTGGAGTTCGCGTCGTGATGCGGTTTTATCGTTAATCTTAAGAGTTGCATGTATAGCTTTTCTATGCGTTGCCCGAACGCCTGTGCGCTTTCCCCTGGTTTTTGATAGCTTCTATGTAGCTCGGTTTGTACTGCCGATACTGAGCGTTTTTCTAAAAATATTGCTTCTAATTCCGTTTTTAATTCTTTGTACGTATTAAGTTCTTTATATCGCATTTCTTCTGCCGCTTTTCCTACGAGTTTGAGATTTCTTATGTACGCGAATAATGCTGGTCTATCGGTTTCTTTAAGTTGCGCAAATGTATAGTCGCACGCCGTTAGGAATTCTAAAAGTTTGGTGGTTGAACTCCCGTCGAAAGAGTTTATGCACTTGCGTGCTTCCTTGAGGCTTAATTGTTCTGTCATTTCGTCGTCTTCAATTTCTAAAAGCGAAAAGTCTAGCGTTTCTATTGGGTATTCTCGTCTGGTTTCTATTCGGTCACTAATCGGTGATTGTAATCCCGATGCGCCGTGGTCTGATTCGCTAAGATCGCTATCCGTACAGAGATGTTTTACGGCTGTCGCGGACAATTTCCTACGTTTACATTCGCTTTCTGGGGTGGTAAATATTAATTTTTCGTCGAAAAACGATTCGAGTGATCGACTAAACTGCTGTTTGTCTGGCAGGAAATATACTTTTGCGGATTTGCCCTGGTCGGACATACGGTCGCTACTTTTACGTTTGTCTTGCGTGCTGAGCTAGGTGTGGATGTTACTCACAGTAGAAGTGTTCGCCACATTCTGCTGGGCTGTCGTCGTTGCTGTCACCTGTTCGCTGGGAGTTGGCTGCCCTATCTCTCGTTTTCCGCGCCGTCCGCAGATAAGCTCGGTGAACTGGCTCGTGCCGTAAGCTGAGCTGTCGATAAGGCGCGTCTCCTCCTTGTCGCTCGTCCAGTCGTCTACTTCCTCGTATGAACCTTGGCTGCCGCCTGGTGTTAGATTGCCTGGTCTGCTTCCTCCGTCTCGGTGTAGTTTACACCGTCCTTCACCTTGGTCTTTGCTTCTTCTGGCGATAACTGCCACGTATTTGCAAAAAAAATTTTTTTGCAAAACGATCCCACTCGCTGCCACCAATGTGGTAACCCGCGCTCGTAAGCCGGCTACCGGTTATCTTTGGAAGCGGAAGGAAGGTGGTGTTTGAGGTATAGATCAGGTTCTTCTTGAGTATAAGTATGACTTTTATTAAATAACTAGTTATTGGTGAGGCACAAGTAACCCTCCTAACTCTTTGCTCGCTCTCGATGATCTGTCTATTCGTTTTCTTATTTCTGTGCGTGCCACTCCTTAGCGTTCGGCGCTAAGAAGGGAGAATCGCTGAATTGCATCTTAGGCTCGGGACTCGCAATGTCCAGGCACTCGGGTGATGCAATGCTTATACATTACTTTTTGGTCGCCTTTTCGGAAGGCGGCCTTGAATACGATACTGCTGTGTCGCTTAGGCGACTCGCGGGTACAACACACCATTGAATGTCCCCTTCAAGGTAGAATATGTTTTGTTCAAAAAATTTTAACAAATAATTAATATTTTTCGAAATAATCGCATTTAAAGATTAAAAAGAGACACCCTGTATATATATATATATATATATATATATATACAGGGATTTATATATACATATACAGGGATTTATATATACAAATACAGGGTGTCTCACGTAAGCCGCAACCGCGAATATACACGTGTCTACATGGATAATTGGAAGCGAAAAGTGAAATAAAAAGTAATAAAATTTGTCCTCGTTAACGAGTTATTAAATAAAATAGATCAGCGAATCAGGAAGCACGGAAGCGGTAGGCGGTGAGTAGCGGCCATGCTAGTCTGAAGACAAGAAGCGATAGCGTAAGAAAGCGTCGTGGACGAAAGATTGAGAGAAAGAGAGAGAGAGTCAACGAAAGAAAGGGCGAGAGAGAGAGAGAGAGAGTCAGCGCGTGCAGGCAGCGTGAGGTAGCGCCGTGTTAGGGTAGGAGGGAGCGAGAGAGAGAGATTAGATTAGATTTTTGTGCGTAGGGTAGTGTCGTGGAAGAAAGGTAGAGAGAAAAAGAGTGAGAAAGAAAGAGCGAAAGTCGACACTTTTTCCTAGAAATCTCCTCCTGACCACTACCTTCTCACGCCTGTATACGGGCCAGAACGCTCTGCCCGTCGAAATTATCGCTTCATATCTTCAGACTAGCATGGCCGCAGCTCACCGCCTACCGCTTCTGTGCTTCCTGATTCGCTGATCTATTTTATTTAATAACTCGTTAACGAGAACAAATTTTATTACTTTTTAGGCACGACCGCAGGGAGTTCCTTATGCTCTCGATCGAGCAAAAAGTGTAACGGACGATTATCTCCGAAACTATTCGAGATATCCAAAAACCCTTTTGGATCTTTACGTTTCATAAGAAGATCTAAATGTATGTGTCGAATCATTGCCAGGACTCATAGGATTGGACATTGTAAGTGCAAATCAGATGACCGAAAGTTCAAGAAAATATATACGTTTTTAAAATGCGTCCGTTCTTGTTGATGGTCTTCGAGATTCTGTTCTTTTCCGCTGCTCCTTTTTAAAACAAACATCCTTGCTGTTTTGGAAACACGTTCCCCAGCAACCCTTCCTTTCAAAACTCCCGCGACCGCTCTCGGCACCTGTCCACTAGAGCGCTCTGCTCCGATCTTCAACTTCTCCCTCATTGGTCGGCACCGGCAGCCAATCAGAGACCGTCCCTCAACTCAGAGCAAACTCCCTATTCAACACTCTCCGACACGGCCATCCTGACCTTTCACACGTCCTCGTGTGAACAATCTGCAACAATGAAAACCTTCTACCACATCAATTGTTTCACTTTAAACAAAACATGGAGATAGAAGCACAGTACCAAGGTAAGCACAAATTTTATCTGAAGACTCGACTTTGTGTTGAAGACTTCAAACAGAAATTCGATTTAAAGAAAAGTCATTCAACACAATCCGAACATAGGAATTCACCTTTGTAGTTAGCAACCAACAAACAATATCTTGCCTTAATACATGCCTAACCATCTGTTACACAGTTTCTTAATTCGATCCATGAGATAGCTTAACAAGCACTTTCTGTATGTCAGTCTCATTGTAAGTAAACCAATGCGTAGCTAGCACCCTGTAACCTCACTCACTTGTGTCGGTTCAGCCAGTGCTCAACTAGCATTCCTCTATCATCATCTCAACGATAGGAAAACCAGTGTATACAAACTCTCTTCCCACAAGAGAAACCGATGCTCAACTGTCACCCTGTAACCACCATTCACTTGGTAGTTCAGCCAGTGTACAGCTAGCACCCTTCTATCATCATCGCAATGATAGGTAACCAGTGTTTCACAACACCCCTCCTTTCAGCACCAACTGACAAGGGAAACCAGTGCACAGCTAGCACTCCTCTATCACCATTGCAATGATAGGCAAACCAATGTCCAACAAACACTCTTCCATCAGCACCAACTGACGGGCAACCTAGTGCCAAACAGACATTCTTCCATCAGCACCAACTGACGGGAAACCCAGTGTCCAACAAACACTCTTCTACCAGTACCAACTGGTAGGAATTCAACAGTCAAAGTCAGGTAGTCAAAGTCAGTTAATAAGAACATTACAACGTACACAATCATTTCGAGCCTCAATTTTCATCCATTTCCTCCGGGAGATAACCCTCCGGCATCCTTCTCAAACGGTCAAGGGCATATTTATAGGCCCTTTTGCCGTTCAAGGATTTTAAAAGATACTATAGTTAATTCCAGAGGACTATGCTCTGTCACACGATTCTTAGTGCAGTTAATCGCCAATTGTACCTCAGGTAACGCGTCTTGCCATGACCGATCTCCGCCTGCCTCAACAGCTGTTAGCATGTTCTTTAGAGTGCTCATAATTCGCTCTACTTGTCCATTAGCCCGAGGCGTACCCGTGGCAATCAAACGCAAATTAATATTATGCATACTACAAAATTCGCGGAAATCCGTACTGGCAAAACAACGTCCCTGGTCGGCAATGACACGAACAGGTGAGCCAAAAAGTGCTACACTCATTTTCAAAGCTTTTAAACTACTCGCCGCGTCTATATTCAGCGTATGGTACAACAGGACAAACTTAGTAAATGCATCAACAAGCACGAAAACATATTCCTTCTGATCATTCTTCCCACTTAATTTTCCGGTAGCATCGATATGAATGGTATGCCACGGTACAGCAACCTTCGGTATTGGGTGCAATTCAGCTTGAACCTTTCCCGAGCGCGACTTTGATATTTTACATGTCACACAATTATCCACAAACTTTCTAACATATTTTGACATATTCTCGAACCAATAAATTTCGTAAATCTTTTCCAGGGTTTTCTCCCACCCCAAATGCATCAAGGCCTCATGTGTGGAATTGATAATTGACCTGCGCAAAGACCTTGGCAAAATTGGTAAGCAACGAGTTTTCCTATTTCTTTGTACCACACGATGCAAAATTCCAGAACGCAATTCGTATGTTTTAGCTAGATCACGGTTAACTTGCTCATTGCTAAGATCTGTCACAAGTTTGGAAATATCAGAGTCCCGCTGTTGCTCGGCTAACAACCAATTATCTGAGAGGTTTGTAACGTTCACCTTTTTCTGTTCCATTTGATCATTTTGTGAAATACCGGACTGAAAAGGGATGGGATTTCTAGAAAAGAAATCAACATGTTCCATGCGTTTGCCATCCCTATGGACAATGTCAAAATCAAAAGATTGCAAAAATGCCCACCATCGATGCACTCTAGGCGTTAAATCTAATTTCTTCCGAGTAGACTGCAGCGAATTACAATCTGTATACACGGTAAATTTTCTTCCATACAAGAAATGCCGAAAATGCCGAACTGCGTTTACCACGGCAAGGGTCTCTAACTCATAAGAATGATATCTTGATTCCGCGGACGTAGTGCGTTTACTAAAATAAGCGATAACGCGAGACTTATTATCTTTTTTCTGCAAAAGAATCGCACCATAACCAACGGAACTCGCGTCAGTATGCAACTCCACTGGAAGTTCCGGATCAAAAATCATCAGAACAGGCTCTTTTGTTAACGTCGATATTATGTCCTGCCTAACATCCTCATGAGAAGGCTTCCAATTAATACTTCCCTTTTTGTTACTAATTAGAGCATGCAAGGGAGCCAACTTCTGCGAGAATTTCGGAATGAACTGTCGGAAATACGAGGCCAAACCAACGAATTGCCGTAGCTGGGTAACGGTTTCCGGAGGAGGTAAAGCAGTAAGAGCTTCTATCTTTTTGGGATTCGGTCTTATTTCACCCGCAGAAACCTCAAACCCTAGATACTCCACTTTTTGTTTCAGAAATGAACACTTCTTTAAATTCAAAGTGAATCCAGCTTTCGTGAGAATGGTCAAGACGTTACGCAAACGTAACAAAGCCTGATCAACATCCGGAGCAACTATGAGAACATCATCCATATACACCACTGCATATTGGTAAGCAACTTCCCCCAAAGCCTTCATCACCGCGCGTTGAAAAACAGACGGAGCATTTCGTAGCACGAAAGGCATAGAAAGATACTCGTACTGTCCATCAGGAGTTATAAAAGCTGTATATTGAATAGAATTTGGATGTACAGGAATTTGATGGAAGCCACTTGCCATATCTAAAGCCGAAAAATAATGAGCTCCATTCAAACGATTAATTTGATCAGAAATTAAAGGAAGCGGAAATCGATCAGGAATAGTATTATCATTTAATTCGCGATAATCCACGCACATACGATCCGAACCATCCTTTTTCTTTACAAGGAGTATAGGACTAGCAAAAGGAGAAGAGCTCGGACGAATTACTTTCGCAGCAAGAAGCTCTTTGATTTTATTTCGGACTACCTCCCGTTCCTCCGGAATCAAGCGATACGGCCGTCGACATACAGTTTTATTTACATCCTTTAAACGAATTTGCAATGGTTCAGCATTAGCCGGGCCCTTAGGTGTTCCAACAACAAAACTTTGACGAAATTCCCCCAAAACAGCTAGCAACTCATGCCTACGCTCTGACGGAATATCAGTGTCCAATTTCTCATTTATTTCTGCATCCGTAAACGAACTTCCAGTAGGTTCGGACTGCGGTTGAGTGAAGCACGCCTTTCTAGAATCTACTTTAGAGATCTTCACAAAATGTAGGTCATATTGACGGCAATCCCTTAGTTCAATATTTCACAACCAATCATGATATCATATAGCAAATATTCGTCAGGCAAAACATGAAACACTATTTCCAAATCTAAATCATCAATCTTAACAGAAGCCACGACTTGAAAGATACTATTTACACTAGTTTGTCCTATGCCAGTTAACGAGACAACTTTGTCAATCCGTTGTCCAGTAAACTTTACCGATACTGACTCCTTCATTAACGAGCACTCAGCTCCCGAGTCATAATAAAATGTATAGATCTCACCAGAGTGTTGCATTTTTCCAGAAGGAGCGTTGACCGTACATACGTCCACCCGTCGGCGCTCAGGTGTTGATGCAGCTCCAGAACTTGTACCTGCAGCCTTCAAACCTGGGCATTTATGGGCATAGTGACCAATTCCTCGACACTTAAAGCAGACAACGGTATCCTTCTCCCTGGAAGCTTCGCCGTTCCCCTTCATACGCTGCTCTACAGATCTCGGGGTAAAACTCTTCTTTAGTCCTTCTGTTGACCGCAATTAAAACACTTTATTGCAGGGCTAAAGATCTTGGGACGCTTAACGTCTGTCTTCAATTCAGAGGACGGTGGAAGTCTCTTCCGTGTAAAGGACAAGGCCTTAAGCTCTTGCTGCAGCTTTTCCCTGGTATCGACGTTCGACGTAAAGGCCAGACGCTGAACACCCGTCTCCCGCTGACTAAGATGTGCCAAGACTGTAGAAACCGCTATTTCCTCGATGCTAAGATCCCTCCACCGCGCCATCCAAGAAGTGATCGAGCGGGCGGCGTAAGAAGCAAGGCACTCTCCCTCTTTAGGTACTGTCTGCTGCCAATTTATCAGAAATGCGGCCGAAGTTTCGGGGCAGGCATATCTTGCAACGAAGACTTCTCGGAATTCTCTCCATGTAATTCCAGGGTACGAGACTTGAGAGAGCCAAATAGACGCTTGTCCCTCCAGCGCGCGACTCAGTACGATTATCAACGCTGAGCCCTGTAGCGGTCGCTCTGCCATACAGATGTCGGCCGTTGAAATCCAGGCTCGCGCATCAGAATCAGGCTTCTCCGGATTATACTTCGGTAAGTGAACGCCTTCTCCGCTGGCCGGCTTATTGAGGGCTCCAAGTAACACAGCAAAATTTTGATTTTGTTGATCCAAAATCATCCTCCATTTATCTTCTTCTGTAATTTCCAGCTGTGGAGGTCGGTTAGATCCCACTTCTGATGTCGAATCATTGCCAGGACTCATAGGATTGGACATTGTAATTGCAAATCAGATGACCGAAAGTTCAAGAAAATATACACGTTTTTAAAATGCGTCCGTTCTTGTTGATGGTCTTCGAGATTCTGTTCTTTTCCGCTGCGCCTTTTTAAAACAAACATCCTTGCTGTTTTGGAAACACGTTCCCCAGCAACCCTTCCTTTCAAAACTCCCGCGACCGCTCTCGGCACCTGTCCACCAGAGCGCTCTGCTCCGATCTTCAACTTCTCCCTCATTGGTCGGCACTGGCAGCCAATCAGAGACCGTCCCTCAACTCAGAGCAAACTCCCTATCCAACACTCTCCGACATATGTATATGTGTGTGTGTGTTTCCACTCTAGCGTCTAAACGGCTGAACGGATCGAAGTAAAATTTACACGGAAAATCCAGTTGCACCCGACAAGGATCCACTAATAATTTCGATTCGATCCGCCTTCCGGTTTCAAAATGGCAGGCATTTTAAAAATTAAAAAATTCATAAAAATTCTGTTATAAGAGCAAAACAATTAAAACTTTGCACAAATATGTAAGGTAGTGACAACTAATAACATGAATTTTTTCAAAATTTTTTAGCGAAACGGTAAAAAATGGCGGTCTAATAAATATTTTTATCGACTCTAGCGCCTAAACGGCTGACGGATAAAGCTGAAATTTATACGAAAAATCCAGTTCTTCCTAACATAGATCCACTAACAATTTCGAATTGATTCAATTTCCGGTTTAAAAATGGCGGTCATTTTAAACATCAAAAAATTCATAAAAAATCTGCTATAATAGGGAAACAATTCAAACTTTGCAAAAGTATGTAAAATAGTGATAACTAATAGCGTAAATTATTTCAAAATTTTTCAGGGAAGCAATACGGTATGACGAACGAAAAAACATTTTTATTTTTTGAGCAGAAACGAGTTTTAATGTAATCGGTATTTTAAAAAAATTATCCCGACGGCCAAATAGCGACAGTCAAACAGCCGCAATCAGCTATCCTGTATTCTCATAAGAAAAGGCATAGGCGAGCGCAGCGAGCCGACTTCCTGTACGAATCATTACCGCGGTCGTGCCTAATACGAAACAGCAAGGCTGCTTCGTTGGGGGCGGCCCCAGCCCCCTGTAGCTGGTTATTTCACTTTTCGCTTCCAATTATCTATGTGGACACGTGTATATTCGCGGTTGCGGCTTACGTAAGACACCCTGTATATATATTTTTTTATATAGATTATATAAATGAGTATTACTTATTAGATATTTAGAACGATTAACATGGAAGCGTTTTATTAATAATTGTCAACAACAAACATAAAGGTAAGATACTGTTACGTCCCTATAAATATATATACAGGGTGCCTGGTTTGAGGTGTCTGAGCGGCCAACTACATGTGTACAAGTATGACTTGAGTCGAAAAGTCTAATGAACTTATTCAAAATTAGGCTTAGTTAACGAGTTATTAATTAACAAAAATTGCGAAGGAAGGCGGCACGCTGGAGCTCGTAACTAGGTGATAGACGAAGCAGTAGGAGGAGTGATCCACAATAACCAATAACAATCGTCGGAAGGTAACGCTTGATCAACGTGTTTACTTATCTCCCTTCTCTCTCACTCTCTCTGTTTCTCTCTCTACGACACTCCCTCCCGTAGGAGGCTCGCGATGACTCTTTGTCTCTGTCTCTCGCTCGCTCACTCTTTCTACGACACTACCTTACCCCCTCATATGATAAATAGTGAAAAAGACAGAGAGAAGGAGAGAGAAAAGGAAGGAACGGATGAAGAACGTTAGTAGACCAAGCAACAGAGCTGAAAAAGAGGCGTTTTGTGACAAAATTCATACCAGGATAAAACCGGTGTCAGTCGACGCAGAATGATTCGTAGATATATACTGCCATGTTTTGGACAAAAAATTTTTATTACTTACAGAGTTATAAACAAAAAACATGAAAAATTTGTGTTTTTTTTTTGTTTTTCGCTTATAAAATGGAAACTAATGAAGCAATCATAATACTCATAAAAGACGAAATATGGAGAATGAAAATGCGAAGAAAGTAAGTGCTGGAACGACTCGATCGGATCGTTATTAACGGAAAAATCCCGGAAAAACCGAAAAAATCAGCATTTTTTAAAAAATTCGTAACTCCGCCATTTTTCAATATGTAGCGCTGACTCTTTGCGAGATAGTAGGTATTGAGAAGTACTTTATGTATGCATAATTTAGACCCTGTGGGATAAATAGTTTTTGCATAATTGGAAATTGAAATTTTTTATACACTATCTTTCGGCAGACATCTATGCTCCGGTGATCGGTCGATTTTACTTTTCGAAACGGATTATGAAACTAGAAGTATTGTATTATATGGCCTCAATCTCACTTTTTCGTTAAAATGCTGCCAAATAGGTGAAATATACCCGCAAACAGGACCTAAAACGGCCGAGCGCGTGGAAGACGGCGAGCAGTGGGGGTAGAGCGGCAGACTCCCCAAAGCATATATGTATATAGTAATAGAAGCTCGACCCCCACTGCACGGCCGTTTTAGGTCCTATTTGCGGGTATATTTCCCCCTTTTTTTTTTTTTTTGTTTTTTTCAGAATTCCCCCAGCCGCACATCCCCGGTTACCTTTCGGTATAACTTCGGGAGATGCGGCCTCGATGGGGGTCCCTACACCTCCCCTACCCTCTGATGCCCCAGACTCTACCCACCCCGGCCAAGTCCCGCAGGAGGCCATTTCCATAAGCAGCTTTCCGCTAGGTTGTCCTTGCGCCATATTCACGCATCCATCGCTCTCGGTCGTGCCCATCCACCCTCACAATCATGGCTGCGGGAGTCCCCTCCACTCCAGCTCACTCATACTCAGTGAGCGGGTGACGGTTGGGGCGGTTCCCCCTACCCGCCGCCCGCTCACTGCTCATGCAGTCCGCGTGGGTCTTACCCCCTCTCCGGCTCCATTCACACCCACATTCATGGCTGCGGGGGTTGCACCCTCTCCAGCCTTCAGTCAGACCGCGGCGGTTCACCGCGCTCCGGTCCACTCTCTCCTAAGGGCAATCCAGGGTATCACCCCTCAGCCCCCCCTGCCGGCCGCCCTTTCTCCATGTGGGCCGCTCACGCGCGCGTCATACCCCCTCCCCCCCTTATAATAGGTTGAAAAATGACTAGAGTGACTAGAATAAAAAGACTAGAGTAGAAAAGGTAGAAAAGGTCAGTTAGGTAAAAGAAAAAGAGTATAAGAGTAGTCGCGGGCGGCCCGTTACCCCCATTCCCGCCTGTAAAAAGCCTGCGCATTAGTCCATTCTGTAAAAGTGTAAAATATATTGTAACGTATCGCCTTTCTTACCTTTTTGAACTCGACGTTACCTTTTTCTCCTCGTTCGGTCTTTTTGGGACTGGCAGTGGGAAAAGGATGCAAATGAACTGAATTCCGCAAAATGTCACGTTAACTTAGTTTATTGAATGCGTTTCTCTTTTCTTCTTTCGGTTCGCGTTCGATCAGCTGATCGCTTTCGTGTTTATTTACCTTCGGTCGCTCTCGATTTTCCCACGCACACACTCTCTCTCATACACACCGCTCACACATACACTTATACTATGTCTTATCCTACTGGGATTTGAGGATGTACACAATGATTGTTTACACTTATCTGTGGAGACCTTGTAACGTTGCCACGCTTTTGTTGCCTAATTGGATCAACTGCTACCTCGATTTTGATTGCCCTGGCGCCGACACACGCGTCTTAACTGATTTTAAATCAAACACTTGCTTTGCACTCCGAAATTTTAGATTTATCGCAACACTATAACTCTTCGAAACTTTGAGAAAATTCTCGCTCTTGAGCTATGCGTTCCTTCGCTATATAAAGTCCTATTCCCACCCTTACCTCATCTCGAGAGATTTGAAATTTATTACCTAATTGGGTCCCCCCGTGTGCACCTTTCGTCGCGCGCCGCTGGCCTCGCTCGGCCCTGAACTTGCCGATCGGCATCGGCACGCGCCGTCACCGCTCGGGCTTCCTCGTTCCTAACCGTCTCAATTTCTTCTACCCTTTTTTTCTTGTTGACAACTTTTCGAAATCTAAATTTAGCCTGCCTCCCGTTTCTTCTATTACTTCTGGTCTATTGTTTGATTAATCTAATTTCCTTGCTTGCCTATTTTTATTCTTTTTAATTTTAATTATTTTCCTATGATACCCAAGCGTTACGTTACAATATAAATAGCTAAAATGAAAATATAGGGAAAATAAATAAAATAAATAAATAAATAAATAATAAAATAACAGATTGGTAGAAGGTGGCAGCAGGTTCTGCGGGCTTTCCTTGCTCCTATCCACTGGCTCTCGCCAATTCTCTCTCGATCCCCTCTCTTATCCTTAGCGAGGAGCGGATGTAGCCGCCCACCTTCTCCCATTTCTCTCCTGAGCCGAGCATGAGGCCAATCACGTTCTCCGGCGTGATCTCTTCCCCCAGTTGCCTCTCCAGGTCGGCTTTCTCCTCAGCCCTGGCGGGGCACCGGAACACCGCGTGTTCCACGGTGTCCGGCCCACCGCCACAGCTTTGGCAGCCGTCCTGGTCCCTCCTGTGAAATCTTTTGAGGTAAGCCCCAAATGCCCCATGCCCGGAAAGGAATTGGGTGAGGTGGTAGTCCACCTCCCCATGCTTCCTCTGCTTCCACGGTCTGATCAGCGGGATCAGTTGGTGCGTCCACCGGCCTTTTGTAGAGGCGTCCCACTCCCTTTGCCACTCGCGCCCGAGCTTGTCCTCGGCCTCGAGTCTGAATCTCTTCCGGGCCTCCTTCTTCTCCGATCCGCTAAGCTCGGGATCCAGCGCCTTCTCCCTCTCCCATCTCTCCTTCCTTTCCCAGGCCTGCAGTCCGACAGGAGGCACGCCCGCTATGACGCAGATGGCGTCCCGCGAAACCGTCCTGTAGGCGCTGCAAACCCTGAGGAGAGCGCGCCTATGTACCGGCCCCAGCACCCGTTGTATAGCGTTCTGGGCCATGTGGCCCGTACAATAGTGTGGCCCGCGAAACGGCCGCAAGCAGCGCCCGCCTTTTTGGCTTGGGTCCCCCCCCCTCGTTAGGCATCAATCTGCCGATCACGGCCTCAGCCGTGGCCGCCCTGCCGGCTGCGTTTTTCGCGTGTTCGCGGAAATTCCAGCGCGCGTCTATCTTAACACCCAGATACTTAAGCGCCCCGGTGGGCCTTATTTCCACCCTCGTCGCTCTGAATATGGGCGCCTGGTCTCTTGCCCTAGTCCTCCTGAAGATGACCGCCTCAGTCTTCTTCCCCGCGAGCTGAAGGACCTTAGCTCTTATCCAACCCTCAATTCGTTGGAGCGCCCTGTTGGTCTTGCGCACGGCCTTGTCTGCCGTGATCCTTTCCACCAGCAGCGCAAGGTCGTCGGCATAGGCCAACAGGGCTACCCCTTCCGGAAGCACCAGCTCCAGCACCCCATTGAACATTAAGTTCCACAGGGTCGGCCCAAGGACCGAGCCCTGTGGGACCCCCGCCGTAACCCTCACCTCCGCGCTTTCGTCCAGCCCCTCGACTATCAAAGTCCTCTCGCTGAGATAGCTACTTAGCATTCTTTCTAAGTAGGCAGGAGGCGCCCATTTTTCCTCCAGGGCCCTCGAGATTTCCCGCCAGCTCGCCGAGTTGAAGGCGTTCCTCACGTCCAGCGTGAGCAGCGCCAACACCTCGGGCGAGCCGGACCTCTTTTGCTTGTGCCGGGCTACCGCCTCGGCCAGGACCCCCATGGCGTTCAGGACGGACTACCCCGCCCTGAAGCCGAACTGCCTGGGCGACAGCCCGCCGGGCCCCTCCAGCGCCTGCTCCAGCCTAGGCAGGAGAAGACGCTCGAGGAGCTTGCCGGCGGCGTTCAACAGGCAGAGGGGCCTGTACGAGGCGGGCCCGGCATTCTTATCCTTCGGAATCAAAGCCAAGAGCTGGCGCTTCCAGATTGCTGGGAATGTACCCCTCCTGAGGCACCCGTTGTAAACCGCCAGCAACCAATCCGGTTTGGCGTCCGCGACCAGGCGGAGCACCTCGTTCGGTACACCGTCGAGCCCCGGCCGGCGCTTTCCCGTTGGCCAGTTTCTTTGTAGCCGCCTTCAGCTCCGCGAGGGTGAAGGCAGGAACCTCCCCATCTTCCACCGGCCACTCTCTCGGCGGTACAGCCTCCCCTTTCGAGAAAGAGCTCCCCCACTATTTGGAGGACATCCCTCAACGTGCCCGGCGCTGCTACAGCCGTCCTCCCCTTAAATTCACGCGTCACTATTTTGTAGGAGAGGCCCCAGGGGTCGCTATCGAACCTCTGCAGGAGGTTCAGCTCCTCCAGTGCCGGTCAGCCGCGCCGGAGTCGCTGTTCGGTGATACACGCGCGGGCGAAGATTCTCCAAAATAAGATGAACGTTAGAATCATATGGGATGTTGTGCCTAGAAGTATTGAGAGGGCTCTCCAACTAGAATTACGCGAAAATATTAATTAGAACAATAGTTATTCAAAGAAACGTAAAAGTGTCCATATCTCGGTTAATAATGAAGATATTGAGATTATTTTTCTTTTAAATTATGCGTCTCGTACAAATGTATAATAATCCCGAAGAATATTTCATTTAGCACCATAATGTAAGGAGTTATTCTTATTTGTTTATAAGCCAAAATTTTAAATCGTCCAAAATCGGAAGTTTCTTTTAAAAAATTTGATTTTTTTTGTTAAATCCTAAAACTACATGTTGTCAAGAACCACCTTGATTTTTTTCAACCTTGTAACCCTTCCTCGGCGTTGGCAATCGGCACGTGCTTTTTTCGCGGAGATCGGGGATTGTTGCTAAACTGTATAACATAGATCGATATATGTCACGTATATCTCTAGAGCGTTTATATTCCTACATAATGTATGAGTTTTAGGACAATATGTCGATAAATGACTGATAGAGTACGCAAATAGCAAAAGCAGATTTGAATTTTTCACTAGCAATTCACCGGTAAACTAACAATGTTACGTGATTTTTTCATAGGACCTATTTTGTAGAGATCGTTATGGCGCACAAATTTTGTCCGAAGCATTTTTTCATAAATCTTATACTAAACGAACAAACGTGAAAAAACTGACTTTTTTTTCAATATTTTTTTATTGCTAAAATGCAGGTAGGATTTTGTCGAAAAACTAAAGTTGTGTTTCTGAAGGGTCAAATTACCTAAAAAAAAATCGGCGATGCTCTGGGTTCGTTGAGCAATACTCATGTACATTCCGACTGGACTACCCCGTTTGTCGGCATCGGCCCTACACGACACGGCCCAGTGCCCGATCTCATGGCATCTGGCGCACTTGGAGGCTTGCTCCCGGCTGCGCGTCCTAGCCAGCGTCCACCCCACCGTGATTCTGCCTTTTTCGAGCAGTGCCCTCCCTTTTGCCGCTGGCAAGACCACTGCCGCTATCTGCGTTCCCCTATAGGCTGGTCTGAGCCACGCGTCCAGGGGCCCCTCCTCCCCCGTCTCCTTCCTCACCGCCTCCACGACTTCGGCCACAGTGGCCCCAGCGTCGAGGTCGAGCACCTCCACCGTTATCCTCGGCGTGAGGTGCTCGACCTTCCGCCCTTCGCCTGCCGCCCCCTCTATCGCCTGGCGCAGGCTCTCCGCTTTACCGTTCCCCTGTCCTCTCGCCAACTCTATGAAGACATGCCCCTCCACGGTTTTCTTTATGCCGGTCGCGCTTACGTCTATGGCGTCAAGACGCACTCCACCCTTTATTTTTTAACTATTTCCTCGTACCTCTCTCCTTCTTTGGTCCTTACGAGGATAGCGTCGGACCTTGCCCGTGGTACGGGAACCACCGCCGGTGGTGGTGGCGCTTTCGCCGGTGGGAGCGGCGCCTATGCCGCTGCCGCGGCCCCCCTTACCTTTTCCTGCCGCGCAGGCGCTTCCCTCTCCCTTTGCGTCTCCGCCGCAGGTTCCCCTGAAGCAGTCTTTTCTCCCGTTCGTACTTCAGTGCTTATTCGCTCCAGGGGGCTGCCCATGTCGGACGAGAGCCGGGAGTCCAGGTCGTCCCGCGTAGACGTCCTCCTCCTCCTATCGGCCATACACTTAGGTCTTTCACCAGAGGTGGGCCTCTTAGGCCCCCGCCGGCGCTGCTCCTCTTCCTCTGAGGACTCGTCCATTGGGTTGGAGCCCCTCGCCCTTTCTCTCCTCGCGGTGCGCTCTTGGCCGGACGCGATGGCCCGCTGGAGCTCCCTCCCCATCCTCGCCTCAGTGGGAGGGGCGTTGCCAGAGTGTCCATCCTCTTCAGCTTTATCCCCCAGGTGCGGCACCCGCCTCGCTGGGATGACCTTAAGACTCGGGTACTCCTTGTGAAGGGTGGAGATGTTTAAATCCCCTTCCTCTCCCCCCTGTGCCTTACCGCTCCCTTCCGGTCCCTTCTCCTTCTCCCACACCTCCTCGTGATTCGGCATCCAGTCCGGGTCTTTTTTAGAATTTGCAGCCTCCGACCTGCCGCCCTCGGAGGAGGTTGAATCCTCCTCTTCCGTTTCCACCCGCGGTTGCTCACCCTTGCCCCCACCTCCACGGGTTGCCACCATCCCCATGTTCCCTCCTCCCTGCCCAATAAGTTTTTTAAATTTCTCCATGCTGTGCTTTTTGGTGTCTTACGACGGTTCGCCCATCATGGGAGCCCCACCACGGTGGGGCGTCTATCCCCGCCGGTAAGTTTTTCCTAATTACGCGCACGGAAGCCGAGAAGCGGTTTTTTAGGCGGCCATCCCCTATCCGTGCGTTATTTGATTCTACTAAAAAGGTTAGAGTTTTGGCGCTCCCGCCTGATGCTAGAGGTTTAACGTCACCCCTGTCGTGCGCGAGTTGCCCCACAGACGTCCGACGTGGGGTTTCGCCACCTCGGGCTAGACGGCGCTACCATTTACCCCGGGTAGCACGGGGTATGAGGAAACGCCTGGCCAAGGCGGACCTCCATACCTGCGCCCGGCGTCCCAGCTTCAACCCCCGCATAGGCTCCTAACATGCTGCGGTAGCGGTTCTTCCAAATTGAACATGTGCTTTTCCAGGACCTTTGCCCCTTAAGGAGGACTTACGTCAGGTACTAACATATCCGCAACACACGGTCGGGGGGTTTACTACTCCCCCCTTGGTTAGTCTACGAATATCCACTGGGGGCCGACCGCAGCTCATTCTCGCAGGAAACCTCACCATACACGTTTAGACCACGGACAAGAGCGAGTAATCACAAGGACAAACATGGAGAAAGAGGTCTGTATATTCACCTATACAGGGTATATTTCACCTATTTGGCAGCATTTTAACGAAAAAGTGAGACTGAGGCCATATAATACAATACTTCTAGTTTCATAATTCGTTTCGAAAATTAAAATCGACCTATCACCGGAGCATAGAGGTCTGCCGAAAGATAGTGTATAAAAAATTTCAATTTCCAATTATGCAAAAACTATTTATCCCACAGGGTCTGAATTATGCATACATAAAGTACTTCTCAATACCTACTATCTCGCAAAGAGTCAGCGCTACATATTGAAAAATGGCGGAGTTACGAATTTTTTAAAAAATGCTGATTTTTTCGGTTTTTCCGGGATTTTTCCGTTAATAACGATCCGATCGAGTCGTTCCAGCACTTACTTTCTTCGCATTTTCATTCTCCATATTTCGTCTTTTATGAGTATTATGATTGCTTCATTAGTTTCCATTTTATAAGCGAAAAACAAAAAAAAAACACAAATTTTTCATGTTTTTTGTTTATAACTCTGTAAGTAATAAAAATTTTTTGTCCAAAACATGGCAGTATATATCTACGAATCATTCTGCGTCGACTGACACCGGTTTTATCCTGGTATGAATTTTGTCACAAAACGCCTCTTTTTCAGCTCTGTTGCTTGGTCTACTAACGTTCTTCATCCGTTCCTTCCTTTTCTCTCTCCTTCTCTCTGTCTTTTTCACTATTTATCATATGAGGGGGTAAGGTAGTGTCGTAGAAAGAGTGAGCGAGCGAGAGACAGAGACAAAGAGTCATCGCGAGCCTCCTACGGGAGGGAGTGTCGTAGAGAGAGAAACAGAGAGAGTGAGAGAGAAGGGAGATAAGTAAACACGTTGATCAAGCGTTACCTTCCGACGATTGTTATTGGTTATTGTGGATCACTCCTCCTACTGCTTCGTCTATCACCTAGTTACGAGCTCCAGCGTACCGCCTTCCTCCGCAATTTTTGTTAATTAATAACTCGTTAACTAAGCCGAATTTTGAAAAAGTTCATTAGACTTTTCGACTCAAGTCATACTTGTGCACATGTAGTTGGCCGCTCAGACACCTCAAACCAGACACCCTGTATATATATATTTAACATCTTTAGAAGTGTCAAAAAAACCAAAAAACGATTGTTTGCAAGTATAAAAGTTACTAAATTACACGGGTCGTGTTGTATAATAACGAATAAAGAAGATAATAAAGTGGCTACAATTATACTGAACACCCTGTATATTTTTGTATAATTTATATAGATATATATATTGAACATTCTTAGAAATGTCACAGAAACCAAAAAACAATTGTTTATAACTATAAAAGTTAGTAAATTGCACGAGTAAGCGGCTAAAACTCTTGGCGGCGAAACGGCGGCGGCGAAACGTACTATACCCATAATAGCCCGAGTCGTGCCGAAGTAGCTATTTATGCAACAAGTGGGAAAAGTGGCAAATTATGGTATAGGTTAAATTTCCGAAACGAGCCGATAGTGCGTGCCGTGGAACAGGGGAACGAGTGGGAATTTAGCGCCCGAGCGTCAGCTAGGACGCTAATCACACGAGTTCCCCTGGAACACAGCACAAGCAGAGGCGAGTTTTGGAAATTTAACCTATACCAGATTTGCCACTTTTCCCACGTGTTGCATACAAGATTTTATGCAATCCATGTTTGGAATTTTCAATTTTTGGAGAAACATACTTATATAGGCCATAAACTAAGCCCTAAACATAGTTATAGGCCTTAGTTTAAGATAGTTTCTTAAGAACTAGTCAGTTTGTAGTGGTTCCCAAGAAGCGTCGGTAGCCCAGTGGTCTAGATGTAAGACTAACGCGCTGGCGTCCCGAGTTCGAGTCTCGCCAGCGCCAAAATTTTTTGTATTTGTACGTGTCGTAAATTAAAGTATATATCGTGAAATAATATTGCCTTGATTGAACTGTGCGGGAAAGTGATGACGTAGCGTGCGGGAAAGTGCCAAGCTGTGCGGGAAAGTTCTACTCTGTGAGATAATAGCACATTACAGTATACCCATCGGATATTGGTCACTTTGCGCAGACTATCCAACGCTCCAAAATTGAACTTTCCAAGCATGGATTGCATAAAACTCTCTTACCTGCTCCCTCTCCGTTACCGCCTAGTGCGGACTGACTAGCTGGACGAGTTCCGTTCACGCAGCTACGGGCATAATTTAACTAATTAAATTATATTCTTTAACTTTCGCTTCGGGCTCGAGTGGTGGCCGTAAGTCACCTAGCGCCCATAAAATTTATAAATCCTTGACCGAATATCCGTCTTGCCCATGATTTGCGACTCCCGTAGAAGAGCGTGACGAAGAGTGAATGCACCGTGCACCGGGCGTACGGTGCAACGTCATAATGTATCTGGCCCTTTAATTTCTGTATTTATAAATTAATTTAAGAATGCGTTACAAGGCTCTGGTGGTAGTCAGACGATGCTCACACCGGTAGAATTGATTCAAGATCATTCGAAGGTAGTGAAACATGCGTCTTACGATTCTAATGTCTTTAGTTCGTGCTTATGAGATATTATTACGACTGGAAGGAGTTGGTGGTAGTTAGGCGATGCTAACACCGGTAGAATTGATTCAAGATCATTCGAAGGTAGTGTTCGGAACACAGGTTAGGAGGGTGTATGTAGAAAACAAAAACTCAATTATTTAATAAAAAAACTACAGGAAAATCTCTTCTAAAAGTAGAGGTTATGATGCGAGTTGATCTTACGCGCGCACCGTGAACGATTTCTACGTCGATTCTACCAAGACCAGAAAGCGGCGTCGAAACTCATACAATAAAAATTCGAGCGCACCTCATTAGATGGTACCCGATGGCCCTATATTCGATATCCTCCCACCTGGAGTAGTATTACTACTCCATGAACAATGAAGTGTAACGTTATAAACTAAGCCACGATTTATTTAACGAAACACCGGGAAAAAGACAGAAAAGTAAGAATAAAACCGGGTATTAGAAACATAGAAAACGCGAAAGAAGCTAAATTTCCAACACTTCTCCGTGGAAATAGAAAAAACAGCCGAATTCAAATTTAGACTTGAAGATGACAAAAGGACGTACCTGAGCGAAATTAGATCACGCGAGCTGCGGAAACGGGAGGCGAGATGACGAAAGGGGATACTCGCGGAAGATCGGAATTTACATAAAAAGGGTTAACGTCACAATGCACCGAGGCCGAATGCGGTCAGCAACGCGCGCCGATAGAAAAAAAGAGGGGACCCAATTAAATAATCGAAATCAGATCACGCGAGATTAGAGAGGTGGGGATAAAGCGTTTATAAGACAGGTAGCCGAAGGATCGAGGTCGAGAGTTTCTCACGTTTTTCTAAATATCAGTTTCGAGTCGGGAGTGAATAGTTCGAAGGCAGGCAGAAGTGCGAGCATTTAAATCGGTTTCCGAGTTCTGCGAAGAGGTGTTTTCCGGCGTTTTTCTCCGGCACGTGTGAGTCATCGCAACGTGAGCCGACATCGACCAAAGGTGTGGGAAAGAGAGAGATCGCTAGCTAGACAGCAGCTACAACGAAATCAGTGAGAAAAAGGGAGAACGTTACAGCGTTTTCCTGAGATACGTGTTTATATCTCTTTCGTATACTCGACATCCCAGTAGGTTAAGCTTTAGACTAAGTGTGTGTGTGAGCGCGTGTATGAGTGTGAGTGTGTGTGTGTGGCGAGTGAGCGACAACAAGAGCGATCAGCTGGGTGAGAGCGTTGACCTAGCGTCAATTCGGCGCGATTTACCAGGAAAACTAAATAAAGAAAATTAAAGGGACTACTAGTACAAATTATTTCACGATTTTCCTTCATTTCCCACTGCCAGTCCTGTAAAGGAAAGAACTCGACGAGGAGGTAACGGATTAAGCAAAGGTGGAAAAAGGCTTAACGTTACAGAAGATATTATACATTAAATGCTAAGATTATTACAATAAACTTAACCTAACTCATTCGCCGCCATACCTTTCCGGTGGCTTACTAACACGCACGTATCTCGTTACAATTTGTTCCCTTGTACATTTACTTCCTACATCTACAATACTATTAGAAAAATCACAATCTTCCTTATTACTAATTTCCAACGGATACACGCGTTGTATTGGACGCACTAGTTCACCTGACTCAGTCTGAAGACGCACGACTCGAATATTACCCCCTTTTCCTATCATAACTTCCTTTACTCTAGCTAACGGCCAGTCCATCCTTTTGGTATTGTCATTTCCGACTAGTACAACATCGCCTACTTTTATTTTCAACTTCTCAGATACATTAGGCCCTTTTCGCTGAACTAACTGCCCTAAGTACTCGCTACGGAATCTCTTTCTTAATTCATCACGCAACTTTTGCTGGTATCGCAATCTTTTGGTTAGACTAGTACGAGCCACATGATCGCAATCAGGGACTCCTATATCCCTTACTTCCTGCAGAAACATCGCTGGTGTTATTGGAATGAGATCTGACGAATTCTCTGATAGGTAGGTGATTGAACGTGAGTTCATGACGGCTTCGCAATCACACAAAATCGTTAGCATTTCCTCGTAACTTAAAGATGCTTCTCCAAGCACTCGTCTCAACAACCGTTTTAATATCCCAATCAAACGTTCCCACCATCCTCCCCACCACGCTGCCGATGGGGGGTTAAATTTTCATTGAATCCTCTGAGAGATACTGTATTCCGCAACCTTATCCCAGTGAACACCTTTTAACAACTTATTAGCGCCTACAAAATTGGTTCCGTTGTCGCTATACATGGTTGCTGGTCTGCCTCTTCGAGCTATGAATCGACGTAAAGCTCCTATAAACGTAACTGTCGACAAAGACGTCACAAGATCCCAATGGACTGCCCTATACACGGCACAAGTATACAGGCATATCCATGCTTTCTGGCCTCCGTATAAAAATAATGGACCTGCAAAATCAACACCAGTTACCATCGTTGCCTCTTTCAAAGGTGCCACGCGAGCTTTCGCTGCTGTTAATTGAACTTGTACGCCTGCCTCCGAGACGTATCTAACGTACACAACAATCGCATATGCCAATTTGCTGGAATCACAAAACTTGTGAAAAGTTACATTATCCAGATCATATTTGTGTCCAAAAATCCATCTAGGTATCCTTATCTCGGACAATAACGACATTTCTTTAAACCAGGTAGCGAATCTCACAACATTGCGGGGCACAAGAATCCTATGGGGTCATAAACTCTATGTGCGACAGCCAATATTTCTCTTTTTGTTATTATTTCTGGTCAACATTTAACGTCTTTGGATTAATAGTTAACGTGTCCTCTGACTTATTCCACATTAACCCTAGAACGGCAGTACTAGTGCCCGTATCATCTTCTGCTGAATGCTCCCACCCTCTGAGATCAAAACCTCCTTCAATCATGACGTTTCTAGACTCACAAATAAATGTCATCAGTGTTTCAATGGAATCAAGGCTAGTTACACAGTTATCAACATAAAAACTTTCTCTTAACTTAGAAATCGTTTCAACCGAATATCCTTGATCTCGTTCTGTCCGTATTTTCTCTACAGAGTTTAATAAATGTAAATCGATAACAGCTCCCAATAAAAACGGACTGCATGATAAACCAAAAACAACTCTACAATGTCTGTATACTTGTAGCTTCTCATTACTCCACAATAAAAATCTTAGATAATCTCTATACTTAGGTGATATACTTATCTGTAAGAAAGCTTGCTTTACGTCTGATATTACGCCATATCGTTCCTTTCTAAAGCGTAGCAATATAGTCGGTATAAGCTCGATCACATTCGGTCCTTTCTCCAAGCATTGATTCAACGAGGGTGGATCCTTGACTCTGGCTGACGCATCAAAAACAAGCCTTATTTTAGTGGTGCTATTTTCATTTATCACATGTCGATGAGGAAGATAATGTCCATAATTAATGACTTCATTATCAGGAACTTTCTCTATTATCTGGTCGGACATCCAACTTTGGAGAACACTATCGTACGCCATAAAAAATCCTTCCGATCTCAACTTATTCGTAAGATTGTCCAGCCTCATTCTTGCTAATTTCTCGTTCGAAAGTAAGGGTGGGTGATCCTCGACCCAAGGTAATTGTACTTCATAACGACCGTCGAGGTTAATAAACGTCGAACTCAAAAAATTCTCCTTGGTCTCTCGCTCCCTTTCCTCCTTCCGTCCGCGTTCGATTGGATCCATAATACCAAGCATGTCTAATTGCCATAAGTCCGAAACCTTTGCTTCAGCAACAAACATAGACACAATCATACTTGCGCATCATACCGTTGCTCTGCCCACGGATTTTTTCCTCATCAAGGTCCAACCAAGCATAGTCTCAACCGCGACTAGACCGCATGTTAATATTTGACGTTTACCTGTCAATAATTTTCCTGCGATATCCGCACCTATCAGAAAGTTCTAACATCATTGGGTGTATCTCCGATAAACTGGAGCACCTACAAAACCCATGAAAAAGAAGTTAGTCGTGTTGTTGAAAGAATGGTCGAAGAGAGTTGTATGAACGCCACTAGAGAAGAAAGAAAACTTACAATACAAAATTCCGAAACATTAAAGAAATTATTGTAAGTTATTTTAAAGTGTGCTAGTTATTTTCGAGTACATTAATCATGAACTGCAAAGTTTTTGATAAATTAATTTATTCCAATGATTTTTAAAATATTAGTGATTATTTTTGCAAACTTTTTTTAAAATGTTAATTGTACAATTAAATCATATACAAAACAAATCTCATAAATTTATTATTGTAAGTTTAATGTCGCAAGTTCTAATTGAAGCTATTATTTATAAACTTTCAAATGTGCGGCAGATTAATTTATTCTAATAAATTTTAAAATGATCTTTTGAAAATTACAACTAATTTTTTTTATATTACATCTCAAATATGAATTTTTTACTGAAATCATGAATTGTACCGTATAAGTTTACTTCGATTTTTTCTAATAATAATGATTTATATTATTTATAATTTAAAATAGCCAATGGCATTATCAATGAAACAATTAACCAATTGTTATTTTATATCTGTTGTGCCGTTGAATAATCATTCATTACGTTTTATACAAGATGTGAAATCATTGAATAAAAAAACTATTATACCCATACATCTCTTGACACCTTCATTTCCTCACAGACCTGATCACTTGCAAAAGAATTTCCTATTTCCTGATTTGTCACCGGGCGATGGAGAGAATAAAAATATTTCACTGAAGAATACTGTTCGAATTGGAAGGTCATTTGATATGGGCTGGCTGACCAACGGATCAGGAAGAAGCTATGATAGCTTGTCGGGTACAGCGGATTTTGTAGGATATTTCAGTGGAAAAGTAATATCACAGGTTGTATTGAATAGAAAATGCAGAATGTGCGATATTGGACATCCCAAAACTGACCATGATTGTAAGCTGAATTTTGTAGGCAGTGCAAAATCAATGGAGCCTAAAGCTGCGGCATTGCTCATCGGTGAAAGCAACAGAATTTTTTCAGCATTAAATGTACAGCTTGGAATTATTATAGAGGACTGTGACTCTAATGCCATTTTGGCAGCTCGTAACGCTGTAAATTACGAAATTGTTAAACATGACGATATAAATCATACAGCTAAAGGTGTAACCGCAAAATTATATAAAAATATCAATAGGTACAAAGAATTAAATTCTAAGAGAATCAAATATCTTGGGAAATGTTTTAACTATTGTGTCGCGCAAAACAAAGGCGACAAATTGGCAATGGCTAGTGCGATTGAAAACATACCGTATCATTGTTACAACAACCATGATAATTGCGGAAAAGAATGGTGCCAATATTCAAAGAATTCGGAGTTATATAAGCATTTAGTTATCGGGGACGGTTTCAAAGATCCAGAACTGTTTGATTTATTAAAAAATATGTTTGATGCCATGGCAAAAAAATCAAGTGGATTTTCAGGAGGAGTATCGAGTAATCCTAATGAAAGTTTCAATGCCATGATCGCTAGCAAGGCTCCGAAATCGCGGTTATATGGAATGTCTCAATCATATAATGCTCGTGTTAGCTTAGCCGTCCTAAAAAAGAATGGAGAAAAATTCATGGTCAAGTTATTGAAAAATTGTCAAGTATCTCCTAGTAAAAAACTTGAAAAATATTGCAATAAAGTAGATACGCACTCTAGTTGTAAATATAGTAAAGCTCGCACTGCAACTTTTAAACGGCGACGTTTATTTTTAAGGCAGCAAAAATCAGAACTTCGACATAAAAACGAATTAGCAGAAGGAACTACATATGAATCAAATGTTGTTTTGATTAATTCTGTATTTGAAAATATTGAATTGGCTAATATAGATGAAAACTCAGAAGTAATAATTGTTTTCTTTGACTTAGAGACTGGGAGTTTACATGGTGATTGTGATATTCTACAAATTGCCGCAAAACATGAAGAATATGAATTTAGTAGGTACATAAAACCTACTCAAAAGATCTCAGATAAATCTAGTCAGATACATGGGCTACGATTCGTTAATGGTAGCTTACAACTTCATGAAAGAACGGTGACGACAGTTAATTTACAAGAGGCATTAATTGAATTATATCAATTTTTATTTAGATTTTATAAAAAATGCGTTCTGACAGCTCACAACTGTGCGTTTGACTATCCTAGACTATTGAAAGCTATCCAAAAAACCTACATGGATAAATACTTTGAATCTATTGTCAGTGGGTTCTCTGATACGTTACCAATTATAAGGTCTATCACAGGAGTAGCAACAGCTGGACATAATAAGCTAAAAAATATTGCTCAGCGCTTCAATATTCAAGGGTTTCAAGCACATGATGCTGTTGGTGATGTTGCTGTACTAGAACAAATTGTACTGAAACTTCAAATCTCTAAAGAGCAAATAATAGAATCGTCTTTCACATGGAATGCAGTCAAAGAAAAATTGTTACTGTCTCAGAAATATACTTCTAATTTAAAATTATATGACGAATTCAAAGGCTGTACATCGGTTGCAATGAGAAAAAGAATGATTGCCGCCGAAATAACTGTGGATATGGTTATCAATGCATACAAGGAACATGGTTTCGATGGATTGTCACGTTTGTTTGGTGCAGACGAAAACGGGAACATTCGTGTAACTAAAGATACGAAAGTAAAAACGAAGATTGTCGATTATTTAAAAAACAAATATTAATTTAATAAGATATTTATATTATTTGACTGTACTTTATAAATTAGTTAGAATTAAATACTGTTAGATATGCTCCTCATTACGCGATGAAGAAAAAATAATTTAAAAATGTATATATATCTCAATTATTTTTCAAATAATTGAAACTGTGTCAATATGCTAAATATTATTCCATTAGAAAAATATTTTACGTATGTAAGATAATATGTATAAAAACTAAATTGTATTTGAATACTTAATTTATTTATTTATTCCGTTGATATTTAATGATGTTCAATATAATATGTCATGTAAACAAATAATAAAAAAATGTAGTAGGCAGCTTGCACGAGCTGTTACATACATTCAAATTTGACATTTCGCGCACATAACCACGAAAATGCGACGTTGCAACATCTCTAGCAAGGATCCAAAAATCCTCCATTAGTACTCTATAATGCTTTTATTATTCCTGTCATAAGTCATCTTTGAATATTTTTAAGACGGATAAATGATTACGAATATTTCATTTCTTTACTGTTTAAATTTCGTTCTAATCTATCCATCAATAACGGAGATATATGAAAAATTATGTACAGCTAACTCCGTGATTTCTCATAAGAGGCCATGTTGAATAGGATTAGAAAGGCATAAAAAGAATTACAAATATCTCGCGTAAAAACCCACCTCGGACCACCAAATTTGTACGAATTATTTTCATATTATAATCTAACATTCTGCCAAGTTTGGTATTTTTCTGTCCATCAATTCTATTTCCTGCGTTACTTCCTTAAATGTCTTTCTTCTTTCATCGCCTAATAACATCACGTTGTTCACGACCCGCACGTCCATTATAGCGGCCACTCGTACCTTACTTCTTATACAGGGTGTGCTCGACCGTATAGTCGTCTGCTATATCACGTGTAGCCATAAATAAATTGAGCCGAAATAAGTCATAAAAGGTGACATAAGCCTGGTTAGTTATCTAGTTATTAATTAAAAAAGATAGGGTAAATCACGACGCGCGGAAGCGGTAGGTGGCGAGCCGCGGCCATGCTAATCTAGCGGCGCGAGGCGAGTGGCGAGCGGGTGGGGCGCCCGAGCTCGTCTACTGTGCGTCCAGCACAAGAATAGAGTTGAGACGGCACAGGGGCAAGGGGACGCTTCTCCCGCTCCGCCTAATAGGCCGTTCCTCGGGCCCCCACTCTTGCGTAATGCTTTCCTTGTTTATCGAGCTGTATGTTCTTCGTCGCCACGCGTTAACAAGTCCTTTCTCACTCGATCTCATTTGTTTCGTTTACTTTCTTCGTCGCGTGGCGCTACATGACTACGTTAGTAGTGGTGACCGTCTCCCGCCAATAAGGAGAATCGATGTGCTCTGCGTCTACGTTTGTGTTAAAAGCGGTGGGGCTTCAAATATCCGGCCAATCGCACCCGCATTCCTTCCAGCTCTATTCTTGTGCTGGACGCACAGTACATACGTGAGAGAGGAGCGGTCGGGAGGAGCTTTCCACGAAAAAGTGACAAGCAGTGGGGCATTAACGCTCGAGCATCGAGTAGACTTTCCCTCTTCCTTCCGCTCTCTTTCTTTCTTTCTCTTCCTTTCCTCGACGGCGCTACCTTACTACGGCGACTCGCACGGACTCTTTCTCTCTCCCTTCCTTTCTCTCTTTCTTCTTTGCAACGCCAGTGGTATATTTACAGCAAAATCGAAATTTCAAGGAAGGGGGAAACCTTAAAATGCTAATATCTCATCGACACGAAGTGCTACATAATTTTGGATTGTTTCATCATAATCCTGAAACTTTTCCCCATCCGCTGATATATAATTTATTAGGATCGCGTCTTCCGATAAGTTAATAATCTAATTTATGTGTTTTAAAGTATCAATTTATTAGTGTTTTTTTCCGACCTTTTCATTAACATTGCGAGTATATCTATATATTACGAATATATATCACTTTCGTCCACTTTCCCAAATTCGCCACTAGCAGCCGGTAGTGCTAGCGTCGACATCAGGTGGAAATCTAGCCAGCGCTGGAATGTTTGACATGCCGATATCCTTAACCTATCACATTTTATTTATTTATTGTACCCGTCGATACTGTCACGATCTCCTTGTCTATAGAAACGTAGAGGATATGTGCGGTTAGAAGGGATAATTAAGGAAGGCAGAAGACTTCTATCTCATTAATTGAGAACGTGATTAATTTTATCGAAGTTTTTAGATAACAAGAAGTTGCCAATTTTTCGTTATAACGTCCTTCACACGCAGGAGGTACAAGGTGGTGGTTAACAAGCAGGTTAGAAACACGTACTTACTAATTTTAATTCCATTCGTCATATTAATAAAGATATGAACTAACAATTACTTATTTAATGACTTTTCAGATAATTTAAATGTTTTACTTCATTAGAAGATTTTAATTAGTAATAAGTAAAATTCGCTATGTGTAAACGTATTGTAGATAAGTTCATGTGGTTACGTTCCGGGAGTTTCTCAGAGCGAACTATCTTCATAGATCTATCTTCGTATCTCCGTAGATGTTTTTATGTATAATATTGCAACGAGTCTGAATGTATACTATATCTGTTATGTACTTTTTTGGTAAGTTTTTCTATGATTGTACACTTATTACATCGATTATACACATTGTAATATAATATATCATGTCCTCCAGTTGACCTGGTACTCTGGAAAAGGGTCGTGGTATACGACCGGAACGTCGGCAATCTTCCTCGAAATGCATAATTTTCATTTGGAAACGCATGGATTTCTTTGCTCTAAAAGCATACAATTTCGGATCCCTAAGAGTTTTCTAGTGAGTACGCACTCAAGAATACTATTTACTATGAAAGTAGCTCAAAAATCACCAAAGATCATCAAATGGAGCTTAGGTATGTACTTTTCTTGGAGAGACAATAGAAAATAATTTAATTTAATTTATTCAATTTACGGGAAAAACCCATTAGTACAATAAAAAGTGTAAATATTATGTCCAGAAAGACAATCGCATGCACACGCCCAATGACTTAACTCATACAAATTGCCCTGCGGAAGGATTGCAACGCCGCTTGTTTCGAGCATCCAAAAAGATTAATAGTATGGTTGTAGCAATTTGCAAGTCTACAAATTCTGTCCATAGTGTCACTATGCCCAAATCGAGACGTATACTGATATGTCGCAAAAAGTTGAAAATGCCTTAAATTTCTAGACGGAATATTAAAAGTTATTAGCCTAAGTAAATGAGGATTAAAGCAACCTCCGCTTACAATACTAAATAAGAATCTAAGATCCGCCACCAGTCGGCGATTTTCCAAGGTGTCAAGGCGAATAATGGACATGAATGGCACGTAAGTATGATTATACACTTGATCATAAAAACTATCAAAGCGGGACCGAAACAAAAAGACCAAGAAACGTAAAAATTTGTGCTGCACCCGCTCAATTAATATAATGTACTTCGCAACATAGGGAGACCAGATCTGGGATGCGTACTCAAGATGAGGCCTAACTAATGAGCAATATAGTTTGATTAACGTATATGGACTCACAAAATCTCTCGAAAATCGTTTAATAAGGCCCAGGGATCTCTCCGCCGAGCTGACCATATTGAGGATATGATTCGAGAATTGCAGCTTAGAGTCATAAGTGATTCCCAAATCTCGAATTTCGTTAACTGATGATAACGTAGATCGAAAGAGAGAGTAGGAAAAGGATAACGGAGCGCGAGATCTGGAAAGCCTTAGAACAAAACATTTCGAGAGATTTAGTTCAAGTTTATTATTCCGACACCACTCGGCGAAATGATCTAAGTCCGCTTGTAGCAGGGCAGCATCGGATAAGCATGTAATGGTTCTAAACATCTTTAAATCATCCGCAAATAGAAGAAAAGAACAGTATTTAAATACAAAAGCTAAATCATTAATAAATATATTAAAAAGAAAGGGGCCTAAATGGGATCCCTGGGGAACCCCTGAGCTCACTTCGAACCATTCAGATTGAAACCCCGCAATCCGTACAGACTGGTACCTATTGCTAAGGTAGCTACGAAACCAAGCCAGTAGGCTACGACCACAACCTAAGCCAGCTAATTTGGCAATAAGACACTCGTGATCCACTGTATCGAACGCTTTTTTTAAATCCGTGTAGACGGTATCAACTTGTAAGTGTTTATCGAGAGCATTAGATACATGATTACAAAAGGTCGCCAGATTTGTAGTGGTTGATCTACCTGACATAAACCCATGCTGCTGCGGAATAATGATGTTGTTAAACCAAGGCTTTAGGCGGTCGCAAAAGATATTTTCAAAGATCTTCGGAAAAACGCTTAGATTACAAACAGGTCTATAATTCTTCACGCAAGATCTACTTCCAGATTTAAAAATAGGAGTGACGCTGTTAATTTTCCAAGCATCAGGAAACGAGCCCAATGATAAGGATCTGTTAAAAATGATCCACAACGGACGCGAGAGAACGAAGTCGCACTGCTTCACAAAATACGGTGAAATGCTGTCGAAACCAGGCCCAGCATGCACGTTAAGGGTCTGCAGTTTAGAAAAGACATCAGAGATGTCTATTCTTATTTGAGGAAAAGCAGTAGTTTGACTGGTCATAGCAGACGTGCCACTAGAATTAGGTCCATCATTTTTAGTATAGACGGATGAAAAATGATTGGCAAAAAGCAAAGCAATGGAGGGACCGGTTTCGGCAGTCACATTGTCAGAAAACATAGTTTTCGGAATACTTTTAAAATTACGCTTTGAGTTAACAAAGTTCCAGAATGGCTTCGCTCGCACCGAGGACGATATTGAAGTCTCAACAGACTGAACATATTCGCTATAGTTTTGATTTGCCAACGATTTACACCGTTCCCTCAAACCCGAAAAATGCAAGTACGACGCATAATCACCAGAACGCTTATAAAGTTTGTGCGCAATTTTCTTCTCTTTAATCAAACGAATAAGAGAGGAGGAGAACCACTCCGGAAAATGCGACTGGCGCACAACGCGACGCGGTATAAACTGTGAGATCGCATTGTGAATATGTTCATATAAAAAGCCCACGGACTCATTTAGATTTCTCACTGTGCACTCGTAGTCCCAGTTGATAGCACCAAGGTAGTCACGTATTGCCACATAGTCACCCCGAGAGAAGTCATACCTCCACTGGACAGCAGGCTTAAGGAAGTCGGTATCCGAAATTGGAAACGATGCGAGCATGGCCGGATGATGAAGGTCACAGACAACAAGAGTATCCGCTGAGACCTCCACTTTGGTGTCACGAACGTCACAAAATATCAAATCCAAAGTATGACCATAATAGTTGCTCACCCCATTCAGTTGATAAAGATTGCAGGCGCCCAGAAATTCGGATAAAGGAGCAGAGGTTTGTACCTGGCTAGGAGTTGTACCGGGTGTGAATGAAAACTGAGCACTGGAGGTGTTATTCCAAACGATGTACGGAAGATTATAATCCCCAACTATAAAGACGTGACTGTCAACATTAGCCTCCAGGATCGCAGTGGCACTATTGAAGTGCGCAGCATAATCCTGAACCGGAGACATAGGTGGAAGATATGCCGTTCCAAATATGATAGAAGTAGCTCCGAATTTGACCCTTACGAAAAGATGCTCGATGTTATTAGCCTGTGGCATGATGTCAACGCTGGGCAGCTTGTCCCTAACACCTATCAATACTCCCCCTCCTCTCGTACAATTGCTGGTGATGCCACTCCTGTCCTTCCGATAGATATTGTATCCAGTTAGACCAAATTCAGAATTTAAAAAGTCGTCGTTGAGCCACGTTTCAACTAAGATAATAACGTCATACGACAGGGATGATGAGGCCACAGATAATCCAAGAGCATTCATCTTGGTTCGAAGCCCACGGACATTTTGATAATACACTAATGGTGCCCTCCCGCGTTTTTTGAGCTAGCTTGCCTAATATTAACAATCCGTGGAACACCGTTAACGTATCTAATTGTTTTGGTCTGATCGTTTAACGAGGCCAGTTTTGCACGGAGATCATTCAGATGCGATCTTTCTTTCGGAGTATAATCCTTTGAGATTCTCACCGGACCATGGTACAAAGACTTGCCCTTAAGAATTTCCAAAGGTGTGCTCGAGGATATAAATAAGACACAAACTGGGCGAGGTCTGGATGACACCTTACGCCCCACTCTCCTGCAGCTGACTTCCCCACTGACGATAGGCCGAATAGTATCAAGGACCTCTTTCACGCGGTCCAGATCGTACGTAGGCGGAGAGGAAGCATCTCCCGATTCCTCCAAATTAAATAATATTAAATTATGAGAACGCCGCGCCGCTGCCTTTCCATTAGCTCCTCCACCACGCTTTCATATGCATCACTGGATGTTGCAGGTGTCGCCGTCTCTAAATTTTCCACTCGCGCTCTTAATTGTTCTACCGACGAGCCGATGTCATCAATCTTCTTGTTAAAGCCATCTAATTTACGGCTTACCTCCGCCAGTTCAGCGCGAAACATCGACTGAATATTTTTTAATATGTCAGACGATGTGGATGAACCCGACGATGAGGTCAGCGAATTCGTGTCGAAGGAGTCGCTGCAGTTTAGAAGGACGCCCGTATGCCAAGGATGACCAGAGCGTGCTAAGCAAGTGCTACCAGGGTGCGAGCACACACCGCACGCGGCACACGTCACCGGCTTGGTTACCACCGATCCGCATCCTTTACACTTCTTCGAAGAGCTCGCCATATTGAATACGTCAGAATACGTCAGACTACGTCATAAACAGCCGTTCGGTAAATATGAAACAGCTGACCGTGTGACCGTAAGAAGAGCAATAACAAGGCAGTGCAACTGATCGGTAGCGACGGTTAGAACTCGCTTGAAAACGTCAACACCGAGCGTTTCACAGATGACTGTGTGTGTATATATTGTACATGCAATACTACAACACACTAACAGAGCTCGGGATAGCCGAGAACACAAATAGCGAAAGAAAGATATTCGTTTACCGAACAATAAAAATTAAAATATTACAGGAGAAAGACACTCACTGACCGGCCACTATGTAGAAAACCTCTAACAATAGATTTAATATCGAATATCTGTAGCCGAAGTCGTAGAAAAATTCGAAAATTCAGCGAAATAAGTGAAATTGACAGAGCAAAGCGTAAACACGTCTGTCACCTCTGAACATACAAACTGAACTGAATAATATAACAAACTGAACTAAAATAATAACATCATAGTCTACGTATGTGGAAAAATAAAAGATAATGGGAATGACACGTGGGTCGTCGTTGTAGTTTATAATTGCTGTTATTTTGTAATTAAAACAAGAATTTTTTATTATAACAAAATTATGTAAAATCATGCACAAATAACATTAAAAATGTAAAGTGGGCCGTCGCTGTAGTTAATATAAACAATAAATCGTGTTTTCTCTTGCTACATAAAGATATTAAATCAGTGATCCTTCGCATCTTTATTAATAACTTTTTATCAAATATCTATAATTTCAATTTCCACATTGTTTCTTTAGACCATGTTAAACATTGTCGACTTCATAAATTACACATTCTCCTTCAAACAATTTTACTAAAATAAAAATCTCTGTAAAAAACCTTGTACAAAGTACGCGACGGCCCGCTTTTTTTTAAAAATGAAAAAATACAACTTGGCAATCTGCGAAGCCTACTTTTTGGTATTAAATAATTGAATTGGAAACATGGGGTGGAGCAACGCTAGCGCAGGAAAATGATCTATGTACTTGATTCAGGTCATTATCATACTAGAGAAATCATCCTACGTTATACGGTTATTTATGAACTAGGAAACAATAGAAATTGAATAAATTCATTAAAATGTTTAATAAATTAAATGTTATTACAAAATGTATCGGTGGGTTTAAATTTTAGATTAAAGATTAGTAAAATAAATTTTTGTATTCCTACTTCACATAAACAATTTTAAAAAATTATCTAAACATTGTATATGCATAACTTTCGAAAAATTAAACTTGTTTATTATTTATACAAACATACCAAATATTGAACCTGAATTGATAGATGTACCAAAATGTTATATTTAACGTTTACGAAAAAATGTTATATTTAATGTTATATTTAACGTTTACGGCAATTTTTATTTTAGTAAAATTGTTTGAAGGGGAATGTGTAATTTATGAAGTCAACAATGGTTAACATGGTCTAAAGAAACAATGTGAAAATTGAAATTATAGATATTTGATAAAAAGTTATTAATAAAGATGCGACGCATCATTGATTTAATATCTTTATGTAGCAAGAAAAAACACAATTTATTGTTTATATTAACTACAGCGACGGCCCACTTTACATTTTTAATGTTATTTGTGTATTATATACAGGGTGTGTTCGATCATATAGTCGTCCGCGAATCCACGTGTAGCCAGCAAAAAATTCAGTCGAAATAAGTCATAAAAGTTAACATAAGCCAGGTTAGTTAACGAGTTATTAATTATTAAAGATTGGACGAAAAAGCGGTAGGCGGCGAGCCGCGGCAATGCTAATCTGAAGGAGAGCGGCGCGGGGAGCGGCGGGCGAGACAGTCGAGCATCAAATTGTTTACTTTCGCTCTTCTTTCCTCTTTCGTTCTTTCTCTCTCTTCCTTTCCTCCACGGCGCGCCGCTACCTTACGTTGGCGACTCACGCGGACTCTCTCTCTCCCTTCCTTTCTCTCTTTCTCCTAGCGGCTCGCCATCAGAATAGCATGGCCGCGGCTCGCCGCCTTCCGCTTTTTCGTCCAATCTTTGATAATTTATAACTCGTTAACTAACCTGGCTTATGTTAACTTTTATGACTTATTTCGACTCAATTCATTGCTGGCTACACGTGGATTCGCGGACGACTATATGGTCGAACACACCCTGTATACAGGGTGTCCGCTTCCTATATGTCAGGAGCTAAATCACGTGTAGCCAGGAATAAATAAAGCCGAAAGGAGTCATAAAAGGTAACATAAGGTAGGTAAGTCAACGAGTTATTAATTATAAGAGATCGGCAAATCACGACGCGCGGAAGCGGTAGGCGGCTCGTCTACGTGGGCCACGAGCTCGGACGCCCCACCCGCTCGCTACTCGCCTCGCGCCGCTGGATTAGCATGGCCGCGGCTCGCCGCCTACCGCTTCCGCGCGTCGTGATTTGCCGATCTCTTATAATTAATAACTCGTTAACTTACCTACCTTATGTTACCTTTTATGATTCCCTTCGGCTTTATTTATTCCTGGCTACACGTGATTTAGCTCCTGACATATAGGAAGCGGACACCCTGTATATACAACATAACCTAGACACACACAAACAACATAAATACAAAATATATATATGTTCATTATTGTTTACTGCAAGGAGATGAGTGGCAATGAATGTATCTATGGTATACGAGTTAATGATATTCAATTGTGCATATATGTATATACATTTATAAGAAGTAAAATGTATACAGGGTGGGGCAATAACTATGTCCACTTTGAATATTGCCATTATTTGTAGTAATATGGGAAAATCTTATATACAAAACTTATATGGCATTGAGGGGCGCATATTGTGACGCAAAAATTTTTTGCGCGGGTGGAGGCATAGAGGAGATTTCAAGGTCATCTCTATTTTTTTAAATGGAATACTATGTTTTTTTTATCGCGATCTAGTAGGTAGTGTTGAGACGACTTCAGCGAACTATTATTGAAGTTCATGCAAGGTCATGCAATTCCATTTGAAAAAATTGAGATGACTTTGAAATCTCCTCTGTGCCTTCACCCATGCAAAAAATTTTTGCGTCACAATATGCGCCCCTTTATGCCGTGTAAGTTTTGTAAACAAGATTTTCTCATATTACTACAAATAAATTACTACAAATAACGGCAATATTCAAAGTGGACATAGTTATTGCCCCACCCTGTATATACAGTTATGAGTAAAAGTGAGTTCACACACTTTAAGGAGGATTATCTGGTACCAAGTAAGTCAAAAAATAACTCTTTTGATTAGCGTAGTCGGCTCAGTCAGTTTGGCAACGCCGCAGCCGCGTAACCCGTTCAGTTCGTAACCCGTTCAATTGTTATTTACTGCGAATTTTTCAATCGCGTCCAAATTTCATCGTCGAGCTATTTTAACGTTATCCTGTGGACGATGGCAGAAAGCTCGAGCAAGAAAACGTTCTTCTGGAAAGGCAAACGTGTAACCGAAAAAGTTTATAATTCACGAATCCGACAAGTGGAAGTGGGAAAAAATTTGAGGAGTGTTTATGGATGCAAAAACGAAAAAACTAACCTCAAAGAGAGCGCAGTTCAAATAGAAAAACTCGAAGGCCGACGTATTATGCATTTAAAAACTGTGTCACAATATCTTTTCTGTAAATGTCAGAAATGCAGTGCAATGGTTCCTCTGAGCAACACAGTCGATGAAACGCGAATTGGATAAGCTTCTATATTCATAGTTCAATGTCAAGTTTGTCAAAGAAAAACCAGATTTGCTACTGATAAGACACATCGAGTAAAAACGAAAAATGCGCGAAAAAAGTCGAGTAACCACAATAATGTCAATACCAGAGTAGCGATGGGTAAGATGACATTTTGAACTAAAAAATAATTAATAGTACAATATTAATTGTTTCTTCTAGGAGCTTTGAATGGCGGCATGGGCAACACTCATATTAATAAGATACTGGCTTCGTTGAACATTCCTCCATTTCATGTGAATTGTTACAAAACGCATGAGATTGAGGTAGGCACTGTGGTAGAAGAAATGGCTTAAGACAGCTGCAATGCAGCTACTCTTCTGGAGCGAGAACTGTCCATTCAGAATATCGACAAATTAAAAAATCTTTTGTAAGTTTTTGATGTCAACGTGTTTTTGTATCAATTCGAACTTGTTTACATCAATTGTCATATATACTCATAAGGTATATACAACGAATTTTTGGCTAAACTTCCGAAAACCGGATACTAACCGCTAAAAATCCGTTTAACAGTGATCTTCTAGTCACTAATCAAGGTGTGTATAAAATTTCAGCACAATCGGAGGTAGCTGGTTTTCGGAAATTCACCCGAATTTTTTAATTATAAGCATTTTCTAATTAATTTCAAAAATTTTTGTTATTTTTTTATAAATTTGTGTATTTTATTTTTTATTTTTACACGATAACTTAGGGTAAGGCATTATGTTATTAAATAAAAGTAAATAAAGGATATTTCGGTACAAAAGAAACTAATTAGAAAGGATTTTGTTACAGACTTGCCCACCTCAACACTCAGTTCCTTTTTCCCACTTTGCCTGAAATAAATCCGAAAATCCTCGGTCACGTCCAACCTGAAGATATAGTGCGTATTGCAGCTTCGTTCGACATGGGATGGACAACAAGAGGCACTGGACGCAACTATGATAGTCTTACTGGATCGGCTGCTCTTATTGGATTATTTACAAGGAAAGTACTTTCGTACACTTCAAAAAATAGAAAATGTCGAAAATGTGATCGAGGACACGACTTTATCGACCATGACTGTAGATTGAATTTTGAGGGTTCTGCTAAGGCAATGGAGTCTAAGGCTGCAGTACAACTAGCAACAGAAAATTCAATTTTTTAGACATGTCATAAACAATTAGGCATTATGATTGGTGACAATGACAGTAGCGCTATTGCATCAGTACGTGCGGCTAATCACCATAAAGTTATAAAACATTCCGATAAAAACCATACGAGTAAAGGTGTTGTGACGGGCGTCACAAAAATGACATAAAATATCGAGCTTTCGGAACGGCCGCTCTCGAGCCGCCGGTCAGCGTTCCGCTACCTCCGTACCTCCGCTCATTATGTCAACCGTAGAATTCTTTTTAATTTTATTTTTTTGTATTTCTTCTATATTTAAAAAAAAACGGATGGCAGAAATCCGCCATCCGGCCCTGCGACGCTCGACAACAGGAGCAGCGTCGAAGCGAGCCACCGAATCGCAGTTGAAACGGGAGCAACGGTTCGGCGCTTCGAGTATCTTCGATAGACGGCCGCGGAGGAAAATTCGAAGAATTCAAGTGTTGACGAATTACCAATTATGCTCCGGAATACGGAAGCGCGAGTAGGCGAGCGAGGCGTGTCATCCGACGACGCGTTGATTCGGCGACATGATCCGCTATTGTTTGTAATCGACGAATTAGAATATAAGCGATTTCGGTGCGAGACGATGCGAGAGCTACGAGGCAGGACACTCGAGAGCCGCCCGTCCTTAAGACAAGTAGTCAGTCCGGTCTTTGCGTACTTTTTCTCTCTTGTTCTTTAGTCTAATTTATTTTGGAAAAGTCATTGTAAAATGTATAGTAATTTGTTAAATTCAGTATAAGTAGAATCAAAATTCCTCCGAAGATCTACTGGACGTCACCTCCCGCGGTAACGTCACAGTGTCGTAAACGAACTCTATAAAATTAAAAAAAATCATAGCGAACTCACTTCAGTCGCAATAAAATATCTCCAACACTGCTTTAATTACTGTGTGGCTCAGAACACAGGTGATGCTGCACCAATGGCGAAAGCAATATAAAATATTCCATACCATTGTTTTAATAACCATGACAATTGCGGAGAATGGTGTGGCTATCGTTACGGCCCGGAATCATATACACACTCTACAATAGGAGATGGTTTTCAGAGCGAAAAATCATTTGATGCATTACAGTGTATATTTGACATAATAGCTTCTAGAACAGACAGATTTGCAGCAGGAGTATCAAGTAATGTTAACGAAAGCCTGAATTCAATAATTGCTAGTAAGGCACGAAAATCTCGCTTTTATGGTACAACAGCTTCAGGTGATGCTCGACTAGCATGTGCTATTAACAAAAAAAATGATGGCGAAAAATACCTAATAGAATTATCTAAAAAATTGTCTTTGTCGCCATCAAAATATACGGAAAAGTATGGCGCAACGGTGGATTCAAACGCAAATAAGAGATATTTAAGATCAAGTACTCGACAGTTTAAAAAAAGACGTTTATTTTTAAAAGCAAAAAAAACAGAATTGCGACACAAGGAACGCTCGGAAGGTTCTCAAACGTATCAATCAAACATGGGATTATTAAACGTTGATATGCCTACTATGCCCGAAATTCAGAACAGTTCTCCATCACGCATATTGTTATTTATTGATTTAGAAACCGGAGGTTTTTCTAAAACAGCAGATCTTTTGCAAATAGCTGCTAAACACGAGAGTTCGGATTTTTCTATTTATGTAACTCCAACCCAGAAAATTGATGAAAAAGCAAGCAATGTTACTGGTTTACGGGTAGTCGCAGGGCAGCTAGAATGTCATGGGAAAGTAGTTACATCGGTAGCTCTTCCAGATGCGTTATTACAATTTTATAACTTTCTAAGAGGATTACAAAAAAAATGCGTTTTAGTTGCACATAACTGCACATTTGATCGTTCAAGACTTTTAGCGGCTATTCAAAAACTTTTCTAATTCAACACTTCGAAGCCGTAATATTTGGTTTCTCAGATTCGTTGCCAATTATTAAAAAAATCACGAAGCTAAAAGGGAAAGGAGAAAACAAATAGGAAAAACTAGCTGATACGCTACAAATATCGACTTCCAATGCTCATAATGCTGCTGATGACGTTGTGATCCTTGAGCAAGTCATTATTAAACTTGGGATTTCCAATCAAACATGTTTCGAAAGTACATTGACATGAGACGAAGCGATTAAAAAACAAAAATTCAACGGTGATTTACCAAAAGCTTTAAAAAAATTAATTCATTTAAAAACTTGTACTTCATTTGCTATTCGAAAAAAAATCATTGCTGCCGATATAAGTTACGATACTTACAAAAAATATAATTAAATGGACTTGGTGGATCTTTTTGGCGAGGATGAAAATAGAAAAACCAAAGTCACGAAATCCAGATGTGTAGCGAAAAAAATCTGTGATTATTTAGAAAAAAATATTTCATGATTATAGAAATTGTTTATAGATTAAACGGCAATGTTGTTTGTTGTTATAATTGTTTATTGTTTTTATTGTTAATTGTTTATCTTCGTGTTACATAATTTCGGAAATATATGTTATTATTCAAACTTTATACATGTGTTATTATTTCATATCATTTATTACAGTCTAACGGCAGTTAGACCTGTCCGTCGCAAGAAAATCGGACTAACGTCGGTGGTATATTTACAGCAAAATCGTAAATTTGAATGCTTGCAAATTTCGTCTATACAAACGGGAAAACCACTGAAACCCATAAGGGACTGTGGCTTCCGGTTCCGGTGTGGAGAGAGTGAGGACGAAGTGAAAAAGCAAGCGGAGATTTTGTAGAGTGGATGAGAGAGTGAGAGAAGGGAAGGAAGGTACGATAGAGAAAAAGGAAGGGAAGGCAAGTGAGAAAAGGGAGATATATAACGAAAGGGAAAAAGAAGGGAGAAAAGAGAGAAAGGGAGAAGGTTTGGGAGACGGAGAAAAGTAAGGTTAGGAAGGAGCCGGTGACGGCAGGCGATAAAGGCGGTAGAGAGGAGGAGACACCTAGTGGGAGCGAGGAGGAAAGAAGGTGCACGGTAGATAAAGTAGGAAGGGACCTAGGTTAGAATATAGGCAGGAAGGTAAGGAAGGGAGGGAGAAAAAAGAGGAAGGGTGAGGTAATGGAAGGAAAAGAGAAAAAGGATAAGGTGAAGATGGGAAAGGCGGAGGAGTTAAAAAAGACAGGGAGAGAGAGAAGCATGAGCGCGGGGACAATAGAGGAAATGTGGAAAAGAAAAAGGGAGGAAGAGCGAGACGACGTAGGCGGAGAAGGGAATAGAGAGGAGGAAGTAGGGGGAGAGGAATGGGCCTTCAAAAGAAGTAGGCTTGTAGACAGGTCACCGAGGAAAGGAAGAGGTGAGGAGAAAGAGGGGGGAGGAGAGGTAGGAGGGATAGTGGAGGAGGTAAAAAAAAGCGATGAAGGAAGGAATGAGAGAGGGAATGAAGGAAATGAGAGAGGAGATGAAAAAAATGACCATGATGATAAAGGAGGAGGTAAGAGAGGAGATGAGAAAATGGAAAGAGGAATGGAGGGAGGAGAGGGAAAAGCTTAGGAAAGAGATGGAAGACGTAGTCAAAAGAATGGATACTCTAGAGAAGAAAAGAGATGAGGAGGAGAGGATGGGTGGGATTAAGAAGAAGATAGAAGAGATAGAGAAGGAGGTAAGAGTGGTGAGAGAAAGAGAGGAGAGGACGGAAAAAGAGGAGCTTAGGGAGGCAATTAGAAGGGCGGAGGGGAAGCTAGAGGCAAGGGAAAAGGAAGAGAGAAGAAAGAATGTAGTAGTGAGAGGAGTGAGGGCGAAAAGGGAGGAAGTAAAGGAAAAACTGGAGGAGATTATGGGGGAAATAGGAGTGAAGGAAGGAATAGAGAAAGTGAGGGAAGTTAGAGAGGAAAGAGGGAAGGAAGGGAACAAGATAATAGTGGTAGAAATGAAGACGGTAGAAGTAAAGAGGGAAGTGATGGGGAAGAAGAAATTTATTAAGAACAGGAAGGTATGGATAGAGGAAGATTTAACATGGGAAGAGAGAAGGGTACAGTGGAAGCTAAGGAATATAGCAAAAGAAGAAGCGAGGAAAGGGAATAGAGTATGGGTGGGTAAAGGAGCGTTGAAGGTGAACGGGGAATGGTTGTTATGGGATAATGAGAAGGAAGAGGTGAAAAGGAGAGAGGAGGGAAGGAGAGAGCGAGAGGGGGAAGGGGGGGAACAGGGAGGAAAAGGGAAGGGATAGAGAGAGGAGACGAGGAGATGGAAGGAAAGGGTAAGGGGAAGGAGGGGGAAAAACAAGAAAGGAAAGTGGAAAGTAGAAATATGAAAGGAATAGGAAGAAGGGAAAGGGAGGGGGGAACAACGGACGGAAAGGCCGATTGTAGGGAGGGATGGACGGTGGGAGTATGGAACGTGGCGGGTTTAAGTAACAAAGACAGGGACTTCTGGAATAGAATAAGGAGATGGGACGTGGTTATCATGATAGAGACATGGATAGAGGAAAAGGGGTGGGCAAGGCTGAGAGAAAGGATGCCGCAGGAATATGACTGGGAATGTAAACAGGCAACAAGGAAAAACAAGAAAGGGAGGGCAATGGGGGGAATGATAATGGGGGTAAAAAAAGTGATGCTGAGAGGGAAAGAAAGAGGAGTTATGGAAATAGAGGAAGGATGGATGAAACGAGAGGTATGGATAGATAAAGAGAGGTGGGAGATTGCGGGGGTATATATAAATGGGGATGTGGAAAGGAAGATGAGGAAGATGAAGGAATGGGGAGAGGAAAGAGGAGAAGGGACAATAAAACTAATGGGAGGAGACTTCAATGCAAGGACGGGAGTACAGGGGGGAAGGGTATGGGGGGAGGAGGAAGAAGGCCAGCAAAGGAAGTCGAAGGACGGAAAGGTGAATAGGGAGGGAAGGAGGATGCTAGAGGTAATAGAGGGGTCAGGGTGGAGGATCATGAATGGGGGAACAAAAGGAGATGAGGAAGGAGAATTCACGTATACAGGAGGGGGGAGGGAAACAGTAATAGATTATATTTTGGGGGAGGAAGACGCATGGGAAAGGGTAGAAGAAATAAGGGTCGGGGAGGCAGTAACGTCAGACCACCACCCAATAGAGGTGAGAATAAGAGGAGAGGAAAGAAAACAGAAAAAGAGAAAGAAGGAGAAGAAAAGGAGTTCAAGGGTAGAATGGACAGAGAGAAAGAAGGAAAGGTTCGAAGGGAGGGTAAGATGGGAGGAGGTGGAGGAGGAGGGAGGAGATATAAATGCAGAAATGGAACGCAAAGGAGAGGAATTTAGGAGGGCTATGAGAGCGAAAGGAGACGAAGAGGAAGAGAGAAGGAAAAGCAAAGGGTGGTGGGACGAGGAGTGTAAGGAAAAGACAGAGGAGGCCAGGAGGGCGCTAAGGGGTTGGAGGAAAGGCAAAGGAGGTAAAGAAGAATACAGAAGAGAGAAACGGGAATATAAAGAGCTATGCGAGAAGAAGAAGAGAGAGGAGAAGGAAATATGGGAAAGAGAAGTGAAAGGGGCGAGGACAGAGGGAGAAGTATGGGAGATAATAAATCGGGAGAGAAGAGTAAGAAAGAGGATAAACGAGGAAATAGGGGAGGAAGAATGGAAAGAATATTTCAAAGGAATGTTAGGAGGTGTAGAGGGGAAGGTAATATGGGGAGGGGAAAGGAGAGGGGAGGAGGACGAGGAGGAAGGGGTAAGTGAGGAGGAAGTGGAAAAGGTGATAAGGAAGATGAAGGACGAAAAGGCGGCAGGGGAAGATGAAATACCGAACGAGGTGTGGAAATACGGAGGCAGGAGGATGTGGAGGTGGATGGCGGAACTCTGCAACAGAGTATGGAAGGGGGAGGGGTGGCCGGAGAGCTGGAAGGGAGGCATAATCGTGCCAATCAGGAAAAAGGGAAATGGGGAGAAGGTGGAGGATTATAGAGGAGTGACGTTAATGCCGACCAGCTATAGAGTATATGCAAGCATATTAGCGGAGAGAATGAGAAGGGAGGTGGAAACAAAAAACCTGATTCCACAATCACAGACAGGCTTCAGGAAGGGAATGGGAGTAGCAGATAATATATATGTTTTAAATTATATAATAAACAGGCAGGTAGAGAGCAGGGGAGGGAAGCTGGTCGCGCTATTCGTAGACCTGAAGGCGGCATTTGACTCCGTGGAGAGAAGGGTGATGACCAAGGCGCTGAGAGCGGCAGGAGTGAGAGAAGGATTGGTGAAAAGGATAGAGGAAATGTATAGGGAAACATGGAGTAAGGTGAAGGTGAAAGGGGTGACAGGAGAAAAGTTCTGGATGGGAAGGGGGTGAGGCAGGGGTGCCCACTGAGCCCGATTTTATTCAGCCTGACGATTGCGGATCTGGAGGAAAGACTGAGGAAGGAAGGTTGGGGAGCAGTTAGAGTGGGGGGGGAAAGGCTATATATGCTAGCATATGCGGACGATATAGTGCTGATGGCAGAGGAAGAAGGGGCGCTAAAAATGATGTTAAGGGGATTTAGGAAGTACTTGGAGGAGAAAAAATTAACAATGAACGCCAAAAAGAGCAAGGTGATGAGGTTCAGGAAATGGGGAGGTAGGATGAGTAAGGAGATATGGAGATGGGGAGGAGAGAGAATAGAAGAAGTAAAAACCTTCAAGTACCTGGGGTATACGCTAAAAAGGAACGGGATGCAAGAGGAACAAGTGAGGGAGAGAGTAAAGAAAGCGGCAGGAGTGATGAAACAAGTATGGGGAATAGGGAAAAGGAGATTCGGGGCAGACTGGTCAAAAAGGATATGGCTGTATGAGAGGCTAGTAGGGACAATAGTAAATTATGGAGCCGAAATATGGGGATGGAAGGGAAGAGCACAGATGGACGGACTTTACGATAGATATATTAGGTGGGTGATAGGGGTAGACAGGTGGACGCCAGGGTATTTAGTAAGAGAGGAGACGGACAGGATAACAGCAGCGGTAGGAAGCTGGAAGAGGGCATGGGGTTTTGAGAAGAAACTGGAATCGGGAGAAGGAGGAAACGTATGGACAAGGAGATGCTGGCTGGAAATAAAGGAAAGGGAAAGGCAGGGGATAAGACTATCAGGATGGGAGGAGGAGAGGAGACAAGGGCTAGAAAGGATGGGGATGAATGAAGAAGAAAGGAGTAGGAGAGGGGGGATAAGAGGGTGGGATTGGAGAGAGATTCAAAGAGGAGAAACAGAGAGGCAAAGAAGGGAGAGATGGGAAAGGATAATCAGTTCGCGGAGCAACCCATGGTACAGAGAGGTGAAAGGGGAAGAGGTAGCGGAATACTTAAAGAAACGATGGGGAGAAAGTAGGTGGAAGAGGGTAGCCAGATTTAGATTAGGGAACGAAATGAGGGAGGCGAAATACTGGATGGAGGAGGATGATAGGAAATGTAGACTGTGTGAAGGAGAGGAGGAAACATGGGATCACGTATGGGAGAGGTGTGGAAGAGGAGGAGGCGGAGAAGGGACATGGAGGGAAAAGATGAGGGAGGTACTAGGAGAGGAAGGGAGAGGAGAAGGGTGGATGAGGAGATTAGAAGAGGTGAGCGGAAGAGGAGAGAGAGGCGGGGAGGCAGGGATGGACAGGGAGGGAGGTGAGAATGAGAGCATGGAGGGATGAGTGTGAAGGAAAAAAAAAAAAAAAAAAAAAAATGAACCGGAAGCCCAATAGGCAATAGGTTAGGAAAGGTGCGAGAGAGAGAGAGAGAGCGAGCGGCGGGTAGAGAGCGTGCGTTAGAATAAGGTAATTTTAAGATAACTTAAGACTAGAATAAGACTAGGGATAAGATCTAGGATAGGAAATAGAGTAAGAAAGTAGAGATGTAAAGAGAGGAACTGGAGCCTTTGTAACCCTAAGGGGATCAAATAAAGTACATACATACATACATACATACATACCCATAAGGGACTGTGTTAACTGAGCAAATCTATTTTTATTAATTTCTCACAAACAAGGTATCCTAAGAGCTTAAAATTTTGAGAGGTGATTTTGTAGATACTAATAACTGTATTCAAATTTTTTTATTAATATCTGTTTGTTAATTATTTAACCAGATGAACCTCCTTAAAAAAGAAAGAAAAAAATGATTATTTTCTCTGTAATTTTGAAGATTTTGATTTTTTCAGAACAAAAAATCTACGACGTGTAATAAACCAATTTATCTATGTTTTTGTAAAAATTCAAGTCGTTTAGTTAAATTATAAATAAAAAAGTTACTCTATCTTAAAGTAGACTCTCTTTGTGGACTCTCTTTGCTCATAACTGTATTAAAATCGTACATAAATATGTAATTTAACATTATATCATAATAAAACGGAATAAGGAATTTTCTGCGGTTGTGCTTAACCGTGCTGTATTCTTCATTTATACTATACGTAGGTATCCCTTCGGGTCACAGTGACCCGGTGAACAAGAGTACAATATATTAAGAACATTACATGATTAAAATTGTTTATTGCTTATAAGAAAAATAACAGTTGTTCATGGAATATATTATAATAAAAATATAATTATATAAATCATAAGCAAGATAATATATGACAGGATAATATAGGATATAAGGATAAGAGAATATTGGATGGGAAATGTAGAAAATCTATATTATTATATGGTACAGTTGGGACAAAAATATGTTACGTGAGCTTTACATAAATATTTATGACATTTGCAACATGTTATATTCGTTTTGTTGTCGCGGTAAATATGCTGTTTAGGGGAACCACCTCCAATGACCTTGACCTTGATATATATTGTCAAGGTCACCCTCCTGAGTAACCTTCAAAAGGTTTTAGCCGTCTTTCGTTGTTTGTTAAAAAGTTATTAACAAAATAACTTTAATAAGTAAAATCGATCTTTTTCGAGACTGGGTTTGGTTTAATGACTTTGTACGGGACAAGTTAAAAAGTTTATTCCGTATTAAGTGGTATCAACGGGTACATCAAGCTTATAATTTCGAAAAAAGCGTTAATACGTTCATTGAAATTGTATTTTCTTATAAATAAGAATTTCGCAATATAGTGCGTAAAGCGATGATCGCGAATAAAGGTGCAGTTAAACGACGCGTGATAGCGCGAGCCGACACGAACCGCGCCGTCCGTGCAGACGCGGCTCGGCTTAATCCGAACGCAAGACTACTCGTACACACGGTGCGTGGATCACGACAACGCGAGCTTCGTCAGCGTCGCTCGAAAAAAAGAAACAATATAGGTTGCCAGCTACGTCGCGTCGCACGCGCTGCGACCGGCATCTGTTTAGACGACGCGTAATTACACGAGCCGCGCCGAAAATCGCGCGAGCCCCTTTGATCCGTGTCGAAAAACCGACAAATGATGGATCGCGCGAACTTTGCCGAGCCGCGCAGATCTTTTCCGAGCCAGTATGTATAAACGACGCGCGGCGCGGCGCACCGCGTGCCGAGCCTCGCTCGGCTCGCGCTATCACGCGTCGTTTAACTGCACCTTAACATACCAAGTACGAATCTCGACAGAAAATATCAAAACAAGATGGTAGGTGTTGGAATATTTGTATACAACACGTATATGCTGCTCAAATCAAAACAAAATGGTAAGTGTATATTATACCCACCTATAATTATATATTAAATTACTCGGGTAATAACATATTAAAAAATTACTTGGCCGTTAGGCCAAGACCCACCCCCAACTGAACCACCTTTCTATCTTCCTTCTTTCTGTAAAATACATTTGACCTAAAATTATGATATATATGTATACTGTGACGTGGTATTTTTGAATACCCGTCACAAACGAGAATCCTCTCCCCTTCGCCGCGGATTAGGAAAAGAATCGTCGCGGACAGAGTCGCCGGGTGGACCGCGGAAGATATGTAACGCGAGTCGGAGGGCCTCGAGGCTGGTTCTGAGTTAGAAAAATGAATAAATAGTAAAGTTAGACCCTCTTTCATGACCGCCACGCCGAAGAGGAGAAGGACGAGGCCGGAGAGAGCAACGGCGGCCGACGGAGCGACGGCAGAGCGAGAGAGCGAACCGTCAAAGGAGCGATGATAAGATCGAGATCGAGAGAGAGAGAGAGAGAGAGAGAGAGAGAGAGGACACGCACGGCGAGAACGAGCGAGGCAGAAAGACGATCGGCGAAGGAAACGGCCGAAATTCCAAGGCAACGAGGACCACCCGACAGCGAATCATCGGAGCATCCCTTCGCTCAATTACGGATCGAGATGACCGCCGGAATGGTCATCGGTGGCGGTCATCCGGTCGAAAAATTGCAAGAAGCATTACGAGCGAAGTCGCGAAAAGCGGCCATGAGTGCGCGCGTCGCCTAGCGAGGCGGTAGAGCGAGAGAGATGGCGAGTAGGCGCTCGGCTATCTTCGGGTGGGCTCGGGGAATTTCGGTAGGCCGGCTCGTAAGGAACCGCGTGCGTGATCCTAGAAAAATTACTCTGTGCGCGACGTTCAATTGAATAAGAGGTAATTAGAGCAATCGACAAGTAAATCCTTTGTTCACATACGAAGTTCCTTCCGGGTGGCGGATCGGTGGAGTGAGGTCAATTCCGGGGTTTATTCTGAGCTTAGAGCATTTCATAACCGAGTTATCGGAGTTTGGTCGAAATTATTGTTAAATTAATTAGTTAGTAACAATAGAAGCATCCTTCGATTTTCTCGTGGATTCCTTTGTTCGCGAGGAGCGGAACTAGCCTCGGTCGCCGTCCGGGTGCGCGGTTAATCGAATATTTACTGTATCTCGTTGTTGTTTAAATAATTATTGATTGATTCGCCGTATAAATTATAAGAATAAAACGGTAATAAGTCGCAAATCCGGGGAAGAACAATCGGGAAGAGAAGCGACCACGTGCCGACGACGAGCACGTAGCCGGCGGTTAATTCGTCCGGGCGTTTAAGTAAACACCGCGGACAAAGAGATCCCGGTTTTGCCTTGTATTCCGTAGCGAACGGAAAATTTCGAATTATTTTCAATAGTTACTTGAATAAATTCTTTTATTGTTTTTTTTTTAGTCAAATCGTGCTCCGAGGGAACTTTGTCAGTAATTTCTTTCCCCCCTCAACCCACTACTCCCTACGGCTGCGTGAGCGGTATTTCGTGAGCCCTTATTGCGGAGAGGATTCTCGCAGATTTATTTATTTTTATTTATTTATTTATTTATTTATTTATTTAACGGGTAAAACAAACCCTTTAATACATTAGAAATAGCATAACAGAAACAGAGATAAAAATATATGTATATATATAATCATAAAACATGAAAGAAATGAACAGAACCGAAAGAAAACAACAAAACAAAATACAGTTACGCAGGATGACCCGAAGATACATGGATCCGGGCTTTCTTAATAAATGAGCTTAAGCTGGAGTCGAAGAAGTCTAGCTCATTACATATAGAATTAGCGTACTTACAGATACGTGAAATTGTGTCACAATTTATGAGGTATGACCTAAATAAGTGTAATTTAAAAAATGGGTAACTTCTTACGGACCTCGGAGGAATATTAAAGTTGAGTAGGCTGAGCAGATGAGGATCATCTATCTTTCCATTAATTAGTTTGTGCAGAAAGGACAGATCAGCCAGGATTCTACGATCATGTAGAGATAAGATCCCAACCCGCTCCAATAACGCAGAATAGTCATGGGAATAGCGATCAAACTGAATTTTCAGGCGGAATGCAACAAAACGGAGAAAATTATGTTGCACCTTCTCTAAATGATATACATGTATGGCCGCAGTAGGGAACCATATCTGTGAGGCGTATTCTAGATGCGGCCGAACTAGCGAACAGTAGAGAAGTTTGAAGGAAGATAAGGAGGAAAAATCGCTGGAAAATCGCTTAATGAACCCCAGGTTGCGCATTGCTAAGCTTGTTATTTTCAAATAGTGCTCCTTAAAAGTGAGCCGTGTATCCAGAAGGACACCCAGGTCACGTGAGAGATTAACTCGTGTAAGTGCGGAATTGCATAGAGAATAATTAAAAGAAAGAGGTTCGCGTGATCGGGTGAAGCTCATAGCGTGGCATTTAGATAAATTAAGCGTTAATTTATTGCTGGCGCACCACAGAGCCAAGTTGTGCAAATCTGATTGCAAGGCTAGACAGTCTTGGGTTGAAAGTATGGTTCTAAAAAGTTTTAAGTCATCCGCGAATAGTAAGAATTTACAGTTAACTAGAACCTTGGCAATATCATTAATAAAAAGTATAAAAAGGAGTGGACCAAGATGAGATCCCTGAGGAACACCAGAAGTGATGGGTAAGGACTTAGATCTAAAACCACGAAAACGGACAGACAATGAACGGCCGGACAAATAACTAAATAACCAGGCTAGGAAATTGGCGGAAAAACCATAAGCCTTAATCTTATTCGCGAGAATAGTGTGATCCACCGTATCAAAAGCCTTTCTGAAGTCCGTAAAAATCGTGTCAACCTGCCGCCAAGCATCAAGATTTACAGATATAAAATTACAAAAGGTGGCAAGATTAGTAACCGTTGATCTGCCCTGCATAAAACCATGTTGTTCTGGAATAATTAGATTATTAATCACAGGTCGTAAGGTGTCGGCTACTATGGCTTCGAATAATTTCGGTATGACATTTAATATACTAATCGGTCTGTAGTTGGAGACACAGGACCTATCGCCTGATTTAAAAATCGGTGTTATTACGCTAGATTTCCATTTCTCCGGAAAGATGCCAGACGATGAGGAGCGGTTGAAGATAAGCCATAGGGGCCGTGTGAGAATAAATGAGCATTTCTTGCAAAGAAGCGGGTGGATACCATCATCACCCGGACTCTGAGACTCATTTAAAGCATTAAGCCCAGTCAATATCACACTTATAGGAATCTGTATAGTATTCAGATCAACTTTATCAAGATTATCCGGATAAGAAGAGAGAGGTGAAGATTGAGATTGACTAGAGACGAAAATCGAATGAAAATATTCGGCGAATGAGTTCGCAATGTCCTGTCCGGAGTCAACGATGGTATCCTCATATTTCATAGCGGACGGAAAGAGATGAGAAGCACGTTTGGAATTAACGAAGGACCAGAAAGATTTAATATTGGAGTGCAAATGTAATTCCGTCGAGCGAGCGAAAGAATTGTAATTGTCCTTAGTTAATTCCTTACATCGAGCTCTTAGGTTGGTAAACGCAAGATAATCTTCGAAGAGATTTGTACATTTATATTTTTTATGAGCAATTTTCTTGTCTCGGATTAATTTTATAAGATCGCGCGTAAACCATTTCGGGTATCTAGATTTCCGGACAAGTCGACGCGGAACGAAATTATCTATCGCATAGTAAAAATGATCATATAAAAGGGTGACGCAATCATTTACAGATAAACAACTAAAAAGCAGGTCCCAATTAATACTGTTAAAATAGTTAATTATGGCGGGATAATTCGCATTCCGGAAATCATGCCGAAGAATACTTTGATTATCGTTGTAACTACACACGCGAGGATTAACGCTAAAATATAGTGCTGGATGATAACTGTCCGTAGGTATGAGAATCTCGGATGCAAGGTTACAGCGCGTGGAGGTGTCGTCCGTAAAAATTAAGTCTAACATGCTATCATGACAATTACGTAATGAATTAAACTGTACAAAATCATGCGATAGAAAAAATTCGGTGAGTGATAGTGCAGATGACAGCTCATTATAAGACATATCAAACGGAGTAAGCGCGGATGAATTGGAAAAAAATAAATCCCAGTCAACGTGTGGGAGGTTGAAATCGCCGACACAATAAGAGAATTTAAATTGACGCTGCATCCGAATATACTGCAAATCGGTGCAGTACAATGAGTACATCGACGAAGGAGACGCAGGAGGAAAATAGACAGCCGAAAGTAGAAGCGAGACAGACGCAACCATAATACTAACTGCCACGTGCTCGATCGTTGACGATTGTAAACACAGCTCATGTGATGTTATTGATTCGTGGACAGCAATTAATACCCCGCCTCCTCTAGAGAAACAGCTGGTGTCCGAGTTCCGGTCCTTGCGATAGATATTATAGCCCGTGAGTCCTAGTTCCGCGGAGTTGATATCATCGTTAAGCCATGTTTCGGTTAATATGATTACATTAAAAGAAACACACGATGACAGAAGAGCTTGGTGGAGATGCGATAATTTAGTTCGAAGACCACGGACGTTTTGATAATAAATTAGAAGTTCCGGGCGGCGTTTTTTGAAGGCTTGGCCTTCTTCACTATCTTCGGCACGCCGTTGATGTACTTTATAGTCATCGACTCGTCACCCAACTCCAATAATTTCAGCCGTAAGGATTTCAAGTATTCCCTCTCCTTCGGCGTTCTGTCGAGAGAAAGCCTGACGGGGCCGACGTACGACGCTTTGTTCTTTAAAATCTGCAGTGGCAATAACGACGTTGGGAATCTAACGCATAGAGGTCGAGTATCGTTGCCCCTATGTTTACCAATACGGTGAACAGTGATGTCGGTTTATTGACCTGGACAGATCGAATTCAAAACACTGACAGCTGAGTCCCTGTCAGACGGCGAAGAATCCGTTGACTCGTTTAAATTGAAGAGAAGAAGATTATTAGCTCTTCTTTGCCTGTCCTGCAATTCAGCAAAAAAGCTTTCGGATGGCCCTTGCTCACCACCGCGAACGTACGAAGAGGAAGATTCCAAGGCATCCAGTCTTCTTGTTAGGTCGGCGATCGTAACCGAAACAGAGTCGATTTTGTCGTTCAGAGACTTCGTAAGGTCATCCATTTTGGCATTAAAAACTCCAAGTTTAGCAGAAAGCTCCGAAATTTCAGATTTTAAGCGAGCGAATAGCCGCTCCAAAGCAGATGTCGTTATCGCTTTCACAGGTGGAGTAGAAACAACGGGTGAGGCACTCGTGCAATTTAGTAAAACGCCTGTGTTCCAAGGATGGTTAGTGCGAGCCAAGCACCCTGGGTGAGAGATTATGCCACAACCGGGACACGTAATCGGATTGGCCACAGGGGACCCACATCCTTTACAAATCTTTTTCGTGACATTCGGCATTTCAAAAATTTTCAAAACTTCAACGAGTAACGGTGACACACGGAGCGAACGTAAACACGTCTGTTCACCTCGGATACTAAACGCAGATTTATAAAGAACTTAATTTGTTTAAAACGGTTATTTCGCGGGGAGTGCATCCGGCACCTCCCCGGAATAATTTTAGAAATAACGTTGCAAATTTGGCGCCCAACGTGGGGCTCACGCAAGCCGGAAGGTCGTAAGGAGGAACGGTTGGGGTTTGTGTTGTTGTTCGTCCTGGTGAAAGACTTTTCAAATATTCGTTACGTGTTGTCCACACCGGTTCGGTTCGGGAACGTTCGAGCATCTTCGGAAGTGATCGCGGGTGTTTGAAAAATCGAGAGTGACACAAAGGATTTCGGTGACTTTGGATTACGGTGACTTTGAGGTACGGAATTGGATCTTCGGTGCGAGCTTCTACTAACCAAGACAGGATGGAAGGAAGGAGGGACAGCCGGCGGAGCTCAAGGTCACACCGGTCAATGGGTGGATGGATCCTCAACGTGTCCGGTGAAGTACTCTCTGACATACTTGCGTCACTGCGGGTTAATGCAAGCGGCTCACTCGTAGTATTAAGGGATAGGATGCATAGGCTTACGCGTAGGGCTGCGGGGGACGACGGAGTTCCGTGGACGGAGGAGGATGAGGGGGAGTCGGAGGTAGATAGTTCGGAGGGTAAAGCGGAGGACAGTTCGCGTGAACCGTCCTTTGCTTACGGTGGAGCACACACCACCGAGCTCAGAAATTTAGTGGAGGAGGCGACGACCGAGGCGATCGTCGTGGTTCACCGGGAGGATACGGTAGGAGTAACGGTGGTGACCACGACGACAGCGACGACCTCCGCGACTAGGACGACGGCGGCGAATCCGTTTTTGAGGGTGTCAGCCACCCCGTTCCTCTCAACTAACCCTTTCCTTACCTCAGTATGGGAACCGACCGCCGCTTTTCCGGTCGCGCATTCGTCCCTTCGCGCGTCTCCACCTAGAGAGGACTCCATAATGGTAGTAGAGGAGCTGTGGGGTAGGGGGACGGGGGATAGAGTAGGGATAGTCGCGGCCGAAAACGGGCCGCCCCACCACGCTCAACCACCGCGGTCGACGACCTCAGCCGCGCGATCAGCTGAGCGCGGCGTAGGAGAGGGGAGAGCTCGGCAGCCGAGCTCGCCCGCACGTAGGCGTCCCCACCACCAGAGGCAGGCTTCGGTAGGCTCCGTTGCGACTTCGGCCGCCGTCGGGTGGGAGAGAGAGAGAGCGAGTCGACACACGCGTGACGCGTGATAGCGATGCGTGCGTCTATGGGGTGGGAGTACCTAATAGATTACCCGGCCTTTCGAATCTTCCTTTGCCGCAATCACGCGCGGTTTCTTTTGGCCCGTCGAGAACGGAGTATTTTACACCGGATACTCCGATGAGCGAGAGGGAGAGTAGGACGCAGGTGGTGGAGGACCGGGGATACCGGGAAAGGTCACGAGGGGAAAGAACACCGCGCGTAGAATGGGAAAGATCCCCTGTAACTGCAGCGTCGCGTGCGGATAATACACGGGATTTCCGAAGAGCGGAGACAATTAGAAATTTGCGCGCGGTCGATCAGATGATCCGCGCGTGGAGGGTGTCATTCGACGGCGAGGACGAGTCGGAGGCTGAGTCCTTTTTAGAAAGGGTGGAGGAGGAAAGTGCGAGAGTGGGAGTGTTAGAAGAAGAGTTGCTTTCGAATATTTCGATCCTCCTGACAGGCCTCGCCCTCGAATGGTACCGTTTAAGGAGAAGTTCTCTGCGTACATGGGAGGAGTTTTGCGGGGCATTTAGACGCAGATTTTCTGGATTCGAGGCTCAAGAAAGGTTACGTGAGACGATCAGAACCCGAGTTCAGAGACCGGAAGAAAAAGTAAGCCGGTATTTGATTAAGATCGAGGGGCTTCTCGCGAAGGTCGTGCCGCCGGTTCCGATGTCGAGACGGCTTAGCATCGCTTATGCTAATTTAAGGCCTGAATACCAGGGAGAAATTGATCCGAGGGAGGTAACTAGCTTTGACCGGCTCTCTGAACTAGGGAGACAGAGAGAGAGAATCTGGGATATGGGACGGCGGTACCGTCCCGGTCCAGAATCGCCCGTAACGCGTCCAAACACGTACGCAGAGAGCGTTAGGCAGCCGCCAAGGGCGCGGACGGCCCGCGTCGCGGAAATATGCCCGGTGGAGGAGGATAGATCGCCGGAGAACCGCGAACCGGTAGCGCGTCAAGGGTGGAGGAGCCGCGGAGAGACTCCGTGGTCGTAGCAGCAGTGGCTACGCCGAGAAATTCAGCGGCTAATAATAATAAAAGCACCGCGAGTAGGCCCACGCCGGACGCCGCGAAGCCACCGGTCCGGTGCTGGAATTGCGGGGAATCGGGGCATAGGCACGCGAAGTGCAAGAAGCCGCGTCAATGGTTCTGTTTCCGGTGTGGCCGGAAGGATTGCGTTAAAGCGACGTGTCCGAATTGTGAGCGGAGACCGGCGGGAAACTGTCAGGGGGAGTCGATCAACCGGCCGACGGCCACTCCCCCCTCCCAGTAGAAGCCATAGGGACACCCGCGAGTAGTGGGAGAGGGAGCGCTCGCGTAGACGATTCTCCGAGAGTAGGTGAGCGGTGCGGAGAGGAAATAGCCGTGCGAGCGGACGTCCACCGAGACTCGGCGAATGACATAGTGGAAGCGCCTCTCGAAAATAAGGAGAGAGATGCAGCGGTGGTAGCTACAATAGATGCAACGGGTGGGAGAATTTTTGTAAATGCCACCGTAAACGGCGTACCGATTTTCGGTCTTTTAGACACCGGTGCATCTTGCCCGTTTATCCGGAGGGCCGGAAACGAGGCGATTTTCGGGGAGATAGCCAGTTTAGAACCGTCGAGTGTGCATTCTGTACATTATGCAGATGGGAGGAAAGAGACGGTGGAGGGAACGATCGCTACTGCAGTCCGTTTTGGAGGGGTAAAGCGGGAGTTGACCTTGCACGTCGTTCCTCGACTTATGTCGAATTGCATTTTTGGGATGGACGCAATCCGATCATTTAAAATCATTATTGACGGGGAGAAAGGGATGTGGTACTCGGCATTAGCCGGAATAGAAGTCCCGTTTCGTCTTCCGTCGGAAGTAACCGGCATTAGTGCATGCGACGGGATCGTAGATATAACTGAAAACGAGAGGGAAACGGTGTTGCGCCTCGTAGATCGGGAATTAGCCGCAGGAGGAACACCGAAAGGGGTAACTGATTTAATTCGACATAAAGTCGACGTGCAAGGTCACACCGCCATAAAACAACGGTATTATCCGGTATCGCCGGCCGTCCAGGAAGCGATGTACGCGGAGGTAGACCGCATGTTAAAGGAAGGGGTGATCGAGCGATCGAATAGCGAATGGTCAAGCCCGGTGGTGATGGTGAAGAAGCCGAATGGTTCTTACCGTAGGATCGGCCGATGGGCGTTAGACCTGCTCGATTACGATTTCGACGTCATTTATCGAAAGGGTGCGTTGCACCACGTACCCGACGCGCTGTCGCGTATGTTCGAGGAGGACGAAGAGTCGGAAATCGTGGAGGTGGCCGCGGCGGTGCCCGATGATGGGACCGGCGCGGAAGGGGAAGAGGACGGGGGAGACTGTACGTGGTACGACCGTCGCCTCGAAGCGGTCGAAAAATATCCGAACCGCTTCCCGGAATGGAAGATAGAAGACGGGAGGTTATATTTCCGGCGACCGAACGCCCTTAAAAGTAAAGCCGTTGCGGATCTTAACGAGTGGAAGTTCGTAGTTCGACCCGAGAAACGCGAGGAGGTACTTCGCGAAGCGCACGACGAACCGGCAGCGGGGCATCTCGGTATCGAGAAGACATATCAGCGCGTCGCGGTAAATTATTATTGGCCGGGAATGCACCGGGAAATTCAAGACTACGTAAGGAAGTGCATTACATGTCAGCAATGCAAGGTCGGGCAGGTCGCGCCGGCGGGTTTAATGGGGAAGCGAATCGTCGATCAGCCGTGGACGGTAGTCGCTGCCGATATTAAGGGTCCGTTTCCGCGGAGCGCGGCGGGCTACAATTACGTACTCGTCTTCCTGGACATGTTTACTCGCTGGATAGAATGCGTACCACTACGAAAAGCCACCGGAAAAAGTATTGCAGATGCATTTTTAAAACTTGTAGTGTATCGGTGGGGAACACCGGAAATTCTCTTAACGGACAACGGGACCGAGTTTGTTAATAAATCGGTCGATTCGGTGTTGAGCGAATGTAGGATCGTACACTCGACGGTACCGCCGTATCATCCACAAGCGAACCCGACAGAAAGGGTTAATCGAATTCTTAACCGCTTCATTCTCTTGGACGTGTTATCTCGCGACAACGATTCTGCTTGTATCTGGTCACAGACGTATTATCCCGCGACGAAGATAGTGTTTGTATAAGGTCACAGACGTATTATCCCGCGCTGCGGTACCGTTCGTGTATTGCCACGGACGACATAAAAACCTTAAAACCATAAAACCATAAAACCTTTGCTTTATTATATAGCCTTTCCAAAATTACCGCTTCTTTGAATTAAAGTTCTTAATCTAATAATAGAGCACGCGAGATATGTCGTCCGTGGCAATACCCGAACGGTACCGCAGCGCGAGATAATACGTCTGTGACCAGATACAAGCAGTATCGTCGTCACGGGATAACACGTCCGTGAGAACGAAGCGGTTAAGACCATGATGACGGCGTATATAGGGAAAGATCATCGTGAGTGGGACGTTCACCTGGTAGAATTTGCGTTCGCGTACAATACGGCCGTCCATTCGTCAATCGGGGTTAGCCCGGCATTTTTGAACTATGGGAGGGAAGCTAGGCCTCCGAAAATGCTCCGGGTGGAGGAAGAGGGCGACATAGAGGTCGCAGCTCCCGATACAGACGGGTGGAAAGACAGAGTGAGCCGTTTGCATGAATTACAAGAGCTGGTAGGGGAGAGCCTCGAGAAGGCCTTCCAAACACAAGCCGGCCGATATAACCTGCGAAGACGTGACGCAAAGTATAGCGTGGGCGACCGCGTATGGAAAAAGAACCGAGTCTTATCCTCAGCGGCGCAGAACGTGGCAGCAAAGCTCGCACCGAAGTTCACGGGACCGTACACCGTGACAAAAATCATCTCGTCGGTGGTGGTGGCCTTGACCGACGTCCGAGGAAAGGACGCCGGCAAGCACCACGTGAAAGACTTGAAACCGGTATGGAAATAGTGGTGGCGGTGATAAGTAGGGGTGTGTTTTGTTTAATGTGTGTCCGTGTATTGTCAAAGAAATTTAGTGGTGACGGTGACAAGTAAGGGTGTCCGTCGTCTTCGTGTTCGTCACTGTGCCGTCAACGGGAAAAATTTAGTGGTGGTGGTGATAAAAAGTAGAACCGTATTAGGAAGAGTTGTGTTTGGTTTTTTTTGTAGCATTGCAGACGCGATCGATCGGAGAAAAAAAAAAAAAAGTAAAGGAGAGACGGAAATCCGTTTGTTGCATAAAAAAAAAAAAGGGGAGTCAGGATGGTAGCATTAAAGGAGATAGAAAAAGGGAGGGAGGAAGAGTTAGCCCGCCACCAGCGGGAAAACCGGCTACGACGACAACGGGAAGAGGGGGGGAAACTAGCCCTCAAAGACCAGCCAATCCCCACCGGATGGAGAGCGGAGGAGAGAAAGGAGGGAACTGACGAGCTCGACGCGGAAGAGGCCGCCTATTGGCGGGAACTCTTACGGAGGTCCCGAATGTTTCTGACGCGTTATGACCTGATGGTGGTGAAAGTGGAGAAGCCGGTCGGGATGTTAGGGTACCGCCCGGCCGCCCACGCGAACAGGACGATACAGCCCAAGGAGTGCTGGAATTGCTACGGCTGGGGCCATGACATCCGTCAGTGACCCCAGCCGTTGCGAAGGGGCATTTGCTCAGAATGTGGCCGCCCGGGTTACAACCCGGGAAGACCTGCCCGACGTGCACCGGGTCCGGGGCACATTACCCCCCCGGAGGCCAGCGCCGCATAACGAGAAAATGGTAGCCGGGAGAAAAAAAAAAGAGAGAAAGAACGCCTATTAAATAATCAGACTGTATTGGTATAATAAAGGGTAGTAGGGTCGGGATATATTGTGTGTAAATTATTGTATTATGTTTAGTTACCCCCTCCTCTTTTTCGTGTGGTGACCGGACCGTAGACCGGGTAGAGGCCAGGAGCATGGTAACGCCTGGTAAGTTCTCTCTATCTCTTACTGAGCTTCTTTCTTTTACATTCGCTATATTTCTTGCATTGCCATTTAATTTAGTAAATTAATTATCGTTTTTTTTGGATATCAAGATAGAGTGTTTCTTGAGTTAAAAATAATTAACTAAGTTAGAACCAGCCACGTAGTTAAGTCCGCCCACGCGGTACCGCGAGCCGGAAAGTCGAAGGATCGCGGAGAGGGTAGTACCGGTCGAGACGGGGTGAAATTTTACCGTTAGTCAGGCACTCGAAGGAAGCGTGGCCGGGGGGGGCCACCCGAGTGATTAAAGAAAGGATGATCCGCCGTTCCGGGTGGAACGGAAAACCGCGTAAACGCGGGCTAGGGGGGGAGGAGTTGTGACGTGGTATTTTTGAATACCCGTCACAAACGAGAATCCTCTCCCCTTCGCCGCGGATTAGGAAAAGAATCGTCGCGGACAGAGTCGCCGGGTGGACCACGGAAGATATGTAACGCGAGTCGGAGGGCCTCGAGGCTGGTTCTGAGTTAGAAAAATGAATAAATAGTAAAGTTAGACCCTCTTTCATGACCGCCACGCCGGAGAGGAGAAGGACGAGGCCGGAGAGAGCAACGGCGACCGACGGAGCGACGGCAGAGCGAGAGAGCGAACCGTCAAAGGAGCGATGATAAGATCGAGAGAGAGATTGAGATTGATTTGTTTATTTCGTGCTGGGGCAAAGCCCCCTGGCACGCTAAACTATATACATATAATACATATATATATATAAACATATAAAAATATAAAAATACACAAACTTGACGACAAAATCGCCAAGGCACTCTCTCATTCATTCAATCCACACTCATTCGATTCGATACAATAAACATGACGACACCTAGAATGAAAATACAAGAGAAGAAATATATACATTAGTAAGATGAAGGTGAAGTCAGTCCCGCTCGTGTTTATACACATCACGCACGCTCCCGAGATGCACACCGGCACGAAGCCTATCACAAGCATTCATAATCTCAAACAGCCAATCGAAAAGTTTCGCCTTCGCGCAGGCGCATTCACGCTCGAGTCCACGTGCATACAAAGAGGCCCATTCTCACGATGAATATGAATGAAACGCGCGTCGCCGCGCGCCACCTGGGGGGTCCGCTCAGGCCTAAATTTCGCCATTTTAACCAATCACGTGCCGCGTCGCCTCACGATGAAATTGCACCACTCAGTAACGAGTGATGCAACTCACGCTTGAACGACGCGACAGTGCGCGCTTCGCGAATCTGCAACGGAATTAAGTTCCAAAATTTAGCGCCCTGCACCGCGAGTGAGTTTGAACGAGTTGCAGTGCGATGAAGAGGTGTGTTAAATACTACACGCGGACGCGAACGCGGAGAAGACCTCACGTCTAAGTCCGATCTTCGCTCGAACAAAGCCTGGAGAGATTCCGGCATGGCGCCTCGATGCACGCCGAGCATGAAGACGCCGAGGAAATACAGCCGCCTTTGACGGACCTTCAGCCATCCGAGACGTTCGAAGTACGGCGTGATGTGAACATCACGTCGCACGTCAAAAACGAATCGGACGCATGCATTCAAGGCCCGTTGCAGCCGGATTTCATCGACGGCTTGCATGTCCACGTGCACCAAGCAGCAATAGTCGAACTGAGGAAAAGCAAGAGCTTGGACGAGTCTCGCCTTTAACGGCAGGGGGAGCGTGCGCCGGTTTTTACTAAGCGATGCAAGCATCGCGTAGATTTTCCGACACACGCTCGTGACGTGCTCGTGCCACCCCAGATTGCTCTGAAGATGGACGCCGAGCGACTTCACCACTGTCGAGAAAGGAATAGACGTATCCGCCACTCTTATCGGAGGTAGGGAATCTTTATCTATAACATTGAGTGCACGCGAAGATCCTAAAAGCATACATTGCGTCTTCCCAGGGTTCAATAAGAGGCCGTTTTCCCTCGTCCATGCCACCACGCGTGCAATGTCGCGATTGATCTCGCAGATTCCCTCCTCAAGCCCATGAAGGGCAACGTGGAGGTACAACTGGAGATCATCAGCGTACTTGAGGAGCCTGGCGAGGTGAACGACATCATTGAGATCCCATAGGAAGAGTGAGAATAAGAACGGTCCCAGTACAGATCCCTGTGGAACACCAGAGAAAACATGCTCCCAAGAAGAAAGATTACCGTCCACCCTCGTCGCTTGATACCTCCCAGTGAGGTATGACCAGAACCACTGCAAGACTGGAGTGGAGAAATTCAATCTCTTGAGTTTCTCCATCAGCTTGCAGTGGTCAACCGTATCGAAGGCCTTTGAAAAGTCGAAGCAGACGAGGATGGTTATCTTGCGTTCATCCACTGCCCGCCTGACGTCTTCAGTGAGGGTAAGCAAGGCGGTCTGGGTAGACCGACCCTTGACGAACCCATGTTGGAAGGGGTCCTGAAGTCCACGACTACGGAGGAAGTCTTGAACGTCACGCAGGACCACCCTCTCAAGTACCTTAGACAATTCAGGGAGGAGTGAGATAGGACGGAGGTGTGAAGGTTCAGTGGGAGAAGATTTTTTAGGAATAGGTGTAACATAGGAGTGCTTCCAGAGCCGAGGAAAGGTAGAAGTGAGCAAAGAACTGTTGAATATACGGAGGAGTGTAGTGATGAGTGAAGGAGTGCATAGTGAAATGAAAGAAGAAGGAAGACCATCCGGAAGGATGGTCATAGAAGAGCGAAAGTTCAGAAGAGGAAATAGAGAGGAAGGAGTGACGTGTGAGAAATAAAATTTCTCGTCACTGTAAGGAGAAGAGGTAGAGAGAAAGTCGGGTGGAGAAGGAGGAGTTTGCGCATGCGCAGCGAGAAAGAATGAGTTAAGGAGTGAAGGAGTGAGGTTAGGAGGAAGTGACAGAGGACGTTTTGGAGTAGGAGTTATGTGGAACCGTCTAAGATCACGCCAGAGCGTAGCCGGGCAGTGGAGATTAGAGAAATGTTGGAGGAGGAACAACGAGCGTCCCTCCTCAATAATGATTTTAAGACGGTTGCGAAGAGATCTGTACTGGTTTAAAGCTATTGGACTCCTGGTCCTCAGGTAAGAGCGACGGAATGAATATTTAATTTTCATTAATTTCCTCACTTCTGGAGTGATCCATGGAGCGGATGGGCGCCTTGCGGTGACAGCTCGCAAAGGCGCCAGTCTATCTAATACATTGAGGAGCTCACCAGAGAAAGTGCTAACCAATCCGTCCACGTCATCTCCAGATAAACCCAGGACCAAAGAGGTTAGGTTATCCAGAGATGAGTGCAGTGCGGAGGGATTGACAGCGTGCAAGTTCCGGGAGACAATACTACGCCTACTCCATGAATCACTTGCATCATAGACAACCGAAATGAGGTCGTGCCCAGAAAGGAACGGCTCATTCGATTGCCCAGCGGATACAACACGTCCTTCGTCTCCAACAAGGCAGAGGTCAATCCTGGTGATGGAAGTAGCTGTGCGGTGAGTGCTGGAATGGTCAACGAGATGAAGATTTAATTGTGATATAAGTGACCGCAAGTAAATAGCATCAGGTGAGTTAGAATTCATACTAACATTCCAGTCATCGAAGATTAACCTCTGCTCGTATTCACAAGCATGATCGGCGAGGATCGGCTCGAAGATAGTGAGGGGAATGTGAGGCGGACGATAGACGACACCGACGAAGACACGGGTCGTCGGAGATAGTTTAAGCTCAACAAACAGAAACTCCACCCCAACATCGTCCTGCAACATAGAAGATGTAATAATACGAGAGGAGTAGTTACTCCGGACATAGAGGCATGTGCCCCCTCCTGTTCTACTAGAACGATCACTACGGTGCAGGGTGTAAGTATCTAGTGCGCAATGACAGCTCCGGTCACTCGGTCGCAGCCATGTTTCAGAGACAGCTATGAGGTCATATGAACTGGAATGAGTGAAGTGATGGTGAAATTGGTGAAAATGAGCTGGCAATGAACCAGCATTTAGATGACAGGCGGTAATTGTTGTAGATGGTCGAGTTGAGATGAGAGATGGTAGCCTTGGCGCAGCGCTTCATGTGAGTTTGCTTTGAATATCGGACAGTTCGGTGATGCGAATGATATCGGAATGAGAGTCTTTTTTTACAAGGATCTGGCCGTTACGATGCCAAATATGGCTGTAACCGTGCGACCGGGCTGCTGTTCTAACCGACCTGAGGAGGTCCCAGGTGGGGCGCGGGAGGAACTCGTTAATGTAGATAGGCCGTGCATCACAGGAAGAGTTCAGTTCGCTGGCAAGGAGAGATCGCTTCGCCCGCTTGGCCGCCATGAGGGCGCTCCTTTGCGCCGGTGAAGAGAGCCTCGCGAAGATGGAGCGAGGTCGAGCAGGGTCTTCAGCTCCGGGCATTCGGCGGGCCGTAGCAATATCTCCCTCCACCATGCTGAGTCCAAGGCCGGCAGCGACTCTGAGGACAGTCCCCTTGACACTCTCCTCGGGGGCTTCAGGGACGCCGGAGAGAATGACTTCGGTTGAGGCCATGGAGGCCTCGACCCGAGCCAGCCGCTGGTTGATGCGGGCGAGAACACCGGGGTCCGCAGCCAGTGAATCAGGCCCAGTAGGGCGATGAGTAGTAGTAGCCTCGAGAGCAGCGAGCCGAGCGTGGATAGCCTTGGTATCGACCTCGTGCTTCGTTGTAAGGGCTGCGACGTCGGAGTTAAGAACCTGGGTGGCTCCTTCCACGACGCCGAGCCGCGAGGTGATCGCTGAGAGGTCCGCGGAGATACGGTCGAGCCGAGCAGTGAGGGTGCCAGAAAGCTCGGCAGTTTCCCTGCGGTGGCAGATCTGTTCCTCCTTGAAACCCTGGATGGCAGTCACGCAAGCCTGCACCATGCTGACTAGCTGGTCCAGGGTGTTCTGCTGTGACGGCGAGAGAGCAGACGATGGAGGTGGTAGTGATGAAGGTGAAGGTGATGATGAGGAGTGACGCAGCTCAGCATGCGGCGATGACACTGCAGCAGCGTAGGACGCCGTGACAGCCGGCAGAGGTGGAGAGGCCGACCGGGAGAAGCTGGGCGGTGGGGACCGCGACAGCTGCGTCGACGGCGAGAACGGAGCCGCTGGCGGCGCCACCGGTAAGCTCGACAGCGAGCCGGCAGGTGACGTGGAGGAGGAGGAGGGGGGGGTTCCCTTCACACCCCCGCTCCTAACCACCCGCTAGTGTGCGCCCGTGCAATAGATGAGCGCTCCAGCACGGTTCAGGACTTTGTGCAGGGGTAAGCAACCCGGGTGGAATTCCTTTTTACAAGGGATGCACCGCAGGAAGTCCTGCTTGACCACCTTATTACATTTCCCACACTTAACCTTCATCGTCGCAATGTTTTTAGAGGGATCCATGGTGGTACATATCACGAGGGCCGGAGGCGAGTACCTATTGGCCAAAAGACTTGTCCAGGCAGCAGGAGCCAATCAGGACAAGGAGCCCGGCCAATGAGCGTGCAGGACGAGATGACGTAGGGAGATGGCCGTACTTCACGTCCTCGTTTGATCGAGCACGATCGACAATATTTCGATCGCGAAAACCGCTCAAGGAGGCGGCGGAAAAGGCACGATTTATATCGCGGCGTGCCCGCAGCGTAACACCAAACGCGGAAATGTACCCCTAGGACGTCCCTCCACACAATAAAGCTATTTAAACACCACTAAGTCGCACTGATTTATTTTAACGTCTTCTCAGAGAGAGAGAGAGAGAGTCAGTGCTACGAGGCTATCTTAAGCTGGCGGCTCGCGCCGACCCTCTCTCTCTCTCTCTCTGTCACCTTGTCTCTCGCCCTAGCTTTCTTCTACGGCGCTATCTTACGTTGACGGACCACCAGGCCCTTCATTATTTCTCTCACTCTCGCTCTCTCTCTATCTCTATCGCCCGCCGGTCCAATCATAGCTTGGCTAGAGTTTTGGTATGGCGGCGAGATTACACCTACCGCTTCCGCGCTTCACGATTGGCAGATCATTATTAATTAATACCTCGAAAACTAACCTGGCATATGTTACTTTTGATGACTCCTTTCGACTCAGAAAAATCAGTCGCACATGCCATTCTTGTTTTGACCTCCAACTGTGGGACACCCTGTATGTAAGGTGGTTAAAGATAAAAAGGTGGTTCAGTTGGGGGCGGGTCTTGGCCTAACGGCCGCGGCAACACGTCACTGATGAAACGGCAAAAAAGTGTGTTTACACAACCCAGACTCAAATTTTACGCGAAATAAGTGTTACATTTTGCAAATTTCTTTTGTTAACAACTTTTTAACGAACAATGAGCGACGGCTAAAACCTTCTAAAGGTCACTCAGGAGAGTGACCTTGACAACATATGTCAAGGTCAAGGTCATTGGAGGTGGTTCCCCTAAACAGCATATTTACCAATTTCTTTTTCATAAGCATTTGTCCCAATTTGTATGACGTGAAAAAGTTATCACAAGTAACGTTTTGTCCTCTAAGTCCGGAAGTCAAATCTAAAGTTACACGCATTCCTTGATTTTTTTCAGGTGCTGCTCCAACTATTTTTCCCGTATAAATTTGAGATTTTAGCATATAAGAAGTAGCACTATCGCAAATCGTCCATATTTTTATGCCATATTTTGCTGGCTTACTTGGAAGGTATTGTTTGAAAGGACAACGTCCTCTAAATCCAACCAATTGTTCATCGACTGTTACGTTTTCACCAGGATTATATAATTTTGGTAGTATTTGTACCCACTTCTCAAAAAAATCTCTTATAGGTGCAAGTTTATTATTTTCCCTTCGTTCTTGTCGATCACTTCTATTATCAAAGCGTATTACCCGTGATATGCGACAAAAAAGTTTGAGTGACATCGTTGCACGGAAAATAGGTCTTCCTGTTTCTGGATTCCACAAAGATTTAGTTGCTTCACCGTGTGACTTGTAAACGCCAGCTAAAAACAATAAACCTACATATGCCTCTAGGGTCACAATATCCAGTTCTTCCCAGTTATTGCGGTATACTCTTTGGCCTTCAGCATTAGTCATTTTCAAAATAATATTCATAAGAGAAGTGTTCATAATGACTAGAAATGCAGATTTTATATCTTGCACTCTGGAAATAGCTTATCTAGTTGGACCCGGATTAAATTTTATTAAATTTTTAGGCACGACCGCAGGGAGTTCCTTATGCTCTCGATCGAGCAAAAAGTGTAACGGACGATTATCTCCGAAACTATTCGAGATATCCAAAAACCCTTTTGGATCTTTATGTTTCATAACAAGATCTAAATGTATGTATGTATGTGTGTGTGTGTGTGTCCACTCTAGCGTCTAAACGGCTGAACGAATCGAAGTAAAATTTACACGGAAAATCCAGTTACACCCGACGAGGATCCATTAACAATTTCGATTCGATCCGACTTCCGGTTTCAAAATGGCGGGCATTTTAAATATTAAAAAATTCATAAAAAATCTGTTATAAGAGCAAAATAATTGAAATTTTGCAGAAATATGTAAAATGATGACAACTAATAACATGAATTTTTTCAAAATTTTTCAGCAAAACGGTACAAAATGGCGCACTAATAAATATTTTTATCGACTCTAGCGCCTAAACGGCTGAACGGATAAAGCTGAAATTTATACGAAAAATCCAATTCTTCCTAACATAGATCCACTAACAATTTCGAATTGATTCAATTTCCGGTTTCGAAATGGCGGTCATTTTAAACATCAAAAAATCATAAAAAAGCTGCTGTAATAGGGAAACAATTCAAACTTTGCAAAAGTATGTAAAATAGTGACAACTAAAAAGGGATAGGCGAGCGCAGCGAGCCGACTTCCTGTGCGAATCATTACCGCGGTCGTGCCTAGTACGAAACAGCAAGGCTGTTTCGTTGGGGGGGCCCCAGCCGCCCTATAGCTGGTCACTTCTTACTCTACCATGCCGAGGAAATGGCTCTAATGACCAAGTAATATTTTTATTTTTTGACTCACAGATTTGCACCTCTTGTGCTGTATTACCAGTATCCTGATTATGATCTGCATAATCATCATCCGATTCAGATGGCTCATAATTGTCATCGCTTGTATGATTTTCTTCTTCTGAAATTTCTTCACTACTATCACTTTCGTTAGTGTACACTTCTGACATTGTTTTGTCAGAAAATTATTCAACAATAGTTATTATAGAAAACAAAACGAGCGCACAATAAGAATAGATAAATGTTGTACGGTATTGCTAGAATGCGTATTGCGTACTTACAATTAGTCGAAACTGTTGAAATAAAAGCTAAGCGGCACGGAGCCGCTACGCGACGAAAGACAAAAACCGGAAAAAAAAAGACGGTGGCGGTCGACGTAGCGTTAAAATTTCTTATATGTATATTATAGTTCACAGCAACAACGATTACACGATTACAAATATAATTTTAAAACTTTCTGTATTACTTCATACATCGTCAGGATGACCCGAGGAATATATAGGCACAAAACAAATTTTTAGAAAAATTAAAAAATATTGTATATTAACAGAACATACAGTATTAAAGAAGTACACGAAAAATGTAAATACATGAAATATGATAGAGAAATATTCAAAAACATAGCGTATATGAAAACGTAATCTTCATTTCGGGTCATATTGACCCGAGGAAGACAGCAGGCTTAAAAAGTAAAAACAATTTTACTCATTTTCAAAAAGTTTTAATTGTGAAATTTTGAAAAAAGTGATTAAAATCATTTAATTTGTTTTTTTATGATAATGTTAAGTTATATATAGTGGTATCTCTCTGTAGTTATAAATGAATAATACTCACCACACTCCATTTCGTTACTTTGATTCATCTAAAATAAAGATATGAATAAATAATGTACATATATTCAGAAATTTACTAGCCAGCGTTTCTCTTGTAAATGGCAGCTATGGGAAAAAAATGAAAGAAGAAAAAGTGATACTGGTTTTTATAAACAATGTAACGAGGCATATAAATGTTTCGTGTTCATACTATTTTTTGAGTAATAAAGGTGACCTTAATTTTTTTAAATAGTATGGTATATATTTTTTTATATCATATGAAAGTGTGCATCAAAACAAACTCAACGATGTACCATATCATGACCTTGAGACGCACTCAAGGTCAAGAACAAGAGATTATTGTACATATTCGTATTACTGTACTTACTAGTATTTTTTATTCGTATGTCTACATTTCGTATTCAACGTGGCTTCCATTTGCTAGGATACACTCTTGTGCCCTGTCCAATATACTTTTGGTTGCTTCTGCTATGGTTGTTTGAGGTATTGATGCGCATGCGTCTGTTATTTTTTGCTTTAAATCGTTGATATTTAAAGGTGGTGTATCGTAGACGATATTTTTAACAGTTCCCCATAAAAAGAAATCGAGAGGAGACAAATCTGGGTTGAGTCTGTGTGTAGTATTGTGTGTAGTAGATAAAGTGTATCCTAGCTAATGAAAGCCACGTTGGACACGAAATGAAGCCATACCAATAAGAAATACTATTAAATACAGTAATACGAATTGGTACAATAATCTCTTGTTCTTGACCTTGAGTGCGTCTCAAGGTCATGATATGGTACATCGTCGAATTCGTTTTGATGCGCGCTTTCATATGATATAAAAATATATATACCATTCTATTTAAAAAAAATAGGGTCACCTCCATTTCTCAAAAAATAGTACGAACACGAAAGATTTATATGCCTCGTTACATTGCTTATAAAAAACAGTATCACTTTTTCCTCTTTCATTTTCTTCCCATAGCTATAATTTACGAGAGAAACGTTGGCTAGTAAATCTCTGAACACCCTGTATACATACACGCGTGTCCCAAAAGTCCCGGAACGGTCAAATATCTCGAAAATGAAAAGTTTCTGAAAAAAATTTTTCAGGCAAAAGTTGTAAGGTTTCAAAAGTTCTATTGACTGGCCATATCAGTTTGACCTTGAGTTGATCCGTGAAGGTCACGTCAAGGTCAACATGATTTTTTTCAAATGCAGTGTTAAAGCTGATAGTAATACCTTCTCAAGAATGTGGTTGATGACCTTTTTTTTGGTAAACTTTCCGAGTTATGAGCTTTCAAAGATGTTGTGCCGCCAGCATTAGCATTATTCAGGATGTACCACGTGGAGGTTGCATGGTCGGACTTTACATCCCAGTGTGTGTGTGTGTGTGTGTTCTGTGTGCATGTGTTTAGTTGGATGACGTTTAATGAAGGTGTTCAAACTGATGTCCCCCAACTATTTGACAATCCCCTAGTCTAATATAAAAATTATCGAGTACATTTCGTATTGCATCACGTGTAATCAGAGTAACTTCATCCACAATACGATTCCGAAGCTCTTGTATATTGTAACGTATCGCCTTTCTTACCTTTTGATTTCACGTTACTTTTTCCTCCTCGTTCGGTCTTTTTGGGACTGGCAGTGGAAGAGGGATGCAAATGAAAAGAATTTCGCGAAATGTCACGTTAACTTAGTTTATTGAATGCGTTTCTCTTTTCTTCTTTCGGTTCGCGTTCGATCAGCTGATCGCTTTCGGGTTTGTTTATCTTCGGTCACTCTCGATTTTCCCACGCACACACTCTCTCTCATACACACCGCTCACGCATACACTTATTCTATGTCTTATCCCACTGGGATTTGAGGATGTTTACTTTTGTTGCCTAATTGGATCAACTGCTACCTCGCTTCTAATTGCCCTGGCGCCGACACACGCGTATAAATGATTTTAAATCAAACACTTGCTTGCACTCCGAATTTTTAGATTTATCGCAACACTATAAGTCTTCGAAACTTTGAGAAAATTCTCGGTCTTGAGCTATGCGTTCCTTCGCTATATAAAGTCCTATTCCCACCCTTACCTCATCTCGAGAGATTTGAAATTTCTTACCTAATTGGGTCCCCCCCGTGCGCACCTTTCGTCGCGCGCCGCTGGCCTCGCTCGGCCTTGAACTTGCCGATCGGCATCGGCCCGCGTCGTCACCGCTCGGGCTTCCTCGTTCCTAACCGTCTCCATTTCTTCTACCCTTTCTTTCTTGTTGACGACTTTCCGAAATCTAAATTTAGCCTGCCTCCCGTTTCTTATGTTACTTCTGATCTATTGTCCGCTTAATCTAATTTCCTCGCCTGCCTATTTCTATTTCTCATCCGATTCCTTTTTAATTTTAAGTATTTTTACTGATTTCTCGCGTTACGTTACAATATTTACGGGCTTTGTAATATAAACTTTATTTTTCAAATGCCCCCACAAAAAGTAATCTAGTGGATTCAAATCGGGCGATCTTTACTCTGATTACTCGATAATTTTTATATTAGACTAGGGGATTATCAAAAAGTTGGGGGACATCAGTTTTAACACCTTCATTAAACGTCATTCAGCTAAACACATGCACACAGAACACACACACTGGGATGTAAAGTCCGACCATGCAACCTCCACGTGGTACATCCTGGATAATGCTAATGCTGGCGGCACATCATCTTTCAAAGCTCATAACTCGGAAAGTTTTCCAAAAACCAAGCTCATCAACCAAATTTTTGAAAAGGTATTACTATCAGCTTTAACGCTGCATTTTAAAAAATAGGGTGTTCTATTTAAAAAAATCATGTTGACCTTGACGTGACCTTGACGGATCAACTCAAGGTCAAACTGATATGGCCAGTCAATAGTACTTTTTAAACCTTACAACTTTTGTCTAAAAAATTTTTGTCAGAAACTTTTCGTTTTCGAGATATTTGACCGTCCCGGGACTTTTGGGACACGCGTATATCCGACACATGCGTAAGGATCTAATATACAGGGTGTCCGCTTCCTATATGTCAGGAGCTAAATCACGTGTAGCCAGGAATAAATAAAGCCGAAAGGAGTCATAAAAGGTAACATAAGGTAGGTAAGTTAACGAGTTATTAATTATAAGAGATGGGCAAATCACGACGCGCGGAAGCGGTAGGCGGCTCGTCTACATACGTGGGCCACGAGCTCGGGCGCCCCACCCGCTCGCTACTCGCCTCGCGCCGCTAGATTAGCATGGTTGCGGCTCGCCGCCTACCGCTTCCGCGCGTCGTGATTTGCCGAACTCTTATAATTAATAACTCGTTAACTTATCTACCTTATGTTACCTTTTATGACTCCTTTCGGCTTTATTTATTCCTGGCTACACGTGATTTAGCTCCTGACATATAGGAAGCGGACATCCTTTATATTGTATATCTATATTATCTTTCATATGTTGTAAAATTAATTTATTATATGAGTTAATTCTTAATTCGTTTAAATTATGTTTTAAAAATACTGTTGGGCGTTTTAAATTGTATTGAATAATTTTAATATATTCTTCTTCGTTACATGCTATTGTTACGTCCAGTGGCGTAATAAAGTTTAAAGTGGTCTGTTTTTGGTCCGGCCTTGCGACCTTTACCGGGGATAGACCTAAGGAACGTTGGTTAGTTATGGCAGGGTGAGTAAAGAAATGCAAAGGTAAAGGCTGAAGAGGTATATTGTCATTCTATTGTAATAACCTCAGGTACGCATATCTCTTCGATTACCACGGTTGGTTCAGGAGGTGGTGGAGGAGGTTCGAACGTATAAATATAAGTATTAATGTCGTTTTTAAATATGATTTGTGTTGTACCCGCGAGTCGCCTAAGCGACACAGCAGTATCGTATTCAAGGCCGCCTTCCGAAAAGGCGACCAAAAAGTAATGTATAAGCATTGCATCACCCGAGTGCCTGGACATTGCGAGTCCCGAGCCTAAGATGCAATTCAGCGATTCTCCCTCCTTAGCGCCGAACGCTAAGGAGTGGCACGCACAGAAATAAGGAAACGAATAGACAGATCATCGAGAGCGAGCAAAGAGTTAGGAGGGTTACTTGTGCCTCACCAATAACCAGTTATTTAATAAAAGTCATACTTATACTCAAGAAGAACCTGATCTATACCTCAAACACCACCTTCCTTCCGCTTCCAAAGGTAACCGGTAGCCGGCTTACGAGCGCGGGTTACCACACAATGTAATTACTTCAGGATCTCTTATCTCCTCTATTATTACAGTGGGAGGTTGTATTATATGGGTATAAATGTAAGTGTGGGTGTGGTCTCGAAAAACTACTTCATTTTCGCTCTCAATGATTTCTGTTGGATAGAAATCTAATAATAAAGTATTTCCTTCTGCCTCTAGGTTGGGTGGAGGTGGATCAGCGGTTTGGGTGGTGGGATTTTCCAAAAAACCACGCCGTTCTTTCTCTTCTCTGAGACGAGCTCGTAGCTGTCTCTCTCGGACCTTTCGTCCACCGCGTTTCCCTCTTTTCCTTATACCAATTGGCATCTACCAGGGAATTTAATTTTAGTTTAAGACTATAAATTTTATTGACTACCCTTGTTAGTTCGCCGGTGCAGGCGAAGTCGCAGCAGGTAGGCAGCTTGTGAGGTGTTGTAACGAGAGCGCCGGCGTCCGGATTGGCGCTTGTCGCTTCTCGATTACTTTCCTCAAAAGCGCTGAGTATGCGTAGCGTTAAGAAGGATAGTTTATTTTAAATGTTCTAAATTTCCAGATTTTGTTGGTTATTGTTTCATCGGTTAGGCAATAGGCAATTTCTTGGAAGTAATAACGTGAGCGCCAGCGTCCAGATTGGCGCTTGTCGCCTTTCGTTATTTCCCGTAAGCACCACTACGCTTACCATTAGAAACGATAATCAACTAATTTTGCTAATCGGGGTTTATAATGAAGGCGGGATGTAGCAGATGGGAAGGAATAAAATATTCTTCCTTCTTTGGAACTGGAGTATCTGGTCGTAGTTACCGGAACTCACTCGATCGTTCAGACGTGATTGGATTGATTATTAAGAAATAACCAGAATGTTTAGTAAATATAGTTTAATAAAATCTCAATACTGACTTCTGAACTTTTCAGAGATATACAGAATAAAACGCCGATGCCGACTACCGAACTTAACTGATCGCAGGATGAAAGCAGAAACAAGAATGTGTCGTCGGGGTGCGTGCAGCTTGTTTTAAAGATTTAGTCAGTGGGTGGTTCGTTATCCTATTGGTTAGTTAGTTTTAGTTTTGGGGGTGGACAGTTTCTTATTGGTTTTGGAAAAGTTTAGATTTTTCCTATTCGTGGATTTAGGAAACAATGTTCCTTCTATGTGGAGTGAGTTGGAGGTGGAAGTGGGTGTCGGGTGAAGGAAAGATGCGTTTTCAAGTGGAAGCCGTAAATTTGGTATTTATGGGTTAGTTTTAGGACGACTGAGTGCCAGGGCATGTTTAGAAATCTGACTCCTAGTATACAGATATGCGACGATCTGGCGCACTCTGAAAGAGGGAATTGAAAGAAAGGAAAAATTTTCGATGGAACCACTGGCAGACAGTCTGGTCTATTGTCTAATTCTTAGTCTTAGGTTTCGACGAGGAAAATGAGAAAAGTCACGTACGCAGGACGTAACACCCGCGTTGTCCAGAAGGTATAACCGCTTTGGGCCACAGTCTCGGGCAAAGCGGTTTTTTGCTAACATTTCCTAAATTGCTTATATCTTCTTTATTAATCTTCAGAAGCAAATAATAAGAATGCGATTTGAAAGTACATTAAATTTACTAACCGTTGTTACGTCCCGGGGAACAATAACAATAATTATATTAATAAATGAATAAAATGGTAAAGAAAGGAAAGACAAAGATATTTTACCTCTTTTGGGGTTTTCCTGGGATGAGGAAAAGAGTGTCGTGAGAGGGAAAAAGAGAGAAGTTAAATAGGGAGAATATTTTGTACAGGCCACGGTTTTTGAAATAGTAATTTCACTTAAATGAGACCCTTTTCCCAGATCGCCTTGACCTTCCCATTTACAGATAAACCTCAAATTACACCCTTTCTTTCTGTTAGTTAATTTATCCTCACAAGAACGACAGATTGACAGCGCGCTCGTGAAGGAATAAAATATCGCAGAAAGAGAGAGACAAATCTAAATTCCAGAGAGAACGCAAACTTACTGCGCGCTCAATGGGATGAACGCAGATGAATGCGCGCATCAAAAACTCAATGAAACTGATTACAATTATTATTGGGGGAGGTCAAGGGAATGTATATACTTAATTAGGTATAGGAAAAAAGAGAACGCAGATGAATGCGCGCTCCTTATTATTATTCAAAGAAAAGGTTAGAGGAGAAAAAGGAAAACAAAAAGTTTATGATGAACAACAACAATTTACACATGAATTTAATTAGTAAATAGTGAAAAACCAACTTACAATTTCTTAAGTGATTCGTTTAAGGAAGATCTGGTCAAGTCTTCGACTAGTTAGGCTCTTAATGTGATTTTAGAGAAAAACGAAATGAACTTAGTTTGAACGAAATTAAAATGTTTAAGAGAACTTCTTGAATACGAATGGTGGCGAGCCGCGCTCGGCCATCGCTTTTAAAAACTAGCCATCCACTAAAACCCCTCCTAATTTCCGAATTTAGGCCCTTCATTGGCCATAGGTCTTTGAACTTCGGGGGTGCATAGTGGGGACTAGGTTTTCCTTATGATCTAGGCAGGAGTGGGAGTTGGTGCATTCGCAGCCCAGCGTAGGCATAAGCGTGCTCCCAAGTCCCCTCCCTTGTCTCTTTGATCGCGTCTTACTTATTAATTTTCTTAGCAATTAACTTGCTTAATTAATTAATTAACATTTACATGCGTTCATGCAACATTACATTTTCTCACTCATACTACACTAAATCACACATACACTCTCATGCTTTTATTCTTGTTGTTTAATTATTATTTAAAGTGTTGAATAATAATAGTTGCCTACTACTCACTCTCAGTTTTCTATTACATGCATACTACATTTTACTTCTTCATGCATCTATACCTTCACCTTAGATTTAATCTTATTATTAACGTTATTTATTTATCCGTGTTGTTTATTCCTTCCTTATTTAATGATATATTTTATTATGTGGAATTTTATATTACTTCAATAATCAACATGATAATATTCATTTGTTTAAACATTATTTAACCATCTATAAGGAAGAAAAGTACCAACATTATTATTTACGAAATGCATTCTCTTAATTTTCTATAACGGACTGTACCGCGTGCCTTGTATGGCGCCTTTGTTCGAGGGTTGCGTACGTGACTTAGGCGATGTGCGTTCGAGAGTTTGTATATATTAGAAAAACTAGACTTCGGTGGTGTCCGATTTTACGGGTAGGCGCACGGTTTATTTCTTCTTCTTCCGTGGGACGTCGATGCATTATTCGACGCCACACGGAAAATTCCAACGCCTATGTCTCGTACTCTTTACGAGATTTATGACAGTCAATGACCTGAGGTTTTTACCCGTCTGCCGTGCAGACTTTTACTTTATTAAATTGAGATTCTAAATATTCCTCAGGTAATTGGCGGACATAACACCTCCCCCCTTAGCTTGAACGTACAAGGTGAGCCTTTACGTTCAACGTAATCAGAGTAATTTAAACTAAGGACAAAACTACTACTATTACGGAAACTAATTAAATAAAAGATTCGAAAAAAGAAGTACATTCAAGAATACATATATTTATATGAGTATAATGATTTTTACTTATTTGGGCTCATGATTACGACTATAACGGATTCTAGACTCCCCCTGGCTTTGTGATCTAATCGGGACCCATTTACGGTCTAGGAGGGCAGGATAATGCTTATGATAATGTTGGCGGCACTCATGGCTGTCCGCCGCAATCTTCTTTCGCCACAGCAAAATCCGAAAACAACATCGGCAGGCCGCTTTATCTATCGACCAGTCCTCTGCTTGGCACATTCCGTGCCAGGTGTCGTACCGCCGGTAGATCCCAAGGTGTTTATATTCGTTCCCCCACCGGGGGTAGCAGTCCGGGCACAGGAGCCCCTCGTTCCAACTCGTACTCCATATGTACTCGACCTCGTCCATGAATCCTAGGCAAAACGATTCTTCCAAAATTGCCATTTTCTGAAAAATATAGTGCTCTGTATGAGTTGAGGCTTGTTAAAATTTTGTGGTATATAGGGTTGTTGGAGGTTTTCATTGGAAAGCTTTCATATACGGCGCTTGTGGAAGGCTTTCCCGCGGAGTTTCACCGGGGTTGGCCTCCTCTTGTAATATCGGCGCATGTATTGTTTATTGTTTCGAATATGGTGAAGGTGTTCCAGAATTTTTGCCAGGTATCCCTGACCATTTGATGGATGATAGCCTTGCCTAGGAAATCGGCGAGGCCCAATCTTTGGGTTAGACCCCTTTGTTCGACGTTCCCTCGAGCCACCGTGTTTGATACTGCCGGTCCTTCCACCGGGAACCTTCTTGGAGATTTCTCGTTTTTAGCGTGCCCATTGTTTACAACGGACACGTGTGATTGCATTCTACAATAGGCTGTGCATTAATTGTTATTTCGCATTTGGTTGCCTTGATGTTGCCGTATCTCGAATGCTGAAGTAAATGGATGTAGACTTTGTTGACGACAGGTTTATATTCCGGGAGGTTACATTCTCCGACATCTAATAACGAGATGGTTGTTATATTGGAGTGGGGCGATCCGTAGTCATATACTATTAACCCTTGTCAATATGTATACCCAAAAATAGAATAAAGATGATTCCGGCCTTGATGCTGCAGTCTTAGATTGAAGTGCGCACGCGGTTTACAAAAATGATTTAAAATAAATTTACTATTTTAATTTGTTAATTTATACTATAAATTAGAATGTCGTAATTTGTTAGTATGTTTTATAAATTAGAATATTTTAGTTTGTTAGGATGCACTATACGGGTCCCGTATAGCGGTCACCGAATTTTCCTTTTACAGGTTCTTTGAGGAGGAAAACTCGATCACCTGTTTGAAAGTTACGCGATACGATTTTTGTAATACTCTTTAGATTTATTTTGGATGCTATTAATTTTCCCAAGCTATTTGTTTTGACTTATGTTTGTTTTGGGTCACGCCCTTGTGACCCCTAGTGCGGACGAATGAGCCTCTTCGATGATACTTTTACGATGTCCCTTTCGGGTACCTGTACTAGATCGTGGCAAATTATTATTTTACAAGGAAGTCCGGTTAACGATGTGCGTAATTTAGAGATGATCGTTTTCCAGCTGAAATCGTCGATTTTTTCGCTTTTTGCGATGCTTATGGTTTCTAAATTTTCCTTTTTAATTTCTTCGCGGAGTTCCTTCAAAGCGTCATCTAAATTGCTCATGGTCAGTTTATCCCCTTCAGTTTCTTTACACGTTAATGCTATATGATATTTATCAGCGTCTTTGTATACTCGCAGGAATCTAGATTCTTGACTGCGGAAATTCGGTAACGTTTTATATTTCGCAATCTGTTGTGAACCTTCATCACACGGGTGCCCATCTCGCGTTAGGAAATATAAGTAATTATCTTTGCGCATATCCAACCAATTCCTATTATTTATTAAATTATCTTTACATGTTCGCGTTTCTATCCGCGGAATGTCAGTAATATTTTCGTTTTCCTCGACTATAGTATCGTTATCGCCCTCATCGCTATCGCTGCTACTGTCGCTATTGCTATCAGCTTCGGTTTCTGACCCGCTATCACTATTTAAGTCGTCATCCATTTCGTCCTGGTCTTTACCTCTATCGAAAACTAATCTATCGACCAAATGCAATAACTCTAACGGAAATCTCGGTGTTTCTCGCGTCTCGCGTGTTTCGCGGCTTTTATCGGTTGGTGGTGCTTCGACCCTTGATGTAATTACCGGTTCAGGGGGTTTTTCGCGGTGTATTTCTGCTTTAATTACTGAATTTTCTGAGCTAATTATGCTTTCATCACCTAATTGTTCTTCTTTTTGTGATTCTAATGGCGCGGCGCGTTTTATTTCGGGAGTTTTTCCTATTGCCGATGTAGGATCTTCGATTTCAAATGGTTTAACTATTTCTTTAGTTCTGGTACCTGTTACAGCGGGTAATTGACTTTGTGTCTCGTTAGTATTTAAAGGCGTAAAAAATTCTTCTTGTTGTCGGTCGGTTAGTGAATACGGCGTGTAACGATCTTCCTTTTGCGCGCGGCTCCGCGTCATAATCGGTTCTCTTCTCTCAGTTATCGGTAGTTCTGGAGTTCTCGCCCGAGGGTTTTCTGATTCTTGAATGACCTTCCGTGGTCGTCCCCGTTTCCGCACTGTTACGTGTTCATCATTTATTTCCGGTTCGGGTTCCTCGGGGTTCGATGACCTTTGCAGGTTAATAGGTTCGGCAGGTACGAAATCTTCCCGACGCGTGCGACTTCTAGTCCGGATGGGTTCTTCCCTCGTTCCTCGTTCAGGTAAGGGTGGATCAGTCTCGTCTCGCGGTCTATCAGTAGTTTGATAAGGTGAGGGGCGTTTTTCTTTCTGCGTCTTACTGCGAGTTGTTACGGGGTACGCGTGTCCTTCGGATACAGGGTTTCTTGAAAGCGCGTCGGCATTTACGTTAGTTTTTCCTGCTTTATGTATAATTTCGTATTCATACTCGGCTAATTTCAGTCTCCATCTAATAAGTCGCGAAGTCGGATCCTTTACACTATGCATCCAGATTAATGGTCGATGGTCAGTCACGAGAGTAAATTTTCGTCCATACAAATAAGGTCGGAAGTGTTGTACTGCGTATACTATTGCTAGAGATTCTTTTTCTATCGTAGAATAGTTCCTTTCGGCTTCATTTAAGGTTCGTGAGGCATAGGCAATTGGTAAATCCTTTCCTATTTGTCCCTGACTTAAAATGGCACCTATGGCGAAACCAGATGCGTCGGTAGTAACTACGAAGGGTTTCGTAAAGTCTGGATATTGTAAAATTGGCTCGCTACAAAGGAGGTTTTTCAACGTTTCGAAAGAGTTTGTCTGTTTTTCGGTCCACTCGAAAGGAATATCCTTTTTTAAAAGTTCCGTTAGTGGTTTAGCTATTTTGGAGAAGTCCTGAATAAATCTACGGTAGTATCCGGCCAACCCTAAGAATTGTTTTATGTTTTTAGGGTTTTTAGGTGTCGGGAAATTCCTGACTGCTATTAACTTTTCGGGATTTGGTCTTACCCCTTTTTCCCCAATTATATGACCCAGGTACGTTACTTCTTTCTTCAAAAATTCACATTTATCAGGTTGTAATTTGAGATTAGCTGCGCGTAACCGTTCCATTAATTTGTTAAATTTAATTTCATGTTCTTCTAGAGAGCTAGCGTACACAACAATGTCATCTAAATAAACAAAAATTTCATTACCCTGCATACCGGTTAAGACTCTATCCATTAATCTTTGAAATGTCGCCGGTGCGTTTTTCAAACCGAAAGGCATTCTATTAAATTCAAAGTGACCATGAGGGGTCGAAAAAGCAGTTTTATGACTATCGTTTTCATGCATCTTAATTTGATGAAATCCTGAGGCTAAATCAAATACTGAAAAATATTTGGCTCCCCCTAGTTGATCAAGAATTTCGGTTATGTTTGGCAATGGGTACGCATCACCGATCGTTTTTTCGTTTAATGCGCGAAAATCAAGAACCATTCTCCAGCGCTTGTTCCCTCGTGAATCGGCCTTTTTGGGTACTATCCACACGGGAGTGTTATACGGTGATTCCGATTCCCTAACTATGTCTGCTTCCAATAATTCCCCGACTTGTTTGTTTATCTCGTCTTTATGGATTGATGGAAAACGATATTGTCGCGTATTTATAGGTTTATCGTCTGTAGTATTTATTCGGTGCTGCAAAACTTCAGTGTATCCTAATTTCTCCTCAGGTAAATGAAATCTATCCACGTTATCGAATATTAATCCTTCTACGCTCAGTTCTTCTTCCGAATTTAAATGATCCAATCGCAATAATTCTTTTATTCTAGTTGCGCGTTCCTCAACCCGTTTAATTTCATCGTAATTATTTCTAATCGCGAAGCATCTAGAATCTTTACCCTTTGCATTAATGGTTTCCTTATTTTTTGATTCTGCAATCTTGTCAATTTCTATTAATTTTATGGACGGTATTAAAACTCTAACATCCTCTTCAGTAGTATTCGTGATTCTCAGGTGAGCTCTGTCATCCCTACCAACCTTTACTAATGCATTTCCGTTTCGTTAGATTTCCCGGAACTATTACCGCTGCCTTTATTTTCAATGTTAATTTTATTACTGCAGACCCCGCTGCACGGGATCCCATCTTTTAATAATTTCTTACCTTTCATTTTCTTTCCCTCATTTTTGTCGAGGTAATATTTATTTTCTCCACCGAGTCTTTGCTCGTGGCTAATCTTATAATTTTCCCCCTCATGGGAGGTTTCAAATAATTCTGTGTAATGAACCTTTTCATATTCATTTTCATTTTCATTTTCATTTTCAATTTCATTCTCATTCTCATTTTCATTTTCATTTTCATTTTCATTTTCATTTTCATTTTCAATTTCATTTTCATTTTCGTATGTCCTTCCATACGTTTTTATATTTTTATTTTTGCGGCCATAGCACTCATAATGCCAGCCGTTTTTTATAATTCCATATCTATCCCCATTATTAGTTTCCTTAAATTCGCGCTTATGATTACATTTTACCTTTTCATTTGGGCTTATCCATTGTTCATGCCAAGTATCGTAATTTTCGCGTGGTTTTTCGTAGGACGCTCTGCCTATTCCGCGCTCATAGCGTCCGGCTGAGCGTGGCAAATATCGTTTCCCTGATCGTCATAACCTTCTCCTTCGACCTCATTTTCTCGAAAATCATTGCAATTACAAATTCTGACGGGCCGCGTCGGTTGCCCCTTAGTAGCGTTCGTTCGATTGTTAGATTTTGAAATATCTTGCGGTCCCGATCCTAAGTTTCGCGGTTGGTTATTATCCCGACGATTCGTATCTGGATTGTAATTATTTCCGGAGGGCTGCACGTAATTCGGTCGCGGATTTTGATAAAAATTTCGTTGTTCATAGTTATTTTGTCGCGGATACTGATTTGGATTTTGATTATTACTATTATTCCGTTGTTGATATGGATTATTAAAATTTTGATTTCCGAAATTTCTCTGATTCTGTTGGCCGTTGTTCCACACATACACGCACGTACGCTTGCACACACCCACACTCGCACGTACACGCACGCACATACACACAGACACACGCACACGCACACACATTGAAGCGTAAATCCGATCGAGCAACCTCCACGTGGTACGCTTTGGGTAATGCAAATGCCGGCGGTATCGTAGAAACATACTCGGTTGAAGTCAATAAATTCCTTACTGTACCTAAATTGATGTTTGTTTCTGCAAACAATATTTTAGTAAATTTTGAAAAATTTGGTTTTTCTACAAAATCTTTTTCTTGAGAGAAAATAACATTTTGATCACTAAAGAAGTTATGCAATAATCATTTAAAGAAGCTGTGAAAGCGAAAAGCACTTTCGTGGTTCTTAAAGAGGTGATCCTCTCTCTTTTTCGACACGTATGTAATGTTTGATCATTCGGGATACAGAAACCATAAATCGGAGGAACTTGAAATTTTGCACACTTGTTGTAGGTATTCTGCTCTTCAAAAAAACGTTGGTTTCGTGATGACATCATCATTTTTCTGGCAATGGCAGAATCTTTTGTGAAAAAGGTGAAAAATGCCGTTTTTTAGGTTTCTTTAAAAGTCGGTTGTTCATGTTAAAAGGACGATGGAGCCAATAAATTGCCAAACATTCTTAAAGGAAACATCTTCAACTTTCTGAATCTACCCTCAGGATCATCATACGACCATTTGTTCACGAGTTACAGACGTTCAAAGAAAAAGCGCCTTTTTTGCTTTGATCGCCTATAACACAGTCAAAAAAAATCGTACGATAATGAATGAGAGCGCAAATTACAAAGGAAAGAATGTTTTATCAAAGTCACGGAGTAGGTTTAGTCAGAAAAATTTATTTGACTCCGTGGAACACTTCAAAGTTGAAGAAAATTTTTTTAATTTTGCTTTTGTCATTTTCAACTCGAAAAAAACTATAGTACTGAACGATAAACAAAATTTTGCACCGAGATTCAGAAACTACAATAAACAAGCTCTAAAGTGCTATTTTTTTCACAATTTTAGGACCATTTTTTACGGAGATACAGCCGTGTGAAAATGACCAAAATTTTCACGAAATTTTAGTGATGCTTTAATTTTTGGGACCAGTGTACATTCTTATAATCTTTATTAGTTTTATCATACAGACACTTATTCTCGCGTACTAAATTAATAAGAAACTCTGATATGTCCATTTTTTCGAGGTAGAAAAATCACTCGTCCACTTTGTTTCACGTGTTACATTCAAGTGTAACAAAAGAAAGCTTCGCGCGTTGATGATACAAACGTTCACTACAGAAGATGGAAATAATTTCAAAATAATTTAGCGCTCGAAGCCTTTGTTTCTGCTTCATAATGCTCGTAGCGTCACTCAGCGTCATTGGAACAAACTAATGGCACGGCCAGTCGCTTGACGTAAGTCGGAAGAAGTTGAGAGTTGGTCAACTCTCGCTACGACAACGTTTTACGACAACGACAGTCCGTTACGACAACCGACAACGTAAAAGCGCATGCGTACGACTTCCGACACCGACAACCGACTAATTGTGAAACCAGCCTTAGGGGAAACAATACCTCGAGCCAAACTCCGAGCTGATCGAAGCGCTCCCTAGTTGTAATTTCGCCTCTTACGGCTAATGTACGGTGACGGAGTAATGGTAGTACAAATGCAAATGGTGCAGGGACGTTGCGAAATACTGGCTCGAAAGGGGCTCCTGTCCACTGTCGATAATACAGAGACATGTTTCATAGTTTTGATGTCTGCTAGGATCCGCTGATCGAAACCATATACATATGTGTCCCTCTCGCCGGCGCCGCGCGCCGTGGGGGTAATGAAAGAGGTATGATTATCAGATTTCTCACAACTGATCCAAATCAAAACGTGCTGTGGATATGCGAACGCACGCACACGCATATGTGTATGGCTGCGGCCAGAAGTATACGACCACTTTTTTAAAACGAGATAGTTATCTAGCAATAGTTTTGGCAACAAGATAGAATGATTAATTTACCAAAAAAATGAAATTTAAGAAATTACAAATAAAACAGTAGAAGCTATTTTTTCTAAGTATTTTATTCGAGCATATATAATAATTTGTAATTCGAAAATTTCGATTTTTCCAATACGACGAAAATACGTTATATACAAAACTAATCTATATTTTTTGCAAATTATCAAATCGGTTTGGTTTCAATAAAAGCAAATTATTCTGTTTACAAGGATAGTCGTATACCTACTGTTGTCCACTATTGCACATGTGTGCGTGCGTTCGCACATCGACAGCACACTGCGGTTTGGATCAGCTGTGAAAAATCTGACAATCGTACCTCGTTCATTGCCTCGCTCGGAACTTCGCTGCCGTCGCAAGCATAAATGCCATTCGAAGGGCCGAAAACCGCAAAAAAAAAGCGCCTTCCCCCACCATGACCTACCGCTGTCTTCTACTTTTCTTCCACCGCGCTTCCACACGTGATGATGGAAGATGGAAATAAAGTAGGAAACGGCGGTAGGTCATGGTGGAAGAAGACGTTTTGTTCCTTTGAATGGAATCTATGGTCGCAAGGCAGGAGGATCATAACGACAAAGCAAGCTCATACACACGAGGGATAAATTGAGAGAGAGAGAGAGAGAGAGAGAGAGAGAGAGAAAGAGAAAGAAAGGGACTACAGTACTTTGTATTTACCACACATAAAACACGATGTTGAACTACTTGAAAAGTAAAATTTCGCTTAATTTACGAAGGAAATATATAAAAACAAAAAAAATAATATTATAATATAGGATAATCTTTAATAATATATAGTTATGTCGTTTGGATCAACTATAAATATAATATTTAGTTTATTTTTTTTATATATACAAAAATTAAATATGTAGAAAATCTAATAAAGATAATATATGTATACAGGGTATACACCTCCGTACGCAGAAGGCTCACGCTGACTCTCTTTCTCTCTTTCTTACACTATTTCTCCCTCGCACGCGTGAAATAAATGATATGATGCTCTTGGGTAAGAAAAAGAAAGAGAGGTACTCACAGTAAACAGTGATAGACCGCATTACGTGCCGCTGCGCGTTACTATTTGTTGTTGATTACTCCTCCCATTGCTTCCTCCGTTACATAGGGGAGATGAGCCCAAAGTGGTTACATGGCCCAAAGCGGTTTTTCTCTTTAAAACTCACGTTTTTGTAACTATCAGCTCGAAAATTCGTGGAGGTGTTCCCGACCCCCCCTTTCACTTGAGGCATTCGTATGGTCGAACTCCGATCACGCGTGTGGAAGCACGAATGAAAAATTGTTTTATGCAATACATGCGTGGAAAGTTCAATTTTGGAGCGCTGAATAGTGTGCGCAAAGTGACCAATATCCGATGGGTATACTGTAATGTGCTATTATCTCACAGGGTAGAACTTTCCCGCACAGTTTGGCACTTTCCCGCACGCTACGTCATCACTTTCCCGCACGCTACGTCATCACTTTCCCGCACAGTTCAATCAAGGCAATATTATTTCACGATCTGTAGTTTAATTTACGACACGTACAAATATAAAAAATTCGGCGCTCGCGGGACTCGAACCCGGGCCGCCAGCGCTTTGGTCTTGCACCTAGACCGCTAGGCTAGCGACGCTTCTTGGGAAGTATTACAATTGACTAGTTCTTAAAGAACTATATATATTTAGCAACTTTTTCATAAACTATGACGAAAGCCGTTAACTCGAGACTTCCAAACCCAAGAATAACTAATACAAAAAACAAATCTACACCCCAAATACAGAATCTCCTTCTTTTTGAAGTCTGACAAGCTCTCCTCGTAAAATAAAAAGTTTCGACTTCATTTATATTACTATATTATTTATCATCTAAATCGTCATTAATCTACGTAAATCTCATTATCACAGTGTAATATACGTGCTATATTCCGAAAATTATATTTAATTAAAATTATATATAATAATATATTGTCACGTGAGATTCCCTATAACTAAGTCGCGAGATCGAACAATCGAACGAGCGTTAATTGCATAAGATTCCGCGAGGAGGCACTAAGAACTTGCACGTTCGGGTAGGTTCGGATTTGTTCGGATAGTTCCGTAATTTCTAATTTTTCAATTTCGATCGGACGAAATCATTCTGACTTTGAATATACTATCGACTTCAGGTGAGCTTTCGAAAAATCTTTTCTAATTATTTTCTTAGGAGTAGCGGAGTCCATTTGAATCCTTCAGACAGAATTGAGTAGATTATTTCCCGATAATCGAAAACGCGAGTCGAAGTTTTCCGAATTTATTAATGAAAATTCAAGGTGTTGCGTTCGAAGTCGCGAGGTGCTATTGCCGTTTGATTTTCGCGTGTTTTATCATTCGTGTGCGTTATGATTAACTTCTTTTCGGCTTAATTGCATGAAATAAAGTAAAATTCAGACAAATACGATAGTATAATTTCGAATAGAATAATCGGGAATATTTTGAAGCCGTGTCCGGATCGTCCTGCCAGACATTACCCAGGGCCGGACCAGCAAACAGCGGCACCCCAACCGATGGGAGAAAATTTGTGATCGGAAATTATAACCCAAATTTCTTTGGAATCAATTGTAAAAATAGTTAATTAAGAAATTTCCATTTTATTTCTTTTTTTTCTCCTCCGGTCTTGATTACAAGTTCACATGGTAGAATTATCATTACAATATAAATATATAATTATAAAATATAATAATTATAATACTAGATAATAATATAATAAATATATAATATAATAGATAAATAATAGATAATATAATAAATAATAATATGATAAGTATAGAATAATAGATAAATAATAAATAATATAATAAATAATAATATAATTGGTATAAAATAATAGATAAATAATATACAAAAATTATAACAATTATAATATATAATTATAAATATAAATATTGATTTTAGTTACGATGAGTGATTTACCAACACAGCTAACACCACCCGATTTGGTTGAGGCAGCGCAAACTGCATCATTAAATCTTTTGCCTGAAAAATCCAAAGAAAAATATATAGCTATTTATAATAAATTTATTGAATGGCAAAAAATTAAACAAACGACGTCATTTTCCGAAAATGTTTTGATGGCTTACTTTAGTGAGCTGTCAAAAACATATAAATCATCTTCACTATGGTCGCGATATTCAATGTTGAAGACTACACTAATGAACAATCACAATGTAAATATAAAATCATATTTAAAACTTACTGCATTTTTGAAAAAACAAGCCGTTGGTTTCCGAAGTAAGAAGGCGAAAACTTTAACATCGGATGAAGTTGAAAAATATCTTAATGAAGCTCCAGATTCAGTACATTTGGCAACAAAGGTAATCTAAAATGAAACAATATTTAACTATTAAAATAACCTTACTCTAAATTTTATTAACAAATAACTATTACAATCACAGGTTGCTTTGATTTTTGGTATAACAGGCGCTTGTAGAAGAGAAGAGCTATGCCAAATTAAAATAGAAGATATTAAAGAATTCGATTCATCGATGTTCTTAATTACACTAGCAGTTACTAAGACACATATTTCGCGTACTTTTACTATTACAAATAAGTTTTATAATATAGTTAAAAAATATCTATCACTTCGTCCTCCAAATTGTAAATGTAATCGTTTCTTTCTATATTATGCACATGGAAAATGTACACAACAACCAATTGGCATCAACAAATTTAGTAATATGCCAAAAATAATTGCAACATATCTTGGCTTACCGGATCCTGATGCTTACACTGGCCATACTTTTCGCCGGACTTCAGCTACATTATTAGCTGAATCTGGAGCTGACATAACGACATTAAAACGTCATGGAGGCTGGAAATCAAATCAAGTAGCTGAAGGATATGTTGAGCAATCAATTAATAACAAACAAAAAATTTGTGACCAAATAGGGCAATCTATTAATTTAAAACAAAGAGAAGATATAGCTATACCATCAACAAGTAAGGATAATCATACCTTCCATTCTGTTATGAGCGAAGAAGAGCCACCAAACAAATTATTTAAGACAGCACAAACAACTATCGATTGCGAACCGGCATCCCAGAATATTGATGATGCAAATTTAAGCTCCTCTTCGAAAATTAATGTACCTAATAGAAATTTTCAAATTACATTTAATAACTGTACAAATGTTTCATTTCATTTTCATGAAAAATAAATAATTTTTAATAAAATATTCCACTTACTTTTGGTTTTTTTTTAAATAAACAATTTTTATATAAATAATAAATCTAGTAACTGTGTGTTTCTCCGAAAATTGAACATTCCACACATGGATTGCATAAAATCTTGTATGCAACACGTGGGAAAAGTGGCAAATCTGGTATAGGTTAATTTCCAAAACTCGCCTCTGCTTGTGCTGTGTTCCAGGGGAACTCGTGTGATTAGCGCCCTCGCTGACGCTCGGGCGCTAAATTCCCACTCGTTCCCCTGTTCCACAGCACGCTCTATCGGCTCGTTTCGGAAATTTAACCTATACCATAATTTGCCACTTTTCCCACTTGTTGCATAAATAGCTATTTTCCTGCTTTTTGAAGAAAAATGCACGATACGTAGATTGTGTTCTCTTCATTTCTATAGGACATATGAGATTAGTAAGCAAATAATTTCAATGTATGTGTATTTGACAGTATTTTGAAACTGTGTAGACATCTGTACGTGCTGTATTTTGAGGTATGTCGAGCTGTGAAAAATAAAAGTCGAAAAGGGCAAAGCGGGTATAGGTATTCGCGGTAGGAATTGAGATTTGGCTCTTATTACTGTGACGAGTGTCACAAAATTTAATTTTAAAAGTAAAAGATTAAAGCTGATAAAACTTATTTATGTTTTTTATTAACATTTCGTTTATTAGCAAATTGTTTATTGACATTTTGTTTATTATTAATTTTTTTATTATCATTTTGTTTATTAACCTTTTGCTTATTATCAATTTGTTTATCATCATTTTGTTTTTCATTATTTTGTTTATTAACATTAGGTTTATTAACATTTTGTTTATTATCAATATGTTTATTATCATTTTGTTTATCATCATTTGGTTTATCATCATTTTGTTTATTATCATAGACATTTTTGGGGGTATACCCGCGTTGTCCAGAAGGTATAACCGCTTTGGGCCACAGTCTCGGGCAAAGCGGTTTTTTGCTAACATTTCCTAAATTGCTTATATCTTTTTAATTAATCTTCAGAAGCAAATAATAAGAATACGATTTGAAAGTACATTAAATTTACTAACCGTTAACACCAAACCTGTGGTTGTATCTATTGGAAAACCTGTATTATTCATAAATTACTTTTACTATACCTGCTTTGGGCCCTCCTCCCCTACTACCGAGATTGAAGGGGACGTCCCAAGCCGTCGATAGCTTCTGGCTCTCCGTGAATGGCCGATCGTTGTTAATTAACAACTCGTTAACTAGACCGAATTTATCTAAATATTTTTCGATATTTCTGTTTAGTTTGGTCCATTCTATCTGCCGTTTCCCGCTTGGAGTGTTGAAACAGGACACCCTGTATAATATAATAATATAGGATAATAAAATATAAAGCAAATGTTTTTTAAATGAAATAAGAGTAAACTTTATTTCTTCTTCATGGGATTATGTTTTACATACATATGTATTTCTTTGTACAATTTTTAGGCATGACTGCAGAGAATTCCTCATTCAGTTTTTTATTGCATTGAAATTGTTCGGTTATAATACTTAATCACTACATAACATATGTACATAAATATTTGAAACATAATGTGAAATATAAAAGACTTATTTTTTATATATCCATATACAGGGTATCGCACGGTTGGAGGCCAAAACAAGAATGGCATGTGCGACTGATTTTTCTGAGTCGAAAGGAGTCATAAAAAGTAACATATGCCAGGTTAGTTTTCGAGGTATTAATTAATAACGATCTGCCAATCGTGAAGCGCGGAAGCGGTAGGTGTACTCTCGCCGCCATACCAAAACTCTAGCCAAGCTATGATTGGACCGGCGGGCGATAGAGAAAGAGAGAGTGCGAGAGTGAGAGAAAGAATGAAGGGCCTGGTGGTTCGTCAACGTAAGATAGCGCCGTAGAATAAAGCTAGGGCGAAAGACAAACTGAGAGAGAGAGAGAGAGTCAGTGCTACGAGGCTATCTTAAGCTGGCGGCTCGCGCCGACCCTCTCTCTCTCTCACTTTGTCTCTCACCCTAGCTTTCTTCTACGGCGCTATCTTACGTTGACGAACCACCAGGCCCTTCATTCTTTCTCTCACTCTCGCACTCTCTCTTTCTCTATCGCCCGCCGGTCCAATCATAGCTTGGCTAGAGTTTTGGTATGACGGTGAGAGTACACCTACCGCTTCCGCGCTTCACGATTGGCAGATCGTTATTAATTAATACCTCGAAAACTAACCTGGCATATGTTACTTTTTATGACTCCTTTCGACTCAGAAAAATCAGTCGCACATGCCATTCTTGTTTTGGCCTCCAACCGTGGGACACCCTGTATAGGTATGTACAAGTAATTTTTTACCACGTAGTAATAAATACAACGTATTTGATAATCGATTTAATAATCGTTATTTCATGTATATTTCAGTAGCATGTATATGATGCGTTCTGGCACCAATAATAATATGTCGCAATTTCGATCGAAGAATTACACGAAGTTATGGCTACAAGTCACATTACAGGACCTCTTGCTAGTTGCAAAAATGTGGCGTATCATTTTCTCATAATTTGTTTTCGAAACTTTTTAGATATATTATTTACTGTGTTACATATAGTTATTGTTATGTGACTCTAGTACTAGCCGTGCTGAAGGATAAAATGGCAACACTGTTTTTTTTTTGTTTTTTTTGTTTGGTTGTGTCCTGGGTGGCGTTGCGGTCGAGGTGGCGTGGACTTAGCACTCCAAGTATGGCCACTATCGCAACACTTGAGAAGCCGTTCCTACCAGCGAGGCTGGTTTACCGGCTAGACATGTGGTAGGTTGGTGTTACCTACAGGATGTATGGACTTTAAGGTGCTTGAAATTTGGACGAATGAAATTTTTAAAAACACTCATACACATGGTAAAATAGGAAGTGGTTTAAAATACAGAACAAAAATCACAAACATATAGACGAATACAGAACGGTAATAACGCTTAATTGCCCTCAATGAGGACAAAAAGCGGGGTTATGCATCGTGGAGCATAAAGGGAATAAGGACCCTAAGCTTTTAGGGGATATTTGAGGCTCTAACCAGGGGGTTTATGTGCATCTGAACCGTGTAATTATCAGCTAATTTGGTAACGTAAGTATGGATGGTCGGGACGCCAAGGTCCATGTGAAGCACATGAGTGCTAAACCTGGGTTTTTTATTATGGATGTGTTTGAGAACCTTATTTTGGACCCGTTGAACAAGGGTTCGAGTGGTTTTGGGTATGGCCGACCACCAGAGCTGCGCGCCATAGAGTAAAACAGGACGAATACATAATGTGTAAATTAATACCCGGAGTTTCAAGCACAGACGAGAAGATGGAGATAGAATTGTCTTCAACTCATAAAAGACAACGAGAGCTTTGGCTATTCGGTCTTGAACCGTTTGTTTCCAGTATAGTGAGCTATGTAAGATTATCCCTAGGTATTTAACGTGATTAGACCAGGTTAAGACGGTTCCGTTTACTCGGAGGGCGAGTTCAGGAGATGGCTGGAACCTATGTCGCGTGAAGAGAATGGCTTCAGACTTGGTTGGATTGACTGTTAATTTCCATAAGTTGAAGAAGTCAAGAACCTGGTTAAGGTAGTTTTGGAGCCTAGAGACGAGAAGCTTACGCGTCTTCCACGTGGAGGAGGAGTAGATAGCCGTGTCATCAGCAAACAGAGCTAGGAATGAGTTAAGCGACTGAGGTATGTCGTTTATGTAGATATTAAAGAGGAGGAGTCCAAGGATGGAGCCTTGCGGAACCCCTGCATGTACCGGATAAGTGGTAGATTTAAAGTTGGAGTAGTAGACAAATGCAAGCCTTTCATACAGGTATGATTTTAGGAGTCGAAGAAAGCCATGAGGGATCCCGATGACGTGGAGCTTGTAGAGTAAGGCCTCATGCCAAACCGTGTCGAATGCTTTAGCAAGATCAAGCATTACTAGAGCTGTCTCTCTTTTGCAGTTTGCTGTATGGGCCAGGTGTTGGAATATCCTGGCGACTTGCTGGATTGTGGAATGCTTTTTCCGGAAGCCGAATTGTTGATTTATTAGGATGTTGTTTGTACCTAGGAATTTGTCGAGCACATGCTGGATGGTGCGTTCAAAGAGTTTACCCATAATGGGGAGGGGACTGATTGGTCTAAAGCTGTCTGGATCGCTAAGTTGTTTGCCTGGTTTAGGAATTGGGATGACCTTGGCAATCTTCCATGCCTTAGGAAAGTAGCCGAGTTCATATGAGGCTTTGAAGATGTAATATAATTGAACGGGCACCTTCCTATGAGATTTTTTAAGGAGAGGTGAGGTGATTGCATCATGCCCGGGCGCCTTACCATCCTTAAGACGAGCACTGTAACTAATAATGAGTTTGGGATTAATGTCAGTTGATGAAAAAGGTTCAATGTTTGTAACAAGTAAATGGAATTTGTCAATAAAGAAGTTGATAAGTGGTTCAATAGGCGAGGTTATTTTTCTAGCCTTCCTGAAGACATTGGCATAGTTTTCAGCCAGTTTGTCTGCTTTTTTGAAGGGGTCCGTGATAGTCTCCCCGTCAATGATAAAAGGTGGATGTACCTTGCTCCGAGAGCTTCGAGTAACCGCATGGTAAGTGGCCCAAAAGGTGGGGTCAGGTTTAGACAATTTCTGGATGGTTTCATTCCAGAAGTAGTTTCTGATGTAAGAAATTCTGGATTTTATGCATTTGGTGAAATGTGCACACTGCAGTTTGAAATAATCTAAACCTGTTTGCTGGTAGTGCTTTCTTAGCTTATTACGGGCGTTTTTATAAAAAAGTAAAAGCGGGTCCCCAACAAGCCGCTTAGTTGTGTAATTAAAATGAGGAAGCGGTGTAGAGGTTTTGGCCCTTTGATTGGAGACGAGTAAGAAGTCGGTGAGGTCGTGGACCACCCGGTCAATCTCCTCACGACTTTCAAGCTTGGTGCGGAGGCTCCACCTAGCCGTCAGCGCGTGATAGCGGGGCCAATCAACGACCTTTCCATACGGAGAGGAGGGCGACCGGTCACCGCTACCAACCGCCAGAAAAACAGGCCGGTGGGCTGTGCCGCAATCCGCTAGGGTTTCAGGCATGAACTTAAAATTGGAGTTGGTGATAAAAAAGTCAATTGTTGATGGGACCTTTTTAGGAGTAAAGTGCGTGAAACTGGTGGGGTAGACGATCTGGAAAGCAGATCGGAGAAAGTACTTATACATTAGGTTACCTGCCTGATTGGCTCTGAAATTGTTCCAAAATCGGTGGCGAGCGTTCTAATCCCAACCAATTAAAAATGGTGGATTCAGTCGTTGAATGAGAAGGAGATGTTCCTCCTTAAGTTCGGATGGAGGGGCGTAGATGACACCCAAGGTTAGTTGAGGTGAGACGAGGCGAATAAGGAGGGTCTCGATTCCTGGAGTATCCGGCGGACGCAACGCTGTAAAGTTAATATCGGATTTAAGGCATATGGCTACTCCACCTCCACGTTTTTTGGGAGGACGGTCAGCTCTCAGTACTATATAACCACGAAGACTAAAGTTATCGCGTGGGGTTAACCACGTTTCAGTAAGAAGAATGATATCTGGATCTTTATCATTAAGAAGAAGGAGGAGCTCATTTTTCCTCAAGGGGAGAGAGCATGTATTCCAGAGGAGAATAGTAAGTTGGTGGGTTTGAGCCATTATTAGAATTTAGATTAGCGAAGGCTTGCCAGAAGATAGGCAGTTTTGCAGCCTGGTTCGGTGCAGCCTTAATATTAGATATTAAAGATGAGGTAACGGAAATAAGATTATCTAAGTTGCATAATTCATTTAGCTCGCGGCACAAGTTATTAAAATGAACTAGCTTGTTAAAATTTTGTTTAGCCTCAAGGAGGACTGCATGATGAGGTGAAACTATGGGTTCAACTGAGGGACTTGGAGTACCCCGAGTAACCGCAGCTGAGTAAGAACGAATACCTGGATTAAGCGGAGGATCAGGAATCGCTGAATTTCTGAGCGGCTGAGGTTCCTGTCTGCCCACCAAGGGTGGAAAGAGTTGTGGGTTGGTTAGGATGTGATTTGCGGTGGCCTGAGGAGGAATCATGGATACCTGGGGTATTACGGTCCTCGCATTGTCTCTGCGAGTTAGGTAAGCTGTGAGAGCCTTACACTTACTGTAGTTAGCGGTATGGTTTTCACCACAGTTGCAGCATTTGGGGGTTACGTCCCTAGGTTTAGAGCACTCACGGGAGTTGTGCGAGCCTGCACACTTGACACATACCGGATTTAGGTTACAGTTAGCAGATGAATGGCCAAAGGCCTGACATCGGAAGCACTGTGTGTATTTCCGCTGGGACATGTATTTGTCCCAGTAAACTCTAGTACTAAAAATATAACCTATTTTTTTAACTTCCAGGATACTGGTCCCAGGCGGGAAGATAAATTTAAAAACAGCATGATGCTTATTGGAAGCGCTAGGAAGTGAAATGCAAGATATGGGCTGTAGACCGAGTTGGGTTACTTCGCTAAGGAGCTCGTTAACCGGTAAGTCGGGGAGGCCCTTTAGAACCATAGCCAATGGCTTCTCAGAATTTGTGGAGAAGGTGAAGAAGGGTATGTTACCTTTTTCCAGGGTGGATCTGAAGGACGCATGGTCCACTAGGTTCGAGAAGCGAATTTGGAGCTTTTTTCCTAGATATTTGATGTGGAACGATCCAGGTGTGTATTTAGAATTCATACCTTTTTTTATAAACAGAGTATCATCATTGGCCGGGCACTCGGCCCATTTGGCCTCAGACTTCTCCCGGCAATCCCCACGTGGTGTCGGCCAGCAGCCATGCCTCGCCGTGGGGAGCCTCTTATGGGAGTCCCTACCCGAGACACCCATCCCTATTGGAGCGGTCATGGTGAAAACGGTGGCCTGAGGGGCCCCGGTAAAAAACACCTCTGGCCGCCCCCTCCCCTCTCTCCGCACCTCCTGCGTCTCGCCGGGCAGGTTGCCCGGCTTTCCTTTTGGGTCTCGAGACCTTGTCCCCCGCGTGGGAGCCCGTGCTCCACTCTTCCCTACGGGTCCCTCCCTTCCCCCTACCCCCCTATCGCCCCCTACCCCTCCCCACCTCCCTTTACCTTTTACCCCCGTGGGAAGCCCCGTGAGATCCCGCCGGGGGGCTGTAGAGTGCCCCCCGGTTTCCCTTCTATGCGTGTTCGCACCCCTGGAAGCCCGCAGCGGTTATGCCGGTTAAGAGTCAAAGTAGGTAAAAATAGAACAGATGAGATAAATAAGATATAGGGAGTCAGTCGTTAAAAGAATAAATAAATAAATAAATAGTAAAAATAAATAAATAAATAAATAGATAAATAGGTAAGTAAACGCGCTGCAGTCTTCCCTTTGCTGCCAGGGCCAGCCCGGCGCCTATGGCGGTCTCTCGCTCTCCCTCAGCCTTCTCTCGAGTTCTCTCTCTCGTTCTATCCTGCGAACGATTGTGTCCCTGAGAAACCCCGCGACTATCCTCCATCTTTCTCCATCCTTCATCATCTCTCCCACTAGGTTACCAGGGATGATCCTAGTACCCAGGCCTATCTCAACTTCGCGCTTTGCCCTGCTCGCCGCTTCGCACTGAAATATCGCGTGCTCGGTGGTGTCGTTTCCCGCCCCGCACATAATGCACGCCGGCGTCTTCCTTTTTTCTGCATTTGTGGAGATAGCTACCGAACGAGCCGTGGCCGCTAAGGACCTGGATGATGTAGTAGTCGACCTGCCCTACCGTGCGCTGGACGGACCCAGGGCCTCACCTCGGGTATGAGTTTCCTGGTCCACTCCCCCTTCTCGCCGCGCGCCCATTTGTGTTGCCATTCCCTCCAAAGCCTCTCTCTCTCCTCTTTTTTTATCTCTTTTCTTAATGTCCCTCTCTCTGCGCTGTTTGTAGCCCCCAGTACCGAGTCCTTGGCTCGTCGCCACACCCTCTCTCTTTCGTGCGCTAGGAGTTCGAGGGACGGGGTGCCCGAAATTACGCCTATCGCCTCCCCAGAAACTGTCCTATAGGCGCTACTAATTCTAATCGCGCCCCTCCTGTATACGGTCCCCATCACCCGAGCCAGTGTAGTCGGGGCCATTTTATTCGCCCATAGTGGTGCTGCGTAGAGCAGCGTCGCTGCGGACACCGAGGCCAGCAGCCGTCTCCTCGGAGGCTTGGGCCCTCCTACATTTGGCATAAGCCGTCCTATCGCTGCTTCCGCTACCGCAGCGCGCGCCGCCGCTTTCTTTGCGTGTAACCTAAAGTTAAATTTGTCGTCTATTACGACTCCCAGGTATTTAAGGGCTGGCCCTGGCTTTACCGACGCGCCCCCGGTCTTGAAGTTCGGGGGACGGAGTTTTTTCTTAATTCGCTTAAATACAATCGCCTCCGTCTTTTCCCCCGCTATTTTGAGCTTCTTGCTCCTCAGCCATGTCTCTATGCGTCTCAGAGCTTCGTTCGCAGCGGCCTCGAGCCGCTCGACCGTGAAGGCCTCCACGAGAACGGCGACATCGTCCGCGAACGCCTGCAGCGTGACTCCTGTAGGTAGGTGTAAATCTAGGATTTCGTCGAACATGCAATTCCACAGGTTCGGCCCCAGGACCGAACCCTGTGGTACCCCCGCGCTAATCTCCATTTCCCCTTCGCCGTTCTCGCCCTCGAAGAGGAGTATCCTCGAGCGGAGGTAGCCCGCCATCATCCTCGCTAGGTATGGCGGTACGCGCCACCTCCGCTCGAGCGCCCCCAGGATCTCCCTCCAGCTCGCCGAGTTGAAGGCGTTTTTCACGTCTAAGGTGATCAACGCCAACAACCCGGACGAGCTAGCCCTGCCCCGTCTGAGCCGGCTTACCGCCTCGGCCAGGCCCCCCATGGCGTCCAGGACGGATTTCCCCGCCCTGAAGCCATACTGCCGCTCCGACAGGCCGCCGGCCGCCTCGACCGCCGCCTCCAGCCGGGGCAGGAGGAGGCGCTCGAGGAGCTTTCCGGCGGTGTCCAGCATGCAGAGGGGCCTGTACGAGACGGGTCCCCCCCCTCCTTTTTTCTTCGGTAAGAGCACAAGTCTTTGTCTTTTCCATATCTGGGGGATCTCCCCCCTCACCAGGCATCCGTTGAAAACCCCTAATTTTATGTTTTAGGGGACTTGAAGAAAAGAAATTGAGATATCTTCCTGACCACGTTTTCTTGTGGAACCAGTTGCTAATGATGGAATTGTCTTTTCTAATAAGTAAGATATCAAGAAAACTAATTTTGTAATCAACCTCTTCTTCAAAGGTGAACTGTAATCTCTTATTATAATTATTAAAAGTTTCTAAGACCGTGTTTAAACTGCCCATAGGAATAGCAGTGATGATATCGTCGACGTAACGTTTAAAGAAGGGGACTTCAAATGGTAACTTCCTTAAACAGAACAGTTGTAATTGTTCCATCACCAATTCTGCCATGACTGGGGATAGAGGTGATCCCATCGGACTACCAAATGTCTGTTTATAAGCTTGTCCGTTAAAAATGAAGGTAGTAGAAGACATTACAAAGTTAACCGTACTAATGAATGAGCTTTGAGGGATTTTTGTGAAGTTTTTAATCTTATCCCAGTTTTTTTTAATTGCAGCAATAACTAATTTGGATGGAATATTGGTGAAAAGTGCAGTTACATCAAGCGAAATCAAATAATGGTTAGGAGGTAAGATGACTCTATCGATGAACTGAATCAGCGAAAAAGTATCTAAAACTCCATAAGTGGCGAGTGATTAGTGACGACATGAAATTACAAGTTTTTCAAAAAGGTAACGAAGTGCAATTTAACGATTTAAAGTGGGTACTACCTAATGATCAAAAATTGTCTAGGTGGTCTCAGCTTGAGAATTTATTAAATAGATATAAAGTATTACATGATACAGATCCTAACACTGATATATGTCTTATTAAAAAACATCTTGAGAAGTCTCTAAATGAACTCAATAAGGCATATCTTATTGCAGAGTCAATTGAATTCGCTTACACCAAAAATCTGGAAATAGTATCAGATCAAATAAGGCAAATAAAAAATTAAAAAAATAGATATAGTTAATGCACTATTATTATGGCCTTCTCGTTATATAGCCAATCGTCGGCTGCATACAATTTATTAAGAAGTTTTTTTATATTACCTCATAAACGGTATTTACAATATCTTTCTTCCAATATGACTATAACACCTGATAATGATATAAACCAGCTATAGGGCGGCTGCCCCCCCCCCCCCAACGAAACAGCCTTGCTGTTTCGTATTAGGCACGACCGCGGTAATGATTCGCATATGAAGTCGGCTCGCTGCGCTCGCCTATCCCTTTTTAGTTGTCACTATTTTACATACTTTTGCAAAGTTTGAATTGTTTGCCTATCATAGAAGATTTTTTATGAATTTTTTAATGTCTAAAATGACCGCCATTTTGAAACCGGAAGTTGAATCAATTCGAAATTGTTAGTGGATCTATGTTGGGAAGAACTGAATTTTTCGTATAAATTTCAGCTTTATCCGTTCAGCCGTTTAGGCGCTAGAGTCGATTCAAATTTTTATTAGTCCACCATTTTGTACTGTTTCGCTGAAAAATTTTGAAAAAATTCATGCTATTAGTTGTCACTACCTTACATATTTGTGCAAAGTTTTAATTGATTTGCTCTTATAACAGAATTTTTATGAATTTTTTAATTTTTAAAATGCCCGCCATTTTGAAACCGGAAGTCGAATCGAATCTAAATTGTTAGTGGATCCTCGTCGGGTGTAACTGGATTTTTCGTGTAAATTTTACGTCGATTCGTTCAGCCGTTTAGACGCTAGAGTGGATACACACACACATACATACGGACATTTAGATCTTGTTATGAAACATAAAGATCCAAAAGGGTTTTTGGATATCTCGAATAGTTTCGGAGATAATCGTCCGTTACACTTTTTACTCGATCGAGAGCATAAGGAACTCCCTGCGGTCGCGGTCGTGCCTAAAAATGAATGTTATCTTGTTAACATATCATCAAATTTAACAACTAGGGAAAAAGTAGTGATTTTATTAATTGATGAAATTTATATTAGCTCAAAATTACAGTATAAATCAAATAGACTTGCAGGTTGTGCTTCAAATTCTAATACATTGGCAAAAACTATTTTAGCTTTTATGATAAGTTCAGCATTTGGTAATTTTTCTGAAATTGTTAAATTATTACCAGTTTTCAATATTACCGGGAATGAAATGATACCGATTATATATAAAATTATAGAATTTATTCAAAAATGTGGTTTCGAAATAATATGTATTGTTACAGATAATCATAGGATCAATAGAACTATGTTTAATAAATTATCTAATAATGGTATAAGTTTTCCTAATCCTTCGCAATCTAATAATAGCTATTTATGCTACAAGTGGGAAAAGTGGGATTTGGAAATTATAGACTTTTATCTGGTTGTAATTATCATATATCTTATACCGAAGCAATTCATGCCGAAAAAAATATTAGACTAAAACATATATTTACAAAATCGGCAAGTTCGTTTTCTTTTACTGAAATCAAAAATAAATTTCGAATTTGCGATGATAATAATAACGATATTCATGACCTCTCCATTGATGTAAGTTGTTTCTTAGGAATCTTCGATTCCACATATTTGGCTGATTGCGTTGTTGATGATTCCATAAGAATTTACATATCCGGGTATGGGTCCCATTCTGGTAAATGTGGTAATCCGCGCTTGTTAGCCGGTTACCGGTTATCTTTGGAAGCGGAAGGAAGGTGGTGTTTGAGGTATAGATCAGGTTCTTCTTGAGTATAAGTATGACTTTTATTAAGTAACTGGTTATTGGTGAGGCACAAGTAACCCTCCTAACTCTTTGATCGCTCTCGATGATCTGTCTGTTCGTTTCCTCGCTTCTACGCGTGCCACTCCTTAGCGTTCGGTGCTAAGAAGGGAGAATCGCTGAATTGCATCTTAGGCTCGGGACTCGCGATGTCCAGGCGCTTGGGTGATGCAATGCTTACACATTACTTTTGGGTCGCCTCTTCGGAAGGCGGCCTTGAATATGATACTACTGTGTCGCTTAGGCGACTCGCGGGTACAACACCCCTCCCCCGCGGGAAAAAAGAATGTGCCACCATTCTTACGCTTGATTACCTTTGGGTATACTTGTGCATTTATAAAGTACAATTTTTTAATTATTCCCGATAACATATGTGTAATATAATCGTTTACCTATATATATATTCTTTTCTTACGCTTTATTCGTTTATTGGTATTTATTTTATTTATACATATATTCTTCATTTATATATTATAGGAAAATATATTTCTTTATTTCTTTATTTTATTTTATTTTATTTTAATTTGTTTTTTTTTTTTTTTTTTTTTTTTTTTTTTTAAATATTTATTTTTCCCGATGACATGTTTTAATATAATCGTTTATGCTTACATAGATACTTTTCGCTTTTAAATACTACGTTAGTTTTTTGTTTCTTGTTTGTTTCTACTTCTATTGTTAACTCGCGGTTTTTACGCTGTTTTCGCTTATAGTATATGTTATAAAGCGCTACTAGTACTAAGATTATAATTCCTATCGCCACAAGTGGAGCATGATTAAATACGTGGTTATTATTTTTATACTTGTTAGTATTTGCCTTCCTATGGGAGGTATTCCAATTATTACCGTAATTATTGCGCGTTATCGACTATACGGTTTTACTTCTGTTACGCGATCTAAGAGGTATCCTGCTTCTATATTTAAGGAATCGGAAAGTTTAGTGCTGTCTATAAGTGTGGTAATGCTTTTTGCGAGTATTGAACTATTTGGGTACACGATAATAACGTAATTGTTGGTCTGTCTGTTCAATGGTGTCAACTTTTGAAGAGTGTGTTCTTAGGTTTCGTGCAAAATCTTTACTTATAACATGTTGTAGGTAATCCGCTAGTATTTTATGATTTCGTTCTACCGTTTTCCTCTCTTTAGTTTTTAATTTTCATTCATTAAAGTGTTTCAATCGGTTCGCGTGTACCGTAATTGTTTTCTTTCCTTTCTTTATAATATAGTTTTCCGCGGATTTCTACTTTATTATAGTGTATGGTCCGATCCAATAATTATCTAGTTTCTTTGACCGTCCTCGTCTCGTCGCGTCGTCATATAGTAATACTTTGTCTCCTTCGTCGAAATTTCTCGGTCGCGACGTTTTATCGTAATATTCTTTTGCGTGTTCTTTCGCGCGTGTTAAATTCTCTTTCGCGAACGTGTTAGCCGTCCGGATTCTTTCGCGTAATTCAGTAGCATAGTTATCGTAGTTATATAAAGGTTGCGGTTCGCGCTTGATAGAGGTAGGCATTTCGGCTAATCTTCCGAAGACTAATTCATACGGGGTATAGGTAGTCGCCGTATGTGGGGTTGTATTATATGTGAACATCGCGTATGGTAACCATTCGTCCCAATCCGCTTGATCCTTTCCTACATAATTTTTTAGATAATCTGCCAACGTCTTGTGACTTCGTTCCAGCGCACCGTTGGATTGTGGGTGATAGGCTGTTATTTGTATCTTTTTTATATTTAATACTTTGCATACTCCTTTAAAAACTTCAGATACAAAGTTAGTTCCTTGATCTGTTAATATTGTTTGCGGTATTCCGTATTCGCAAACTATTTTTTTAGCAAATTTTTTCGCCACCGTATTGGCTTCCTGATTTGGTATAGGGATGGCTTTGCTATATTTTGTTAAATTATCTTGAAATGTGAGTATATACTGATTGCCTCTATTAGAAACTGGTAATGGTCCTACTATATCTAGGCTACATTTTTCGAAAGGTTGGGTAGGCGTATCCGTAATTACCATTGGCATTTTTGTTCGCGTGCCTAGTTTATTTTGTTGACATTTCGCGCATTTTGATATATAATTCTCTATATCCTTTCGAAGTCCTGTCCAATTGTATTTTAATTTAATTCTATTATATGTTCTATCGACTCCTTGATGGCCTCCTAGGGGGGAGTCGTGATATTCATATAAGATTTGTTTCTTTTCATCGGCGGAAAATTCTCTATGTTCCTTATTTTCGGTGTCGGGTATCGCGTTTGTAACGTATACGCGGCTTAGCGCGTCAGCATTGCTGTTACTCTTTCCTTCTTTGTACGTGATTTGGTAATTGTATTCTTCTAGCATAATACGCCATCGCATGAGGCGTGATCCGGGATCTTTTACATTAAATAGCCACGTCAGCGGTTTATGGTCTGTTACTATCGTGAATTTCGTTCCGTACAAATATGGTCTAAAATGTTTTACTCCCCAGACTATTGCTAATAATTCTTTTTCAGTCGTGCTATAATTTATTTCTGCTTTATTGAGTATTCTACTCGCGTATGCTATTGGTAAATCTTTTCCTACTTCTCCTTGGGATAGAATGGCCCCTAGCGCCTTGTCTGACGCGTCCGTGGTTAGCACAATAGGTTTTGAGAAATCCGGGTATTGGAGTAAAGGTGTAGATGTTAGTTTATGTTTTAATAATTCAAATGCTTCCTGTTCTAGATCGGTCCACTGGAATGTTGTTCCCTTTTTTAATAATTGCGTTAATGGTTTCGCTGTTTTTGAAAAATTCTCTATGAATCGCCGGTAGTAACTAGCTAATCCTAGAAATTTCTGAATGTTTTTAGCGTTATTTGGTTTGGGGAAATCCGTCACCGCTTTTGTTTTCATGGGATCCGGTTTAATTCCTTCTGGTGTAATGATATGCCCTAGGAATACGGTTTCTTTTCTGAGGAATTCGCACTTTGTTGGTTGCAAACGCAATTTATGTTTTCTTAATTGCTCAAATATTGCTTTTAGTCGTTTATTGTGTTCTTCTAGGCTTGCCGCGTGAATCACCACGTCGTCCAAGTATACGAAACATTGAATTCCTTGTAGTCCTGATAATACTGAATTCATTAATCTTTGAAAAGTCGCGGGCGCGTTTTTTAATCCGAACGGCATACGGTTATATTCGTAATGTCCGAACGGTGTAGAGAATGCTGTCTTGCATTTATCTTCTTCTCGCATTTTTATCTGGTGGTAACCTGATGCCAGATCTAACGTTGTAAAGTATTTTGCACCGCCTAATTGATCGAATATATCTGCTATATTTGGTAATGGGAAAGAATCTCCTATCGTTACGTTGTTTAGTTTCCTAAAATCTATTACAACGCGCATTCTTGCTTGTCCATCGTTGCCTGGTTTTTTGGGTACTACCAGTAATGGTGCGTTCCATGAGCTTTTGCTCTTACTGATTATCCCTGCTTCGAGCATTTCCTTTACTTGCTTACTTACTTCTTCTTTTTGTTTTTGTGGTAACCTATATGGCGCCACATTTATGGGTGCCGTTCCTGATTCTACATTTATGCAATGCTCGGTCGCGTTAGTACTTTCTAATATATCTCCTTCTAGGTAAAATAAATCGTTATATTTCTCGCAAATGTCCCATATTTTATGTTTTTCCTCCTGGTTTAGATGCTCTGTTCTAATGCTAGTTCTAAGTTTTTCCATTCTTTCGGCTCCGCTGCTTCTTTGTAGCGTATTTATTTTCGCGCTGACTGTATTATTCGCGTGTTCTTTAAAGAGAATCGCGGGGTCTTTAACTTCTACTGATATGCCGGTGAGCTCGACTTCGTCGTCGGTCGTATTCATTACGCTGACAACGCATTCCCCTTTTTCGGCTTTGGTTAAGCAATTTGCTATATACACTCCCGATTCTATTTCTCTTTTTTCTACTAATCCTTCCCCTTCTGAGGTTGTTTGTACTGTTATAATTTTTTCCGTTCGCGGTGCTATTACGTTTGTTCCTATATTTTTTAACGGTATTATTTCTCCGTATAATGCCAAATGTTTGCGCGGCGTTATCGTTACGTTATGTTTTTCCATGAAATCAATCCCTAATAGTCCGTCGGCTTCTATCGGAAAGTCGTTTCGGACTAAATAGCATGGATGCTGTATTGTCTGCTTCCCTAGTTGTATATTTAATGTTACTTGGCACAGGGGTTTCTGCACAGTTAATCCTATTCCCGTTAATTCTATGTTTGTCGAGCGTGCATCTTTTTCCTCGTCTATTAGCCCGATTTTTACGAGCGTTACTTGGGCTCCTGAATCTACTAACATGGTGGCGTGTCCACCTATTATATCTTCGGACGTGATTTTGCAGTGATTTTTGCGTTCTGTTTTTGCCGCAAGGCTATTTACGTTATATTGCTTTACTTTACCGTCAGTCACGTTACTTGTGCTGGGTTGCGTCTGTCGTTCATTTTGGTTGGTCGTCGTCGGCGTTTGTGGTGTCGACGGTCTTTCGTTTGGTCTGTTAGTCAGTCTATTTTCTGGTCTAGTACGGCAATTTCGCGCCATGTGCCCGGGCCGTCCACAGGTGAGGCACACGATTTGGTCCCTGCCGGGGCCCGTGCCTCCTGTACGGTTTGGGGTATTTCGCGGGTTTATTCTAGTTCGCGCGTAACAGTCACTAGTCGCGTGCCCTACTCGGTTGCAATTTCCACATCGGAGGGTTGAATTTTGCCCGGAGGGTTGGTACGGTTGGGATCGGTCGGATATTTGATACGTCGTTTCTATGTCTACCGCTCCTACGATCGCTTCTTGCAGGGTTTTGTATCCCTTAGCCTGAACAAGCGTCCCTACTCGCCCCTGCAGGCCATTCTCGAAAACGTGTTTAGCCTGGTCTCTTAGAACCTCGGTTAGGTTTCGCTTGGAATTCGCGTCGTGATGCGGTTTTATCGTTAATCTTACGAGTTGCATGTATAGCTTTTCTATGCGTTGCCCGAACGCTTGCGCGCTTTCCCCTGGTTTTTGATAGCTTCTATGTAGCTCGGTTTGTACTGCCGATACTGAGCGTTTTTCTAAAAATATTGCTTCTAATTCCGTTTTTAATTCTTCGTACGTATTAAGTTCTTTATATCGCATTTCTTCTGCCGCTTTTCCTACGAGTTTGAGATTTCTTATGTACGCGAATAATGCTGGTCTATCGGTTTCTTTAAGTTGCGCAAATGTATAGTCGCACGCCGTTAGGAATTCTAAAAGTTTGGTGGTTGAACTCCCGTCAAAAGGGTTTATGCACTTGCGTGCTTCCTTGAGGCTTAATTGTTCTGTCATTTCGTCGTCTTCTATTTCTAAAAGCGAAAAGTCTAGCGTTTCTATTGGGTATTCTCGTCTGGTTTCTATTCGGTCACTAATCGGTGATTGTAATCCCGATGCGCCGTGGTCTGATTCGCTAAGATCGCTATCCGTACAGAGATGTTTTACGGCTGTCGCGGACAATTTCCTACGTTTACCTTCGCTTTCTGGGGTGGTAAATATTAATTTTTTGTCGAAAAACGATTCGAGTGATCGACTAAACTGCTGTTTGTACGGCAGGAAATATGATTCTGCGGGTCTGTCCTGGTCGGACATGCGGTCGCTATTTTTACGTTTGTCTTGCGTGCTGAGCTAGGTGTGGATGTTACTCACAGTAGAAGTGTTGCCACATTCTGCTGGGCTGCCGCCGTTGCTGTCACCTGTGCGCTGGGAGTTGACTGCCCTATATCTCGTTCTCCGCGCCGTCCGCAAATAAGCTCGGTGAACTGGCTCGTGCCGTAAGCTGAGCTGTCGATAAGGCTCGTCTCCTCCTTGTCGCTCGTCCAGTCGTCTACTTCCTCGTATGAACCTTGACTGCCGCCTGGTGTTAGATTGCCTGGTCTGCTTCCTCCGTCTCGGTGTAGTTTACACCGTCCTTCACCTTGGCCTTTGCTTCTTCTGGCGATAACTGCCACGTATTTGCAAAAATTTTTTGCAAAACGATCCCACTCGCTGCCACCAATGTGGTAATCCGCGCTTGTTAGCCGGTTACCGGTTATCTTTGGAAGCGGAAGGAAGGTGGTGTTTGAGGTATAGATCAGGTTCTTCTTGAGTATAAGTATGACTTTTATTAAGTAACTGGTTATTGGTGAGGCACAAGTAACCCTCCTAACTCTTTGATCGCTCTCGATGATCTGTCTGTTCGTTTCCTCGCTTCTACGCGTGCCACTCCTTAGCGTTCGGTGCTAAGAAGGGAGAATCGCTGAATTGCATCTTAGGCTCGGGACTCGCGATGTCCAGGCGCTTGGGTGATGCAATGCTTACACATTACTTTTGGGTCGCCTCTTCGGAAGGCGGCCTTGAATATGATACTACTGTGTCGCTTAGGCGACTCGCGGGTACAACATTGCTAAAAAATTCAATTGTAACATATGTCGTTTATTAATTGTGGAGGATAAAGGTAAAACTATAGGCAATATATATTTTGATCACTTACAAAGAGGGGGACTTTCTGTTCCCACTGAAGAAGTGATAACCACATTTATTCACATATGTGCAATAATGGAGGCCATAATAAATGATGATTATTTGGAATCCAACTTTATACGATCTGAAAATCATAAACATATTTTATGTAAATTAACTTATATTAGCATGCAATCTGATAGACATTATTTAGTATTTTCAGATTCATGTGTTTGTGGTGAAGCTTACCACAATATTTTGTTTCAATTATTATCAATTTTTTCAAATATTTTATTAAATGATTATACAAAAACTATAAATAATAATCAGTTGGAAACGCGTGCCAACATTACGTCTAAAAGTCGTAAATTAAAAACTTATAGAAACTAGATTTTCAATATGTTTTAATACATTAATAGAGTTTTACTTATTTGCTTAGTACTATTTCACAAGATTTAAGGTTTTACTAGTATTATTTCAAGAGTATATTGTATTGTTTTGTTATTAATATTATTCAAGATTATTTATTATTATTGCAAAATGTAATACTTTATTTCTTTATGAATATAAAAGTTATGTTTTTGTTGTTGTTAAAAATGTTTATTTTATTTTATAAAGTGGGATAATAGGGCTATTGGCGAACCACCCACTATAATAAAAAAAAAGGTAACGCGCCATGGTAAATACCCCTAGGGTGGTGAGGAAATTTTCCACAATTATAATACTGTCCTATAACACGGGCTCTCAAGGCTACTAGGGTGAACGACTCTAGCCCTAGCAGCCATATGCCAACCCCACCTCCTCGTGGTGAGGGCTGGGCAACGCTGCGTCTTCGCGCAGTGGCCAACGGGGCTCTGGCTTCCCCTCCCCACCTTCCCACATCCTTTTTCCTCCCTTCACCCATTCCTACCAACACTTCCGTCCTCTCCTAATCACTCCAATTCACAACCCGTCCTTATCCTCTCCTCCCAGCGGCTCTGTGCCTTTTCCATCGCAGAGTTGCAGCAACCCGGGCCCGCGTCTCGGTAGTCTTCTGACTGCCTGGGCGACGGAACCGGGAGGCACCCCCTTTTATTTTCAGGTTTTTCTTTTCAGCTGTCGGTTTCTTTTCTGCATTTTCTTCCCGAATTTCAATAGAGAAAATTGCCCATAAAACTCCATGATGGTCGCTTCTGGGATAAAATATTCCGGAGGTAAACTAGCCTCCCAATCGGATCTCCGGGTGGAGGCTATCCCAGAAGAGACCAACGTGGCAAGGAAGAGCGCGCGTCTGGCTGCTCGTTCGATGCCTGACGCGCGCGCCACGAAGGGATGCAGCTCCGGCGAAGGGCAGTGCAGGGTCGCGGCCACTCGTCGGGGAGGTTCCTCTATGGCGCCTTGCCGACCTGCTTCCCGCTGCGCCCCTGGCCCATCGCGCGACGGACTGCAGTCCCAGGTTTTCGGTCTTCGTACCGTTCGTATCGTCTTAGAAAGGTGCGATAGGTTGGCGCCCAAGCCATCTTCTAGGGCTGGGCGCAGGGTCAATTTTGATCCTATGGTCCGCGTTGTAGATATCGCGAAAATAGATTCCGCGCTAGCGTCAGCGAAGTCCTCAAGCGTGAGGCACGTTATATCCGCGAGGCACGTTATATCCGCGATCGCGAACCCTGCGTCCCCCACATCGACCCCTTCCGCGACGCGTGCGTGTCCGGTCCCACCGCGAGGGACCTCGGTTTTGCTTCCTCCGCCGGCGGAGACCGCGCCTGCGTTCTCGGGAATTAGGGTCCTACAATTGAAAATGGGCCGTTCAAATGTAGTGACGGGTGAAGTCAGGGATCTTATTAGCCAAAAGCGACTGGACGTCCTGCTATTGCAGGAACCATACGTCCGAAAGATTGGCAAGACCTGGGCTTTCGTTGGTTTAGGGACCACTACTAAGGTGGCTGCGGACCGCGTCGAGCAGCCCTGGGCGGCCGTAGCGGTCTGCAACCCCGCGTATAGCATGGTCAAAGTCTCGCAGATGAGCACAACCCACTGCGTTTGCGTGGAAGTGCAGGCACCCGGCTTCTCGTTTTATGCCGTCTCGCACTACTTCCAGTATCGCGACGACATCGAGAAGCACCTCAGGCACCTCGACATGGTGCTCCGTTCACTGAGGGGGCAGAGAATACTCGTTGCGTTGGATGCCAACGCCCGCTCGTCACTCCGGGGTCCCCAGAGAACCGACGAGAGAGGATCTAAGCTGGAGGACCTCGTTCGGGCGTTTGGCTTAAAAGTTGTGAACGATGTTCGTCAGCCTCCCACCTACTGGACTCCACGAGGCTCGTCGTATATTGACGTCACCCTCGTGTCGTCCAACATGAGCCAGTTCATCGGCGAGTGGAAGGTGAGGGAGGATTGGACGAATAGCGACCACAACTCCGTTGACGTCAGGATCGGTGCCCCGAAGGCCAAGAGTGGTGATTGCGGTGCGGCGCGGCGTTCTGTGAACACGAAGTTCAACACTCGGAGGGCCGACTGGGATCAGTTCGCCGTGACGCTAGCCGCTCTCTCCGTCTCAAAGCTGGAGGTGATCGACCTGACGTCTGCGGATCGCGTTGAAGAAATGGCGGAGACACTTGCGAGCGTCCTCACAGACGCTTGCACAGAGTCGATGCCAAGAAAGAAACTTTTTAGGCGCTCTAACCCGTGGTGGACTCCCGAACTTACGACCCTAAAGAAGACCGTATACCGGCTACGCCGAGCTTTGCAGGAGGAACAGGTTGGTGAAGCTCGCCTTGCCAAAGAGCTAGAGTACCGCTCGTCTTTGCGGAAGTATAGCAGGCAGGTGAGAAAAACCAAACTGGACAGCTGGAGGAGCTTCGTCACGTCGCACGGGAACTCGGATCCCTGGGGCTTCGTATATAAGCACCAGGCGAATAAACTCCGAGTAGACAGAGTCCTTAGTACTCTCAGGCGTGACGACGACTCCACAACAAACATGCGCGAAACTGCCAGCTGCCTCCTGGAGACTCACGTCCCCGAAGACCGGGAAATCGAAGATAGCCCCGTTCAACGGGAAAGTAGGGATGGTGCACGGATCGCACCCGACACGCCAGATGCTCCTCCTTTCACGGTCGAGGAACTGAGCAAAGTCGTAAAATCGTTAAAAAACGGAAAGGCTCCTGGACCGGACCTCATCGAGGTCCGTGTGCTGAAGGAGGCTTTCCGAGTAATTCCCGGTCAGCTGGTGCGGCTCTTCAACGGATGCCTTCAGTGGGGCGTCTTTCCCTCACCCTGGAAGGAAGGCTCCTTAAGAGTTTTCCTGAAGGGGGAGGATAAGGACGAGAAGGATCCGAAATCCTACCGCCCGATATGTCTCCTCTCCGTTGTAGGGAAGCTCTTCGAGAGGCTGCTTAAAGAGCGCCTCACCACCACGTCGCTTGCGCCTGAGAACCTCTCCGATCGGCAGTTCGGCTTCAGAGTCGGAAGGTCGACGGAGGATGCAATCGTTGAGCTGCGACGAATGGTCTCTGCCTTCGAAAAGAGGTACGCTGTTGCGCTGCTCTTCGATATCTCCGGTGCATTCGATAACGTGTGGTGGCCCTTAGTGTTAGATTCGTTGCGCAGGCGAGATTGCCCGAAGAACGTTTTCGAGGTGCTAAAGAGCTACTTCGGCGGTCGGAGGGTCAAGATCGCATGGGGAGAGCATGAGGTCTCCAAAAAGGCTTCGCGGGGTTGTCCCCAAGGTTCTGTGTTAGGTCCTTCCTGCTGGAACCTCATGTTCGACCAGCTTCTGAGGCTCCTAGAAGCCTCATTTGGTTTGAAGTTCGTCGCCTACGCCGATGACCTACTGGTCCTCGTCGAGGGCGACTCGCGTCGCGAAATTGAAGTCGACGGCCAGCGGGTCGTCGACACGATCGTAAATTGGTGTAGTTCGGCCAAACTCCGTATCTCAGAAACGAAGACTGAAGGAATCGTCCTGAAGTCTGACTGGATACGGAGGGCCCCGATAGGAAGACGGGGAGGAGCGCGTCCCGACCGAAAACGAAAGACAAGAGCGAAGAAAAGCGATATGAGCGATAGGGCGCCTACCATCCGATTAGGAAATAAAAGCATTGAGTTTAGGGAGACCGTCAAATACCTCGGGGTTCATCTAGACAAAGGAATGGGCGTTACAACCCATTGCCATTATTTGCGCGACAAGGTAGGGTCGCTTTTCGCGAAACTAGGGCGGCTAGCGAAGTGTCAATGGGGACTGCGTTTCGGAACCCTTGCAGCAATTTACCGCGGAGTATTTGTACCGACAGTAGCTTATGCAGCTGCAGGGTGGTCCGACCTTTGCACTGAAAGAGAATTTAAAATCCTCAGTGCTCTGCAGCACGGAGCGCTTCTGTCGATGACCTCCGCGTATCGCACGGCAGCGACAGAATCGCTCCAGGTTGTAGCAGGTGTGCTCCCGATCGACATTATGCTACAACAGAGTAGGGAACTCTACAGAATTAGGAAAAACCCCGAGGCCGCGGAAACTTCACGGAGAAGAGCGCTAGTCAAAAGCGCCAAGGTTGAGGCAATAAACAGGTGGCAGGCCCGCTGGGCTTCTTCTGAAATGGGCCGCACCACCTTTGCCTTCTTCCCGGATGTGAGGGAGAGAGTGCGTGCGGGGTGGGTAAAACCCAACCACTACGTCTCGCAAGCTCTCACGGCACACGGCGATTTCCGAGCCAGACTTCATTCACTCGGACTCGCCCCCCATGAGACTTGCGAGTGCGGGTTGGTGGACACTGCCCGGCACCACATCTTTCATTGCCCGGCTTTCGAACCGCAAAGAGTCGCTTTGCGGGACCTTATGGGAGAGCGAGAATGGCCGGAGGCGGCCCACTGCTTAGTGGCGTCACCAGAAGCATTCTCGCTCCTCGACGATTTCTGCCGCGAGACCCTCTGGCTAAAGGGTAGCCAGTAAAGGGGTCTAACTTTAATTCGGGTGTGAATGTGTGCGCGTGAAGGAATGTCATGATGGATGCTGCTAGCCGGGGGCATGTGTGCATGTTAGCTTAGGGCCTGCGACTCAATAGAATAGGAATAGATGCAAGTGTCAGTGACCTGCGCGAGCGCAGTGATCGTGCCTGTGTCGTGTCGTGCTACGAGTGAGTGCTAGTGTTTAGTGCGCGTAGCTTAAAGGACATTGTTTGGGGGCCGTTCAGCAGAGGATTTGTCGGAATCCTCTGCCATGGATGCAGGGCCCCGTAACCCTTTCGGGGGAACCCTGTCGCCGAACGGCTTAGGGTGCGCGTAAGGAGGCGAGCTCGGATGCTTCGCCCCCTCTAATCTCTATACTAATACCTACTTTCTTTTCAGGTTCCTTGTCTTTCCACTCCCTACCCTACTCCTTCCCCATCCCTACCGATCCGATCCTTGCAGGGCTTGTGTCAAGGGACGTGACACAGTGAGCGGGCCTCCCCGAGGTTCCCCGTGGGCGTGGTGCTGGTGTGGCGCGCCGCGTCATCACTGCACCACGGCGAAACTGCTCACCCTGCGCCGCTGTGCAGGAGCTGCTGGATTTTTCCCTGCGCGTTCTTCTTTACTTGGTGTGGTGGCTGCTGGTTGGTAGATGGAACTTTGTTGCGTATGCCTAACCAGGCGAGGTCGCATAAGCTCTCCACTCTTGGGTGGGGGCTTTCACATTAAATGTCCTATAACACGATTTTGTAATTAACTGCATAGTTGTTCCGTTCAATAGCGAATTATACTAACCTCTTTAGAATTTTCCAAGTGTACACTTAACCTATTTGGCATCGCACCAATAATTTGGTTTATTTCAGGTCTTTATTAACTTATACATACCTTTAACAATTTTTAAATCCTTCAATTCGGTTCAAAGATGATTTTATTTTGTTTCACACTTATCTTTTCTTGAAATCTCTATAAATATTTCAAATATAATGCATCACAACACCAAACTCTTCCGAGAGTCCACAAAATATATACCACATTTTTTAAGATTAGTATACTTCTATATTACTTCTACTTACTATAATTATGATATTTAGGTGTTGCTTATTCATAATTAATCAAAATTACTGTATATTAGTATAATTTTAAACAACAAAATGATGTTAATTATAACGCTGACACAAAACTCTACTATTGAAAATAAGACTCCCGATCCGCCATTAGCGGTGTTGCCACATTTCTCAGCACGGCTAGTACTAGAGTCGGCTGTGATACAGTCAGAATAAGACAAAGGAGAATACAGTATGCCTAGAAGGCGGGAAAGTCGTTAACAGCCGATAACAAAAAAAAACAATAGAGAGACAACTACGGTACACGCAAGCAGAGTGGCGTAGCCAACTTATCAAAAACTAAAATAAACTTAAACAGCTAACTTCACAAATTGCATTTCTCAACACCCGCCCTCAATTTGTTATCATTTTTTTTTCACTTTGTGACAACTTATGGGATACAGACTAAAAAAAAACTATTCGCACCAGTAAATAATAAGGAAAAAGAAATGGAATTACTATATGAGCAGTAAAATAATAAAAAAAATTAGAAGTCAGTTAAACCTAAACTTCCTCTAACAAGGGGACATTACGGCCTCGGAAATTGACTTCTGGATGAGACTTTGCAGGTTTGTAGTATACCTTTAGACTATTCGATTTGCAAAGTAAGAGCGCGCACTAGCCATAAATTTTCGAGAAAAATGGCTTTAAAGTTTTACGTGTAGGACGTATACCGGTCACTTTGAACACCATCCAAGAACAGCGAAGTGACCGAGTTGTAGCGAACTCGCTTGCGGCGCGGGCGGTCCGTGTTCGATCCCTGCGTGTGGAAACTTTTTTCTTTTTTTTTTCAATTCTTTAAAAAATTATAAAAACTTTGCATTAAAGTTAATGACATACTAATATGAAGAATTTAATCATACATAATTTTTTCTATTAATAAAATTTCGTGAATATCGTCTTTCTTTGTCAATTTTTAATTTTATATGCAAGATCCTGAATGATAATTGCCATAGAAACATGGAAAACAAAAAATATTATTACATCTCGCACAATTTATGAAGGAAGATTGTTCACATGAACAATCCTTTTTTAAAAGTTCTACCAGAAAACATACTTCATTTATATTCCTGAAAATTTTTCTTTCGTCAGAGAGCTTGGAAGCGTACCAGGCATACCGGATCATTTCATTAAAAATTGGTGATGATAATTGATGATGCACTATTGATTGTATTTTTATGCAGTCCTAACGGGAATTTATTTCTCTATTATTTTCAATCAGATTAAATTTTTTACTTGTCTATAAAAATAGACATCGCAAGGTTGAACAAGTGGAGTACATTTTGAAGGAATTACTTTAATTGTGTAAGTTGGTGATTTCTCGTCATTCTGAAAGATTTCGTCATATAATTCAGGCTTTGTTTATCCTCCCCAAGAATCAAGAATTAACAGTAACAGTCATTTCATTAATAGAAAAAATTATGTATAATTAAATTCTTCATATTAGTATGTCATTAACTTTATTTCACAATTTTTCTAATTTTTTAAAGAATTGAAAAAAAAGTTTCCACACGCAGGGATCGAACACGGACCGCCCGCGCCGCAAGCGAGTTCGCTACAACTCGGCCACTTCGCTGATCTTGGATGGTGTCCAAAGTGACCGGTATACGTCCTACACGTAAAACTTTAAAGCCATTTTTCTCGAAAGTTTATGGATAGTGCGCGCTCTTACTTTGCAAATCGAATAGTCTAAAGGTATACTACAAACCTGCAAAGTCTCATCCAGAAGTCAATTTCCGAGGCCGTAATGTCCCCTTGTAAATGTACAAAACTTTGTTCCACCAAGTGGTTTAGTCAGTATATCCGCCACTTGATTAGTTGTAGACAGATATTTAACATTAAGAATTTCTTTTTCCTTAATTAGATCGCAAATGAAGTTATATTTAACTTCCATGTGCTTCAGACGCTTATTAAAGTTACAGGATTGTACAGCTCGTATACAGGACTGATTGCCCTCAAATACTGATACCGGTAAATTAGGGTTCAGATCCATGTCAGACATAATTTTTATAACCCAAAGTAACTCGCAGGTCAGCTCACATAGTGAAACTAGTTCGGCCTCGGTAGATGACAAGGCAATAGTATTTTGTTTCCTGGTAGTCCACAACACTGTAGCTCTATACAGATTTACCAAAAATCCTGAAGTTGATTTGCGGTCTAATGTATCTCCTGCCCAGTCAGCATCCGCATATCCAACCAGTTCCTCCTTTAGTTTTAGGTCTTTAGGATAAAACAAAGCTAAATTGGCTGTTCCTTGTAAATATCTTAGAACTCGTTTTAGTCCCTTCCAGAGACTTTCTGTCGGATACTTCTGAAATCTACTAAATTTATTAACAGACAATGATAAGTCTGGTCTTGATGTGTTCATCAAGTACATAAGGCAACCGACTAATTCTTTGTATGGCTTATCAGTTATCACAGGTTCATTTAGAATATTATCATTGATAAATCCTTCCTCTATAGGAGTTTTTGCAGGTTTACAATGACTCATATTAAATCTACTTAACAAATTTAAAATATACTGACGTTGAGATAAATACATTCCTTGTAGTCTTCTTTCTACTTTAACTCCTAAGAAAAACTTTAACTCTCCTAAATCAGTCATTCTAAATTCTTGCATTAGTTTTCTCTTAACAGTCTTTAAAAACTCTAAGCTATTTCCAGTAACTATAAAATCATCTACATACAATAACAAATACACTATTATAGAACCCTTTTTATAAACTGTAACGTTATTTCTAAAATTATTCCGGGGAGGTGCCGGATGCACTCCCCGCGAAATAACCGTTTTAAAACAAATTAATTTATTTATAAATCTGCGAGAATCCTCTCCGCAATAAAGGGCTCACGAAATACCGCTCGCGCAGCCGTAAGGAGTAGTGGGTTGAGGGGGGGAAAAGAAATTAATAAAAGTTCCTTCGGAGCGCGATTTACTAAAAAACAATAAAATACGTTTATTTAATTTGAATAAATGAACCTCGGAATTTTCCGTTTGCTACAGGAAACAAGACAAAACCGGAATCTCTTTGTCCGTGTTGTTTATTCAAACGCCCGGACGAACTAACCGCCGGCTACGTACTCGATGCCGACACGTGGCCGCCTCGCTTCTCGATGATTCTACCGAGGAATTTATAATTTAATAGCACGCTAATCTTACAATTTAACAACAAATCAGTTACCCAATAATTTAACAACAATTTCGATATATTAGATATACGATTAACCGCGCACCCGGACGGCGGTCGAGGCTGGTTCCGCTACTCGCGAACAAAGGAATCGAACGAGAAAAATCGAAGGATGCTTCTACTTGATTCAACTAATTAATTTAAACAATAATATCGATAAATCCCCGATAACTCGGTTATATACTATTCTCGGCTCCGAATAACCCCGGAATTAACCTCACTTTACTGATCCGCCACCCGGAACGAACTTCTTGCGTGAACAAAGGATTACTCTCGGTTGCTCTAATTATCTCACCTCTAATCTCGCTAAACGTCGCGCACAGAGTAATTTTTCTAGGATCACGCACGCGGTTCCTTACGAGCCGGCCTACCGAAATTCCCCGAGCCAACCCGAAGATAGCCGAGCGCCTACTCGCCATCTCTCTCGCTCTACCGCCTCGCTAGGCGACGCGCGCACGCATGGCCGCTTTTCGCGACTTCGCTCGAAATAATTCCTCTTGCGAATTTCGACCGGATGACTGCCACCGATGCCCATTCCGGCGGTCATCTCGATCCGTCATTAAGCGAAGGGATGCTCCGATGATTCGCTGTCGGGTGGTCCTCGTTGCCTTGGAATTTCGGCCGTTTCTTTCGCCGATCGTCTTTCTGCCTCGCTCGTTCTCGCCGTGCGTGTCCTCTCTCTCGCTCTCTTTATCTTAATCCTTCGACGGCTCGCTCTCTCTCTCTCTCTCTCTCGTTCTGCCGTCGCTCCGTCGGCCGCCGTTGCTCTCTCCGGCCTCGTCCTTCCCCTCTCCGGCGTGGCGGTCATGAAAGAGGGTCTAACTTTACTATTTATTCCTTATTCTAACTCAGAACCAGCCTCGAGGCCCTCCGACTCGCGTTACATATCTTCCGCGGTCCACCCGGCGACTCTGTCCGCGACGATTCTTTTCCTAATCCGCGGCGAAGGGGAGAGGATTCTCGTTTGTGACGGGTATTCAAAATACCACGTCACAAAACATATAAACATTCATCAGCCTTACTCTGTTTAAACTCTAACCTTTTAACAAAACTATCAAAACGAAAATTCCACTCTCTAGGAGCTTGCTTAAGTCCATATAATGCCCTATTTAACTTACAGACTACATCTTTACCCTTAATATCTAAACCTGCTGGAGGCTTCATATAAATGTCTTCGTGCACATTACCTTGTAAGAATTCGTTCTTAACATCCATTTGATAAGCAATTAAATTTTTATAATTAACCCTTTGCACTCGAGCGGCGCCGATACGGCGCCCGGCCGATTCGAAGTGGCAACTCGAGCGGCGCTGCTGCGGCGCCCGAGTTTTTTAAAGGGCGCTCCACACACGCGGCGAGGCATGGCAAGACTCGGCGAGTACGAGAGTGTGGATGGAAATTTCGGCTTTTTCGCTTGATGTGTTCACGCGTCGCCGCGCACGTGGAGTCTCCGTTCGCTGTCGGTTTTTCGCCACGAATCAAAAAGATTTCGTGAAGTCCTGTGTCGGCAAGAGGTCTCGCCTGGTCCACGCGCTCCGCGACGACGATTGTGCCGATGAAGATATCACCTTGCACGCTAGATTTCTTCACGCATTGCTGCGAACGTGGAGTCTCCGTTCGAAGTCGGTCTTTCGACACGAGTCAAAGGGATTTCGCGGAAAACTCGAATTATTCGATATGCCCCACACACTCTGCGAGGTGGCTCGCCACGAGTATCAAGGAAAAAACGCCTCTCCGCTTTCGTTCCTCCAACTTCATCGACGAACGACGTGATTTTTTATCGTCATTTTATCGTGGTTTTCGTGGCTCACGACAAAACACTTGTCGAACAATTGAGAGGGTCGTATCGCCAGCAACGAGAGCAACCGTCTACGTCGCATTTCGATGAAATCCGATTAAACGGGAAGCTTCACGTACTACTAAAAGGGCCAAAAAGGGACTGTAAGGTTTGTTCTGACCGTAACACGCCTGGAGGTAGGCGGGAAATTTCGTATTACTGTGATACGTGTCCTGACAAACCCAGGATGCATCTTGGATATTGTTTCACAAAATATCACACCAAAGCTAATTACAGAGTGTAATATTTATTAAAATTTGTTGTTTTCGACATATAAATGAATAAACTAGTGAAATTTTATTATTTATATACGTTTGTTTGCTTATAAATGTTTTTCAATTACTTGTAATGTGTTTGCCGAATTTGGCCGAAATCGTCTCGAGTTGCTCGGGTTGCTCCTTATCTTCTCTCTCTTGTATCTCTTCATAATTCTGAGGTACATTATCTACAAATTCTTCTGCGCTCAGAGCATAAGCTACTTCTTCTTCTTCTTCTTCATGAACACAAGTAACATAGTCCTGTAATTTCCAAGGAAGCCACCTCATTCTTTTTCCTCTTTCTAATTTCTCGTTTTTCTCCTCTTTCGTATCATCTTCCATGTTGTTATCCTCTTCTGTATCACTACTATCTGTTTTTCCATCTTACTCTTTTGTTGTTTCTTCTATTTCTTTACTTATTTCCTTTTCAGATCCATTTTCTTCTTTATCTTCTATAATGTCATTAGTTTGATAAAAATCTGGATCTTTCACTAGAGCTTTTGCTGTTTTTGTTTCGTCGAATATTACATCTCTGCCAGTAAGCAGTTTATTTTTTTCCAGATCCCACAATCTATAACCATTAGAGCAGTAGCCTAACATCAAACATTTCTTTGATCTTTTGTCAAGTTTACCTCTCCTTAATTCTTTTGGTATGTGCAAATACACTTGACTTCCAAATAGTTTAATTTTCCTAATGTCTTGCTTCCTTCCATACCACATTTCAGCAGGAACTGAATTTTCCAATGCTGTTGTAGGACATCTATTGATTATATAGACTGCACTCATCACTGCCTCAGACCAGAATGATTTCTTCATTCCTGATTCCAACAATAGACATCTAGCTTTTTCCATGATGTTCCTGTTCATCCTTTCTGCAACTCCGTTCTGTTCTGGTGTATATCTTATAGTGTATTCTACCTGGATTCCTTTTGACTCAAATTTTTCCTTAAGTCTCTTTGAAATATACTCCCTGCCGTTATCACATCTGAAACGACTTATTTGTAAGTTAAAAATTTTTAATAAAAAAAATAGAAACTGACTTCGAAAATAGTACAGATGAAAAGCAATGAACGAGATTAATGTAATTTAGAAAAAAGCGCTAAAAAGAATGAAATAATTTTTTATATATGCCTACAATATTCGATTTCATCATTATCATACTTAGAATATTGCAACTTTTTCGGCGGCGACACAAAATATTCCAACACGGTCATTTTCACGAACAAAGAAGTGAGTGCCTAATACATAAATATCCATCAATGTACGTGAGTTTCTGGCTATTAACACGTTGACTGCCGTGTCACCCGTATTCGGGTGACAGCAAAAGTCCTCATCGGGCCGTTTCCCGCTTACTTCCTTGACCCCTTCCAAAGGATTTTCGAACATATTTAGATAAATAATTAACAGGAGATAATAATACTGTTGAATTTTTTTAAAAATCGTTTATCAACAAAATTATTTACAGTGCAAAATATTGAAGCATTCACTGCAAAGTTGCGGTTGACCAGGGCAGCTTGGACAAAAAGTAGTAGGTTTTCTGATATTTGTTCGTGCCTTTGATCATTCTAGTTCTTCTCTTTTATTTGCGTAACACCGTTTGCATGCGCGTCTAAGGCTTTTCCCCAAATTATTTCTGCGAACGGCGATGCAATGCGTATTTCGTCGAACAGAAGGCACGGTTAAATCTTCACTCAGTCCTAGTAACTTTGCAGCAATCAGTTCTCTGAATCGTCTAATATTTACAGTTTTTGTTGTCGCAATATTGTAAACGACCAAAGCGTTTACAATTGACGTCCCCAGCAGAAGTTCAATACCAAGCTTTCTATACCACTTGATTCCTTTCCTCATCGTCGTGGAATAGGAAACCATTTGGTCTGAATAATCTATTCCACATTTACCCTTATTATATTCGAGGACAGCCAGAGGTTTGAGTCTTGCGGATGGCTGCTGGCTTGAAGAAGCAGCACGAATGTTTTTTGTGCTTTGTGTCATGATAGGAGCGTGTTTCGTAGATAATATTCTCACGTCACGTGTATCTCTCCATTTGAGTATCACAATCCCGTTATCATCCTCTTTAGCTACCATTTCTCCCCTTCTCAGTTTGCAATTAAGAACATCTTTTGGGATAGATTTCTTGTTATGTCTAAGTGTTCCAACTACATGAGTCTTGCGTCTTAGGCATGATAGCTAACTCATAGCTTGTATAAAAATTGTCAATGTACAATGTTCTTCCTTAATCGAAAAGTTTCTCTGCCAGTTGTAGACACACATTGTGTGCCAATCTGGTTTCTCTAATACCTTCTGCTGATTTACCAGAGTAAATTTTCATTGCCCATGTGTATCCTTCCCTTGAACATAATTTGAATAATTTAATTCCGTACTTGTGCGCTTTATTTGGAATGTATTGTTTGAAGATGAGTCTTCCACGCCATGGAATTAACGTTTCATCGATAACAATGTCTTCTCTAGGCGTGTAAGCTTCCTGATACTTTCCTTGCAATTTGTTGAAAAATGGAAGTATTTTACCAAGCCGGTCATCACGGGCAATGGTCATATTATCGACAAAATGAAAGTTGCACAATAATAGTTCAAATCTGTTTCGTGACATAATTCGACGCGGTAGCCGGAAATTGTACAATTCGTTTTTGGCCCAATAATTGGCTGTAGGGCTCACTTTTACAAGTCCCATCCACAACAATAATCCCAAGAATTGTTTTATTTCTTCAGGATTTGTTGGTTTCCATTTATGCATTCGTGAACCTGGAGTCAGCCTCGATTCATTTAGTTTTTGTTGTGCATATCTATTAGTTACTAATACCAGCAAGTTTATAATTTCATCATCGACGAACAACGTAAACACATCATACGGATTTATATCGTGAGATAATTGCTTATTCAGACCGCCTGTTTCTTGATAAGAAAATGATTTTTGCCGACCAATAAATTCACTCCATTCACTCTGTTGAATTGGAACTTCCTCAGTATCATCAACGTTGCTTCTTTCTTCCACGACCAAATCTTGTAACATCTCTTCATTAGTATTTTCATAACATTCATTATCACTAAGATTGCATTTATCCGTATCCGTATCAGAATCTGACGATATGATTCGATTTACTTTTCTTCTTTTGGGCAATCTGATCACTTCCTCATCGCTGCTATCCGAATTTGAGCAACTAGCGTGACTACAATGTAACGTGTTAATGTACTGTTAATTAATTTTCTGTCGCCTCCGAAAAAGTTGCAATATTCTGAGTCTGATAATGATGAAATCGAATATTGTAGGCATACATAAAAAATTATTGGCTTCCGGTTCCGGTGTGGAGAGAGCGAGGACGAAGTGTAAAGCGAGCGGAGATTTTGTAGAGTGGATGAGAGAGTGCGAGAAGGAAAAGAAGGTACGACAGAGGAAAAGGAAGGGAAAGGCAAGAGAGAAAAGGGAGATATATAATCGAGAGGGGAAGAAAGAGGGAATAGGGAGAAAGGGAGAGGGTTTGTGAGTCGAGGAAAAGTTAAGTTAGAAAGGAGCCGGTGACGGCAGGTGATAAAGACTGTGGGACTTGGTTAAAGTACACAATACAATTTCGTATAACGATAACAATTATATATTTAACAAAATAACAATAATACTGTGGGAGTACAATTTACTGCGTCAGTCTTTTTCTCTAGCTCGTTTGGAACAGAACAATTGAACGACCATAACAACCGACGCGAAGCGTGGCTTGTTCTATTGTTTTTTGTGAGGGCGCTGTCGTCGCCCATCCTTCCATGTCACTGGGCAGCTACGCAGCCAATGGCTGCGCACTCCTGCGTGCCGCTGTGACCTATCGCCAATAAGTAAATAAGTTTATTGGCTTTACAGACAGAATGTATACAGCCAGGTAACTCTTAATTCTAAAATACCTAGAACATATCATAATAGTATCAGAAAAAACCCTAAACATGTTTACAGCTTATTCACTAAAATACAATGAAAATACAACAATAATATAAATTTGTTTAAATTACAACATTGGTACTAATAATAAACTCCGTTAAAATATTAATAATTATATCGTTCATACATACTAACAAATCAGTAACAGGTATTATATGGTTAATTTTATGAGCCTTCAGTCTTTTAATTAATACTATTCGCTCTTTGGAATAATTGTTACAGTGCCAGACAATATGATCTATATTTTCGGCATCCCTACCACATGAGCATCTATCATCGTTGACAATGTTCAGCTTTACTAAACTAGATTTTAACGAAGTATGATCGCTTCTAAGCCGATTAAGCGATACAATAGCTCGTTTTGATAGTTTCTTTTGGAAAAACCAAGGCTTAGACTTACTTCTAAAATAGCGTTCGAAATACTTTTTTCCCTTATTGTCTTCTAAAGCACTTTTTAAGATCTGTTCCTCATTTTCTTTTAAAAACTTCTGTTTAAATTTACTATAGACGTCAGTAAATGGTATCAGTACTTCTATAAATTTGCCATTAACAGCTGCTTCCCTGGCTAGCGAGTCAGCAGCTTCATTTCCATAGATGCCACAATGTGCTGGTATCCAAACTAAATGCAGATCTTTTCGATTTTCCTTTGCTTCAACTAGTAATTCTATTAAATTATGAATTAAATAAGACTGCTTCCCAAAATTATTATTATTGACCATTGCTTCTAAAACGCTCTTAGAATCTGAAAAGATGTAAGCCTTTAGCTTATCAGATCTCCTCACCAGATCCACAGCTTTTAATAATGCTGTGGCCTCCGCAGTAAATATAGAAGTAAGATCGTTCAATTTGCAGCTTATTTTAAACTCTTCATTATTGCACCAGCTTGCCATACCAACCATACTGGATTGGGAATTATTGATTTTAGAACCATCTGTAAATATAAATGTGAAGTCCTTTTCTTTTTCCTCAAACAATGATCTAAACTCCGCCATTGGGTCTGGGGAGTTTCTAATTATCAACCCACTAGTTAGATCTATGTCTGGCACGAATAGTTTTCTATTATAGTCTACAGTAAAAATGGATGGAATGGCTGATTTGTAGATGGTATGAATATAAAACCAAGATTCCTCATATAACAATACCAGAGACGATTTACAATAATTGTTTTCAAAGATGCATTGGCTAACTAAGTTCACTATATCTTCCATATTTTTAACTACAGGGTGATCTTCCACTGACATGCACTTTAACAGGAATTTAGAACCTAGGCTAGCAAACCTCCATTTTAGAAATGGCACTTTAGTTTCTCCAATTATAACATTAATTGGAGTGGATATCCTATATCCCATAGCAATTCTTAGGCATTTTAATTGAATTTTCTCTAACTTATAAAAGTTGTTCGGGGAACATGGTGATATGAGGAACCCACAATATTCGATTCGTGACCTTATCAATGTCTTATACAGCATGAGCATGGTTGACGGGTCCGCTCCCCACCAGACTCCTCTTATACAGCTTAATATTCTAACAAACAAATTGCATTTTTCTACTATCTGGTTTATGTGTAAGTTCCAATTCAGTCTTTTATCTAATATCATTCCTAAGAACCTAACACTATCAGAGGTCCTTATTAAGGCGTTATTAATCGTTATGCTACTGTTACCTGTTCTCAAATTTCTGTTATTAAAAATTATTAATTTACATTTCTCTGGAGCGAGTTCTAATTTCCTCTCCCGCAGGGCAATAGAAATATTATTAATCACTCTTTCCATAGTCCTTAGACTATACTCTAAGTTTTCTATACTGGAATATACAGCGATATCATCAGCGAATTTTAGCATCCTAATATCAGGTACAAGTATGTCATCTATATTATTAATATATATAGAAAATAACGTAGGACTTAGAATACTCCCTTGAGGCAACCCTTTAAAAGTAGTTCTAATAATATTTCCCGGACAATTAACAAAATGGATATTTCTTTCAGCAACCAAATTATAAATAAAATATATTAACTTCTTGGGAAGACCTAACTCAATGAGATCTTTGATTAACGTCTCTGGATCAACATTATCATAAGCACCCTTAATATCTAAGAATACCCCTACCACCTGATTCTTCTGAAAAAATTGTTTATGAATTTCTGACGTTAAAATAGAGAGGCTATCTTGGCAACACCTCCCCTTCCGGAATCCAAACTGAGAATTAGAAATTACCCTGTTATTTTCAAGCCACCAATTTAGTCTGTCATTGATCATTTTTTCAAGTAATTTTAACAAACAAGATGACATACTTATTGGACGTACTTTATCGCTATTACTTTTAGGAATAAAAATGCACAGATAATCCCTCCAACCTTGTGGAAAAACACCGGTATGGATAACATCATTATATATATCCAACAGTACTCTTTTCAGAAAATCAGGGAATTTAGCTATAATGCCATAGCTAATTTTGTCTGCTCCTGCAGCAGACTTTAAGTTAATATTTTCCAGAGCTAGGTTCATTTCGGTCAATTCAAAAGGGGTTGTCAAAAAATGTTCGTTCTGACTACATTCCATATCCGGAAAAACAAATTTTTGACCTGGGGGACATAATTCTTCAATAGACGTTTTCATATTATCCACTATTTTCCTATTCCCAACATATGAATTAGGTCGAGAAAACTTATTCTTAAATAACTTAATCTTATAAAAAACGTAACTAACCTTACTATTTCGATTTAAGGAACTACAAAATTGCCGGAATGCTTCCTTTTTTTCATTCCTCAAAATAGCTTTGGTTCTTAAGAAAAACTTATCCCTAGTCATATTATATTTCATCGATAACCATTTTGCTTTTTTCGTTCTAAGTGCTTTTTCACAAGTCTCATTCCACCATGTGACAGGGGGTCTTTTCTTATCATACCTAATCCTAGTGTCCCTATTGCTATTTGAACCATCATTATCACAGTTGGATCTCTTTTTGTTAGGAAGAGATGCTTCAATAGCTTTAATCGTTTCATCAAGAAACATTAAGTACCTCTCACTAACTTGTGCATTAATAAACTCCAAGGAGTTGAAAACTTTTTTAGCTGTATTAATCCTATCTCCAAAAGTAATCCAATCGATTTTATTAACATTATACCTAGTCTGGCTTCTAGGGAGCGACTCTGGACTAACCCCTATCTTGATTGTAACTGGATAATGGTCGCTTCTCCAATTGTCTAATTCAATCTCCCACTGACAGTCTAGAGCTAAGTTAATGGATACAAATGATAAATCTATACAAGACTGAACACAGTTGGGTCCTGTTACGCAAGTAGGGCTACCGTTGTTAAGTAAAAAAAATTCCTCCGGATCCGTAAGATTAAGGATAATATTACCATTCCTACAATTAACCAAACTTCCCCATGCCTGATGGTGAGCATTAAAATCTCCCCCAATGAAGAACATATCTGAGCATCTACTTACAGATAGTAAAAATTGCTGCCATTCACCGCCGGTTAAGTTATTATATCCAGTAGGAGACCTATATCCTGCCGCTATAGTAATATCTCCTTTTGAAGTATTAACTATAATTGCACCCGTTTCTAGTGCTATGTGCTGGAAGTTCAAACTAATCTTATTATATAAAATACCTTTTTTAATTAGGAAGGCGATTCCACCTCCTTCATGTGAAATTCTATCAAATCTAACTATTTCAAAATTGACTAATTGAAAAGGAGGTTGATCTGGTTTTAGATATGATTCAATTAAAATTATAATGTCCCAATTAATGGAATATCTTTCCAGCTCAAATATTTTGCCTCTAACACTCCTACAATTCCACTGACAAATTCTTAGATTAACTTGATTGTTCATAATTAGCAATAATTTATTTGTTATTTTTTGTGTAAGTTTTCAAATCCTTTGAGCTACTATTTAATTTACTTTTTCTGGCATCAATTCCCTCTTTTTTATTACTACCCACTATAGTATTTTTCAGCCCCTTGTCTTCTGCTATTGTTTGCTTGAGTCTACTAATCGTATCTGTTAACTTAGGGTTACTACACTTCAATTCTTCCATCGAAGTGATAGTCACATTACCTTTACCTTGAGCCTTAGAACTAGTATGGTTTATTGATTCTTCTCCTTTTTCTTTGCTCCCTTCCGACTCGTTATTAGACGCAGTTGTTTGTAACATAATCCCATTTTTGGAGATTTCGTACTCCCTGCTTCCCATAAGGAAACCGCATTCTTCCATTTGCCTTTTAAAAGACTTGGTAGACTCAGCTTCGCGTCTCTCTTGCCTCTCTTGCGACCTTTGTCTCCTTGAATGTTGATTCATCCCCTGAATTTGTTGCTGCAACCAATGGACCTGCTTTTGCAACTGCCGGATTTGATTCTCCTTTTGTTCAATAATTAAATCTCTGCTCTTCTGTTGAGATTGAATGTTTCCCTGATGTCCTCCCCCCTGTTGATGTTGTCTTTGTGCTCCATAATTTTCCTCCCTAGTAGTATGACTTGTATTTCTACCCTTAACCACTGAACTATACGGTTGCTGATTACTATTGACCATAGTTGGGAAAGCTTCCTTTGTGATAATTGGACCTTTCTTCCTTACGTTACCAAACACCAGCTTCCTGGCATCTACCATCGACAAGTTTTCCAAGGCCATAATCCTGCGGACTTCTGCTTCCTTTAAATAAATAGGGCAATTTCGATCGCTAGCCTGGTGCTCCCCCCTACAATTTATACAATAGGGTACTTCCCTACTACATTGTCCCTCATGAGAACGATCTCCACATTTCCTACATACTGGGTTGTTACGACAATTTTTACTAGTGTGACCAGGGCCACAACATGTAAAGCAAAATATCGGGTTCATCACAAATGGTTCCACTTCGTGGTGTATTTTATGGATGAAAAGTTCGCTAGGAAGTGACTGACCCTCAAACGTAATAACCACAGACCTTGCTGGCACCCACTTTGGGTCTTCTGGACTACGATTAAGGTCCTTATTTCTTTTATACAATCTTTTCACATGCAGCACATTAATCCTAGACTCTAACCCATACCATAATTCTTCTTCTGATAACTCTTCATCCACCCCTCTAATTACTCCTTTCCTTACCAATCTGAAAGATGGTATGAAAGCCTCAAACCCATTATCTTTCAATTCACTGTCCTCTAGTACTTTGTTGGCGTCTACCAAGTTATTAAAAATTACTTCCACCTTCTTGATAGTTTTGGGTAAAATAACCTGAACGCTTCTATACTTTGCACAGATTATCTTGCCTATCTTGTATGGGTTTAACCTTCTCCTTGTTCCTGGTAAATTCTGATTACCCTTTTCTTGTATCCAAATGCCATATGGCCCTTTGTTGTAATCCGAATACTTAGGTTTAATAATACCATAGTCAGGTACTACCTTATTGACTAGAGTCTCGTTGATCTCTAAATTATTATCCTGATGCTCACTTATGTCTTCAATGTTATCTTGACAATCGCTATCAATTCCATTGTCTACTTTTTTTATTTTCTCCTTTCCTTTGTTTCCTTCCCCCTCTCCACATGATCTTTTGTTTTTTTTTCCTAAAGTAGCTAACCTCCAAATTTCGCTCTTATCGCCTAAGTCCTCTTCATAATCCATTATATATTCGAAAATACCTCCCGGTACACCGGGGGTACTCAGCTATTTTATAGCACAGTAATCGGTACCAATAAATTACTTTATAACGCCTTATACTACCCTTTTTTACAGTATTAACAGTCACCCGCCGTTAATATACACCGACCTATCGCCACAAGACAGTAGAAAGGAGGAGACACCTAGCGGGAGAAAGGAGGAAGGAAAGAGCACGGTCGATAAGGCAGGAAGGGACCTAGGTTAGAATAGAGACGGGAAGGTAAGGAAGAAGGGGAGATAAAAGAGAGGAAGGGCGAGATAATGGAAGGAAAAGAGAAAAGAGATAAGGTGAAGATGGGAAAGGCGGAGGAGTTAAAAAAGGCAGGGAGAGAGAGAAGTATGAGCGTGGGGACGCTAGAGGAAATATGGAAAAGGAAAAGGGAGGAAGAACGAGACGATGTAGGGGTAGAAGGGAATAGGGAGAGGGAAATAGGGGGAGAGGAATGGGCCTTCAAAAGAAGTAGGTTAGTAGACAGGTCACCAAGGAAAGGAAGAGGTGAGGAGAGAGAGGATGGGGGAGGGGTAGGAGGGATAGTGGAGGAGGTTAAAAAAGCGATAAAGGAAGGAATGAGAGAGGGGATGAAGGAAATGAGAGAGGAGATGAAAAAAATGACCATGATGGTGAAGGAGGAGGTAAAAGAAAAAATGGAGACATGGAGAGAGGAGCTGAGAAAATGGAAGAGGGAATGGGGGAAGAGAGGGAAAAGCTTAGGAAGGAGATGGAGGACGTAGTTAAAAGGATGAATAGTCTAAAGAAGAAAGGGGATGAGGAGGAGAGGATGGGGGGGGTCAAGAAAAAGATAGAAGAGATAGAGAAGGAGGTAAAGACAGTGAGGAAAGAGGAGAGAGGGCGGAAAAAGAGAAGCTTAAGGAGGCACTTAAAAGGGTGGAGGGGAAGTTAGAGGCAAAGGAAACGGAAGAGAGAAGAAAGAATGTGGTAGTGAGAGGAGTGAGGGCGAAAACGGAGGAAATAAAGGAACCAGCTATAGAGCGGCTGGGGCCCCCCCCCCCCCCCCCCAACGAAACAGCTTTGCTGTTTCATATTAGGCACGACCGCGGTAATGATTCGCATAGGAAGACGGCTCGCTGCGCTCGCCTATCCCTTTTTAGGCACGACCGCAGGGAGTTCCTTATGCTCTCGATCGAGTAAAAAGTGTAACGGACGATTATCTCCGAAACTATTCGAGATATCCAAAAACCCTTTTGGATCTTTATGTTTCATAACAAGATCTAAATGTCCGTATGTATGTGTGTGTGTGTGTGTGTGTGTGTGTATCCACTCTAGCGTCTAAACGGCTGAACGAATCGAAGTAAAATTTGCATGTATAAATGCATGTATAAATAATAAAGAAAAAATACGCAGGGCGGCCCACGGAACCGCAAAACTTTTATGTTTTTGAAAAGTGCAACTGCAATTTGCGGCTGTACCGATGCACAAAAATTAAAGAAAATTTCGTATGAATATGTGGCGTTTGATACTATTTCATATTGTCGTACGATATTTTGCTCGAAGCAGGACGTTTCGCCGCCGGGACGATTCGCCACCGGGACGATTCGCCGCCGGGTTTTTCAGCGGAACGTTTGATCATCGATATTTTATTTAATTATAATTTTGATATTTAAAAACATATTTTCTTCTAACATTTCTTCATTTCATATCACACCATGAGACATTGTTATTTCCATCATACTGATATATATATATATATATATATACAGGGTGAACCACATAAATGGGAACACCTAAATATCTTCTATATTTATGGTGCTATGAAAAAACTTCATAGGACAAAGTTGTACTATTTCAAGGGGGAAATTTAATGGTAAAAAAAAATTTTTTTTAGATACATTTTTTTAAGAAGATTTCAAGGTCATCCGTATTTTTTAAATGGAACAATATATTTTTTTTACCATAGCATGATAGATAATAAAAAACTACATTCGATTGATACCTTTTCGTGACCTTGACATGACCTTGAAAAAAAATAATCACGTTGATATGTGAAAGATGCAGAAGTTTAATACTTACTTGTTTCAGCCTGAATGACGCGTGTTTTACACCAGGATATGCACCTATTTCTTTGAAAATCATAATAAATGTTCGAAATGGTGGCCGTTCTCATTTATGCAATGTGTCAGTCTTGTAATAAATGACCTGTAGCAATTCTCGATTTCCTGGGAGGTGATCGCTGCGCATGCTGCACTAATTCTTTGCCGCATATCTTGTGGTGTCGTAGGTTTATTTCTGTATACGTCACATTTTATTTTACCCCATAGATAAAAATCCATGGTGTCAGATCCAGAGAACGAGGTGGCCATTCCACTGTTCCTTTACGACCGATCCAGCGTGCAGGATATTTAATGTCTAACACAGTTCTGGCATATTTGGAATAATGGGCTGGACAACCATCATGTTGAAACCACATGCGTTTCCGATCGTAGGTGCATATCCCGGTGTAAAACACGCGTCATTCAGGCTGAAACAGGTAAGTATTAAACTTCTGCATCTTTCACATATCAACGTGATTATTTTTTTTCAAGGTCCTGTCAAGGTCACGAAAAGGTATCAATCGAATGTAGTTTTTTATTATCTATCATGCTATGGTAAAAAAAATATATTGTTCCATTTAAAAAAATACGGATGACCTTAAAATCTTCTTAAAAAAATGTATCTAAAAAAAATTTTTTTTTACCATTAAATTTCCCCCTTGAAATAGTACAACTTTGTCCTATGAAGTTTTTTCATAGCACCATAGAAGATATTTAGGTGTTCCCATTTATGTGGTCCACCCTGTATATGTATATATATGTATATGTATATCAGTATGATGGAATAAATATATACATTTGTGCTTTATAGTATTAAAAACTAGAAGATAGATATATATTAATATTTATTATTTTTCTTTTTATTCCATTGCTGTATGTTTATATATTACTAGAGTATTTATAGTATACACACGTATATATCAGTACATATGTAAGAACACTTATGGTCTCATTAATTAATAGCATTATTTTGTTCTACTCTATTGTTAGAGTAAAGGCGTGTACGCTCTGTCTCTCTCTAATCGCGTCTCCTCTTTGTGCGGATATTCGTCGTCGTTCGCGTCCCCCACTACATTCTCGCTTAATACACCTTAGATGCGGACACTGTCTAGTATTTGCGCTCTTTCTTTAATCGCGTCTGTGCCAATATGCGTCGTCGTGCGCATCCCCCACCAAGCAGCCTGATTAAGCCTTTATATAGCAGCACGTAACGTTGATACGGCTCTCATAACATTTCTCCACTTAGCGCGCAGCAATTTTATGCCAGCGACAAGCCGTAGCAGCCGTTCAACGCCCTTTTCCTTTGATTTATATCTCTCTTTTCTCCTTCTCTTCGTTTTTTACTTTTTCGCTCTTGTTTGTATATATAAGAAATTAAATATATATTATATATTAATAATTATAATTATATATTATATAATTATATATATATTATATATATAATTAAATATATATACATATTCACGAAAGAAAGGTTCTAAATTTTGCATCACTATGTCCATAACATCAAAACGGGATAGAGATGTATTTGTATATGATGGAAATACTTACTGGTTCGATATATATAGTGCGGATAAAACTTTAAAATTTTGGAGATGTAGCAATAGGAATTCTGACAACTGCAAGGCCAGGATACATACCAATGCTGTAACTGGTGCAGTTGTCAGACACATTAATTTCCATTCTCAAGATAGTGATGCTGCAAATGTAGAGGCAAAGGTAGTCCGCGACAGTATTAAACGCTATGCTGTAGAGACGCAAGAAGCTCCAGCAACAATATTAAATGCCCATTATTCCGGTTTAAACATAGCCGTACAAGGTAAATTACCTAAAAGCGACGTTATGAAAAAAGCAATTAATCGGAAAAGAAGCATGATTAACGCTGCACCAGCTCAGCCCAAAGATCTGGCTTCTCTTATTATACCACCGGAGTATAAAACTTATGAGTTTATGCCAGGAGAAGTCGAGCAATTCCTCCTGTATGATTCCATGGATCAAGATCGAATATTAATTTTTGGTAGGGAATCACATGAGAACTGGGCTAGGAATATGAAAAAAATTTATATTGATGGCACATTTAAAATTGCTCCAAATTTATTTTCTCAGGTTTACGTGATAATGACTGAAAGGGAGCAATTTGTATTTCCAGTAATTTATGCCTTATTACCAAATAAACAGGAAATCACTTACACCAAATTATTTATCCAAATAAAGGAAATGTGGCCAGATTTTAATCCAGAATCGATTTCCTGTGATTATGAGCGCGCAGAGATCAATGCGGTTAAGCATGTATTTCCGAATTCAAAATTATGCGGATGCTATTTTCATTTTGTCCAAAATTTAAAAAAAAAAATTGCTCATGAAGGATTAACAGCGCTCTATAATAATGACGCTATGTTCGCATTAAAAGCAAAAATGATAGCGGCAATAGCATTTGTTCCAACCGATCATATAGAAGTGGCATTCGAGTTTTTATTATTAGAATTTCCAGAGGAGCTAGAACCGATATTAAATTGGCTGGAGGATTATTATATTGGTAGGCCACAGAGAAATAAAGATCGTAAATGTTACGTGCCGGATTCCAATGGTCTCAGGACGCGTAACGGATTCGTCCTCCGAAGAAACTCCTTTGGAAATGGTGGTGTTGAGGAGATGGTTTGGTGTTAGAAAAGGAAAGGGAAAGGAAAGTGCGTTTCGTCTTGGGTCCGACTGCAGACTCATCAGTGGGGCTGATGCAGGCGGACCCTACCCCAGACGCTATGGTCAGGTAGTTTAGGAGTTCTATATATTGTTATAGGGTGATATTTGAGTGGTTTCGAGAATTAGGAAAGAGGATGAGACATCTATCGGAGTACTTTGGAGTCGTCTGTGGGTTACGGGACGTAACAGTAAACCACCGATGTTTCCTCTGGAGATGTGGAATGTATTTGAAAGAACGATTAATGGAGAAGCGCGAACCAATAATTATGTTGAAGCTACCCATCGTCGAATGCAATCGGAATTCGGCTTAGATCATCCTACTATCTGGACATTTATTAATGGTATAAAAAAAATTCAAGCGGGCAGGGATAAAGAATTTGAAGAATTTATTCGTGGCGATGAACCACCCAGAAAAAGGCTAAAATATATAACATCTGAGGAGAAATTATTAAACATCGTAACAACTTTTCGTAACGATCCCGACAGCCGAACTCTGGGTGAGTTTTTACGCGGCATCGCCCATAATTGTTAACTCCAATTATGATATAAATTTATATATCATAATTTTAAAACAAAGGTATTTTACAGAATAAAGGAACATAAAAAGGTTATACAGTTAGGGGTGCGTCTGGGTTGGGTCTGGGTTGGGGCGAAACGACCTGGCGGCGAAACGACCCAGCGGCGAATCGTCCCGGCGGCGAATCGTCCCAGCGGCGAAACGACCGGGCGGCGAAACGACCCGGCGGCGAACCGTCTGGCGGCGAATCGACTGGCGGCGAAACGACCCGGCGGCGAAACGGCGGCGGCGAAATGTCCTGGACCCTATTTTGCTCTAGCTGCAATTCTGTTTAAAGATAAAACTCGGCCCAGTTCCGTTCTAGATAAAAAATATTACAAATAGACACAGTACATAAATAAATATGCAATACATATGCGTTGCACAAACAGTAATTAAATTAAATAGTAAATAAATAATGAGACATAATGTTGAGAAATGCAATTTGTGAAGTTTTGTTTTTGTTATTGGCTGTTAACGACTTTCCCGCCTTCTAGGCATACTGTATTCTCCTTTGTCTTATTCTGACTGTATTCTACCTGACTGCGCATTATATTTTAATAAACGGAATTATATCAGGTTGTGGGCCCAGACTACGCTAATTTTAATTAAGGTATTGTAATTAGAAAAATGGAAATTAATATAGACGAAGATGCTCGATATAGAGTTCCGCTGTTTGATGGAAGTAACTATAGCAATTGGAAATTCACGTTAGAAGTTTTACTGGACGAAAAAGATTTATTGCAATTTGTGGAAAAACCGTTGTAGGAAATTCTAGCACCGTTTCAAAATGTAGACACAGATACGTCAGAGGTTAGAATGCAAAAAGAGAGATCGAGGGAAGCAACTCAAAAGTCTGCTAAAAAGTGTAGGGGACTAATAATTCAAAAAATAGCGGAATCATATCTAGAATATATTAAAGATAAAGTAACTGCATATGATACATGGGAAACACTTAAAAGAATTTTTGAAAGGAAAAGCGTTGCTAATCAGATACGTCTAAAAAGAAAAATACTATGTATGAAATTTAATCCTTCACAAGAGAATTTAGAAAGTCATATATTAAAGTTTGACCGTATTGTAAGAGACTTGAAATCCTCGGGTTCAACAATGGAAGAAAACGATGTGATCTGCCATCTACTTTTAACAATGCCGCCCGACTATGACGCTGTAGTCACAGCTATCGAAACTGTGAGTCAGGATCAATTGACCTTAACGTTTGTTAAAAGTAGACTTTTTGATGAAGAAGCCAAAAGAGGTTCAAGGAAATCCAAGTTAAAATTAGAAACCCAACCTGGTGCAGTATTTGTTACGCATACAAAAGGAAAGAGTTTTGCTAACAATCAAGGAAATTTTAGGACTCAAAACAATCAAGGAAGTTGTAAGGTTCAACAAAAAGGCACCTCATCAGGAAACAATACTTTTATGTTCACCTGCCATAATTGTGGTTTACAAGAACATAAACGATCTCAATGTAATAAACCACAACTACCGTATAAATCTTTTAATTCTTTTAATTCAAACTCGCAAGCTCATACTGCAGAGAAAAGAGCTCAATCACAAGAAAAGGCGTTAAACAAGTCAAGTTTCACTTTTCTTTCCTGCGAAGAGCAAAAAGGAAATGCTAATCCTACAAGAAAAAAATGGTACTTAGATTCTGGAGCTACCGAGCACCTGACATCTCAAGAAGATAAGATGTACAACAATAAAGACTTAGAAGCACGAAAAATCCAGTTCTTCCTAACATAGATCCACTAACAATTTCGAATTGATTCAACTTCCGGTTTCAAAATGGCGGTCATTTTAAACATTAAAAAATTCATAAAAAATCTTCTATAATAGGCAAACAATTCAAACTTTGCAAAAGTATGTAAAATAGTGACAACTAACCAGCTATAAGGCGGCTGGGGCCCCCCCAACGAAACAGCCTTGCTGTTTCGTATTAGGCACGACCGCGGTAATGATTCGCATAGGAAGTCGGCTCGCTGCGCTCGCCTGTCCCTTTTTAGTTATCACTATTTTGCATATTTTTGCAAAGTTTTAATTGCAAAGCAGTTTATCTATACATTTGTATCTACTACGTGGCAATGTAGTTATTATTTATTTATTACTTTTTTTATTTTTGGATTTTGGCATAGCCTCGCGAGCTTCTAATATACAGGGTGTCCGCTTCCTATATGTCAGGAGCTAAATCACGTGTAGCCAGGAATAAATAAAGTCGAAAGGAGTCATAAAAAGAAACATAAGGTAGGTAAGTTAACGAGTTATTAATTATAAGAGATCGGCAAATCACGACGCGCGGAAGTGGTAGGCGGCGAGCCGCGGCCATGCTAGTCTACCGGCGCGAGGCGAGTGGCGAGCGGGTGGGGCGCCCGAGCTCGTGGCCCACATATGTAGACGAGCCGCCTACCACTTCCGCGCGTCGTGATTTGCCGATCTCTTATAATTAATAACTCGTTAACTTACCTACCTTATGTTTCTTTTTATGACTCCTTTCGACTTTATTTATTCCTGGCTACACGTGATTTAGCTCCTGACATATAGGAAGCGGACACCCTGTATAACGCGGTTCTCTGATCGGCATATTTCGCAGATGCCTGCTATCGATAATTTCCGGCAGTAGACAATTTCCATAAAACCGCGTAAGTAAAGGCTCCATTTTTTCTTGCCAAAATTTATTATCTTTTTGAACGATACTCACTCTTAGTCCTTTTGGTGTCTACAATGCGAATACGCAGCAGTCTCGCTCCGTTATCTGCAGTTGTCCTTGAATTTGATAATAAAACGGATGTTTCTTGTTTAATCCATCCCTCTTGATATCATAAATGTTGTGAACGTTGCCTATTCGTTGGGCAATCGCTTGCTCAGGTGTAAACTCCTTTGCACTGTGGGGACACTTTATTTCCACAATTGCGTAATCTTCGATAAGTCCATCGGGTGATGGTCCCAAATAGGGTATCTTCTTATTGATGAAAAGGCCTGTTGTACCCGCGAGTCGCCTAAGCGACACAGTAGTATCATATTCAAGGCCGCCTTCCGAAGAGGCGACCCAAAAGTAATGTGTAAGCATTGCATCACCCATAACCGGGAATCGCGCGTGCCGAACGATAGACGCGACTCAGCGATTTCCTCCTTTTCTTAGCGCCGAACGCTAAGGAGCAAAGGCGTAGAAACAAGGAAACGAACAGACAGAACATCTCGAGCGATCGAAGAGTTAGGAGGGTTACTTGTGCCTCACCAATATCCAGTTATTCAATAAAGGTCTTACTTATACTCAAGAAGAATCTGATCTATACCTCAGACACCACCTTCCTTCCGCTTGCAAAGATAACCGGTAGCCGGCTTACAAGCGCGGACTACCACAGGCCACATTTCTCGATTGATACGTCCATTTCAATTTCAATCTGTCTTCGTGCTAATTCCTCGCACTGTTTACCATACTGTACCGCAGACATTTTTAATAACTGCGGATACAGTATTGATTTTACGATATTTGCGCATGAGGTAGTGCTTCTCATGCGACATACTTTACCAAAATTGGAGGCAGTTAAAAGTTTTTGCCTATAAGACAGCCACACTTCGTTTTGATCTGCCGTTCTTCTCTCAATCGATGTTCTATTTTGCTGCCACTCCAATAACCTTTCTTGATGTACTTTCAGCAGCGAATTATAATTTTCTTCGTCCATATCTGGACGTTCTGCATGCGACCCATAATCTTTGTCTGCTCTCTTTGCTTGGTGTGCTGGTCTATAACTCTGACCGACATGCTCATAACTCTGAGTCTTCTCTAACCGACGCTGCTTCGCTCGTTCTTCGCTGTCGTTGACTCGTATACTTCGTTTTATACGATCTTCTTCTAACTTGCTTGCAACGGTTGTTGGTTTCTTCCCCATCGCTTCTGACAACATAGAAATGCTTCGATGCGTATTATGCTGGACGAGAGCTCCAGCACATCTGGTCGTGTAAGAACTTCTTTTCCCAAAGTTAATACGCTTTCCGCCGATTAATTTACAAATTATTGCGTTGTAACTTTCAACGCAGTTACTGTTGACATTAAACAATAAACTGTCGGCGTAACAGCTCGTCTGATTTACAGCTTCTTCGATGCGATGATATGACGAAAGTTCCTTCAGAAAAGCAACATTATTTTCTTCATTTTCCTTTTTGTGTCCATCGCAGAAATATCCCAAACGAGCAGCACAATGGTTGTGCTCTCCAAACACATGGCTCGGAATATTTTTTATGTCTTCTCTTAATTTCACGGATTTTTGTGTCGTAGGAATAGCTTCGCTTGCTCGATATTCGGCAGCTTTTACAACAGCATTACGAATTCTCAAAATACTGTTTTCGATAACTTTACGCCAATTTCCTAATCGACATTTTGCCTTTGAAATTTCTTTAATTTTGTGGCATAAATTTCTCAATAAATGATTGCTGCATTCTATTTTTCGGACTGCTATTCCTAAATATGGATTAGAGTCCACTATTTTTGTTATAAACACTGCTGTCTCCATCCGCAATAAAAATGGAATATATAAGGCCGTGCATTTCCACACTGCTCTTGAATCCTTCAACGATGGCGTCACTTTCCATACTCGTTGAAGTCTGACTTCTTGGCCAATTTTTGAAGCATGTGTGCTCTTTTGGTTCTTCTTCTCTTCGAGCAGCTGCTTCACACAAGGAGCAATACTTATTGCGGACACCAATAAATAATATTTTTTTGGTGTAATATCCAAGGATTGCACCAACACCCGATAAAGAATAGTATTTTCCAATTCTATACGATCTTTTCATCCAACTTCCGTCGGCGACTACTGGAATGTGTGGAATTCCATCCATTACATCGCCTCTTTCAATGGCCAACTGTCTTTCTTCTTCTCCAGCTTTTCTCATTTCGTTAAAAGCTGCCTCTTTGAATCCTTGCGTAATGTCGTCGTGATATTTCTGGTAGGTCGTCTCAGTCATGCAAGGGATATCCTTGCTAATATTAGCAAGGATATCCTGTTGTAATACCTCCTGCAACAGCGCAATGATTTACACCCATAGTGTCTCCAGTTTCAGGTTCCGTTACAATTTTGGCCTTGTAATGGCACATTCGACACTGCATTTCTATGATAGTGCGAAGTCCATGGCGAAATGATTTTGTTGCAACAAAATCAGAAAAGGGACATTCAATTCCACGACTGTGGTTAACAAATTTTTCGTGAAGTTGTGCGAGAAAATATCCCAGATTTACAATCCTGCGACCATTAATTGCAATTTCTTGTAAACGGTGGTCCGCATCCGCCAAAGAATTCTCTTCTACAATAAATTCTTCTCCTTCTTTCTCTAATTCTTCTTGCAATTCCACATCATTTTGTAGTTCTTCTAATTCATCTTCAGTTTCTGTTTCCTCTTCTTCATTATCATTTGCTACTTCTTCTTCCAATTTTTCTTCCAATTCTTTCATGCAATCGTCTATTTCTTCTTCCATCTCCTCTTCTTTTTTTCTATTATCATCTGCTCTTGCTTCTTTCACTTCCTGCTCTTCCACTGAAACATTGTGGCTTCCTTCTTCGTTCTCCGTGCCACGCAATTTTCGTAGAAGCCTTCTCCTGTAATAATCGATAATAAATACATTAAACGTAATTCGCAATACATCTGCTACAAAGTGAAAATTAATTACAACAGTAACAAATAATTATTAATATATTTTACGTTGAACCCATTTGCATCATCAGCGTATATATTGTGATTGTATAGAATAAGCCATAATGAATTAAAGACAGCACAAACGTAATGGGATAAAATTGGCGAGAAATTATTAAATTAAAAACACGGAGAAACGCGACCAAAAGGAACGTACGAGTATTTGATCGCGAAAGGAGAAAAACGGGAAAGTAGACAAGGAAGGGAATACGCGAAGAAGACCGAATAGACATAAAAAGGGGTGGGATCTAACCCTTTTGGGCAGGAAAAGAGGGAAACCAATTAGACCGATCAAAACGACATCACGCGATATTGGAAAAGCGGGGAAAGAACATTTTAAAAGCTGGACGATGAAAGGAAAGAGAATCTGATCTGAGGAAGAGTGTCACATTGACCGTTTATAAATTTTCAAGAGAGCAAATTTTCCAAAGCCAAGGCGTTAGTTAGTCGAAGCAGAATCGAAAGTGCGTGGGTGGCACTTCGATATCGTGGTAATAACGATCATACGAGTGAGGGTCGACATCGCGAGGCGGGCGAGAGGGGAAGCGAAAACAACGTACGAATTCAGCACGGTGTTCCGAGCGACAGGACACGTGACAACGTCTCCTAAGATAAGGTTGTATATAGTTTTTCGTTCTGCCTAAGATTCCCGTAGGCTTAGCGGTAGAATAAGTGTGAGCGAGCGTGTGTGTGACGCGGTAGCGTCGGCGACGAGCGCGTCGAGGAAGAAAGAAAGTAAACACCGTGCGATCAGCTGTGCGAGGGCTTTGACCGAATGTCAAAACACATCGAAAAGACCGACGAACGAAATAAAGAAAATTAAAGGGATTACTCGTGTGATTTATTTTGCAAATTTCCTTCATTTTCTCACTGCCAGTCCTGAAAAAGAAACAACCAGAGTAGGAGGTAAAGTGCGTAGGAGAGGTAAGGAAGGCGACACGTTACAATATATAGAGAGAGAGCGAGAGTGAGAGAAAGAATGAAAGGCATGGTGGGCCGTCAACGTAAGATAGCGCCGTAGAAGAAAGCAAGGGCGTGAGAGAGAGAGAGAGAAAGTCAGTGCGAGCGGCCAGTGTAAGACATCGAAGAAGAAAGCAAGGGACAGAGAGAGAGAGAGGGGGAGAGCGCACACAGCATAGGAGTGAGGATAATGGCTGCAAACATTATTGGCGCCTCGGACGAATATTCTCATCACGTAATAATTGCTAAAAATTCCCATATTTTAAAAATGAACAAAGTACTATGGCGTAAGGCCACGGGTTAAATGCTCGTCGAGTAGACTAACGTGTTATTATCGAGGAAAATAATGCGTAACATTTTGTTAACAATAATAGAAAATATATTTTAACGAATAACAGAAATACACGTGTGGGCTCTCAGTGACCCAAGATGCAAATGTACAAGACTTCCGCCGGGAGGAACAAAAGACAGTCTAGGCGGCGTCACTTGTCGAATTCCCTAGATCGGGATTCCGAGTTGGACAAGTTTCCGCCACAGTACAATATCTGATAAACTAATTATTCTCCACATAGTGTAGAATACTATTATTACACATATTCATTATTTTTACCTCCCATAATAAAATATGTTGTAACGGGACGCTAGAAAATCAGATTAAAAATAAAAGTAGAATTAAAACTAGTTAGAGGAATAGCAATAAACGGGATATCGCGAACGCGAAAATAGAATAATTTCGAACAATAGATCGAGGGTATCATAAGAAATGGCACGAAATCTAAATTTAGAAACCTAGAAGTCATAAACACGTAAGAAAAGCGGCAAGAAACAAAGACGGGAAGGCACGAGGAAGCCCGATCGGAGATGGATCGAGCCGAAGACAATCGGCAGGTTCATGGCCAAGTTAGTTTTGCTGCGCGCGACTAGAGGGTCAACGGGGGGGACCCAATTAGATAATAGAAATCACATCCCGCGAGATGAGAAAGGGTGGGGAAATCACTTTATAAGCCCGGGAGCCGTAAATCTCGAGACCGAGAATTTTCTCAAGTATTAAAAGTAAATAGTGTAGGGATACGTGTGATTCGAGAAAAATAGATACGAGTAGGATAGGCCGAAATAAAATATAGGTTCCACTCGCGTAAATAAGATAAACACTGATGCGTGATAAGAATCACTTTTTAATGGAAGGTAACACAGTAAAATGTATATAAACTAAAGAAAGAGTGAATAAACCGAAATGTAATAGAAACGATAACTTCCTTGTTTCGCTCTCCAGAGAGACACGGTCCTTCGTGCTCCCCACTACCAGTCGTCACGCGATCCTTTTCGCGACTGACTACGCATTAACGATCATCCTTAATTTCAAATTAGGAGACTAGGTGTCACGCCCATCGCGACTTCGTCTCGCGGATTCTTACAGTATTTTCGGCCATTTTGACCGGTCGTTCGTCCTCGAACGCTAGCCAATACTTATTAACTTATGAAATAGAACATAATACTTATAACCTAAATTCAATACACTATATCCTATGTTTTTACTTAATTAATACAATAATACCTTAAATCGATAGTTGAACTTATTATTCTAAATCACACATTATCTTTTTCTGGATCCGTTACTCTTATCCATGGCTTTATCTTGTCCGCTGACAGAATAGTATTATATGGTCTCGCAGATAAGTTATAACCTGGTACATCCGTAACGACAAATCTATTTTTCTTCAATACTGCTTTAATTTGATAAGGCCCTTTGTACTTCGGTAGGAGCTTTTGGTTTACACCCGGTTTAAATTGTAAAGTCCGAACCATTACTAAATCTCCTGCTTTATACTTCGTCACCTTCTTATGTCGCTTATCATATTGCTCCTTGTTATATTCACGCAAAGCTTGATTCGCAAAGGTTGCCGAATCTCTTACTTTCTGCCGCTCTCGCTCGCAATTGTTATCTATTTGAGTCAGATCCTCCACTAGCGAACGCAAGGCTAAATCGTCGTTTTGACGTTGCTCGTAACCTAATAACATTTTACTCGGCGATGTATCTATCGCTTTATGATACGTATTATTTAAAACAAATTGAGTTTTCCCTAAAATTATTTTCCACTTCGCTGGCTCCTCTACATTTTTTGCAAGAGTCGATTTGAGAAAGCGGTTTACCCTCTCGGCTTGGCCATTGGCCCATGGTGATGCTACCGCAGTCAACACATGTTTTATGTATCGTTTTTGTACAAAGTTCGCAAATGCGCTGGTCGTAAAGGCTGTGCCTCTATCGCTCACCATTTTCTCTGGGTTACCAAATAAATCAAATAATTTCGTTAAGCCTTGAATAACTTCCTCAGAACTAGTCGACTTAGTTGCGATCAACCATACGAATTTAGTACATGCGTCTACTACTACTAAAATATACTTAAAACCATCGACGGTGATTTCCAACGGGCCAAAATGATCCAAATGCAAAGTATGGAAAGGCACTGTGACGTTTTCAACAATTTGCATTTCTCCTTCAGTTTTTCCGCTGGCTATAGAGTACGATATACATTTAACACAGTTATCCACATAAATTTTAACTCGCATTTTCAAACTAAAGAACCAATAATGACCTAGTATACCTTGGATAGTTTTGTTTACACCTACGTGACCCAAATCGTCGTGATAAATCCTAATAACACTATTAATCATATTTTCCGGTATAACAAACAATTGCTTATCCTTATATTTTCTAAATATTAACCCTTCAATCAATACAAAGTGTTTATGCTCCTTTCTTTCTAATTCCTCCGCTAATTCCTTTAGCTTACTATCCGACAACTGCTTATAAACAATCTCATCCTCGAGAGACATAACGTGAATAAGTGCAATATTCCTGCTTAAACAGTCAACGTGAGTCATCTTATTTGACGATCTATGAATTAAATTGAACTTATAGTTTTGCAAAAACAAACTCCACCGTGCTATCCGTGGGTTAATATTAATTTTTTTCATCGCCAGTACTAAAGAATTACAATCAGTGACAATCAGAAAATTGATACCTTGTAAATACACATGAAATCGCTCCACTGCTCTAACGATCGCCAAAGTCTCAAGCTCGTAACTGTGATAATTTCGTTCTGCCTCGTTTGTAGTTTTACTAAAATAGCCAATCGGCGCTAATTTACCATTCGTTTGTTTTTGGAGTAAGATTGCTCCAAATCCACGGCTACTTGCATCGGTATGCAGTTCCGTTTCCGCTCTAGGGTTATTGTTTCAATCAATAAATAAATAAAGATGGATGATGTTTAAATAATATATTCGATGACGTGAGTTCTTAATATTAAAGGAAGTGAGATAGGATATGAGATGGAATCGGCCAGACTGGTTATTTGAATAAACGTAAGCGTTGGTTATACTGTAAATCAACTAAATCACTTTATTCAGAAGTAATGAAATGAGTTTACGTTAAAGAATATCGGCAGTAAAAAACCCCAGTTCAAAGTGGGGAAAAAGCCATGATATTCTATCAAAGAGGCAAAAAGGAAAGAAACAAGAATACATGAATTATTGTTAACATTGATGTTCAAATGTATGCTGGAGATTGTTGTAAAACCTTGAATGATCATTCACCTAAGTTATATCGATAATCGATCGCGAGAGAGCTCTCTTACCAATATTCCGGGGACCGACTCTTTCTCGGAAGCGCTTCGGCTAGTCGGCGTGGTTCTCCTCCAAGGTGGGGGCCTGGCCAAGCCGCCCACATGAAATATGCACGGCCGGTCACGGATCGCATCAATGTAACCCACTGGTTACGCGATCGGCATCGCACAAATGTAATCCACATGATTACGCGATGAGCATCGCATCAATGTAACCCACTGGTTACGCGATGTGTGTCGCATCCATGTAGCCCACTGGCTACGCGACATGTCGCTCCAAAGTAACCCGCACTGATTACGCGACTTGCCTCAAAGGCAACAAATTGGCTCGAGAGCCCCAACAATCCGAACCGTGCAGCACAAAATTGACAATAATGTCTCAACTAGACCACCTACGACAGCCGATAGACGCTCGATCGCGAACCCGATCAAGATTCAAACCGAAGACCGTACCGATTTCACCCTCGCAAGGGATCGCCCTAATTTCTATGACCGCGTCGGTCCCCATCTCGCACGCAAGTGTCCTACTGACTCCGAATTCCCCCTCCCTTCGTCCTGCTCAAGCCGCCCGCGTCTCTCCGTAGCAACGACCGTAAAGGTCTTCGGTCCTTTTCGTAGGGCACCCGATTTCAACCGAAGAAATTTCTAGCAAACGCGCAAACGGCGCGAACACACCGCCCGCCTTCGTCCGCCGGACGAATCCTTTCATACTGATTTTAAGTTATTGGATCGCTCGGCTCTAATTGGGGCTGATCTTGCTCCAGAGCTAGTGGGCAGAGACGCGCGATGTGACGTCGTAGGGTGGAGGTCGCGGTCTTCACAGTAACTACTCTTACTAATCCATCCGGTCCTGAATGCGTTTCGATTACGCGCCCTAGAGGCCATTTCGAGGGAGGATACCGATCGTCCCGTACAATAACTAATTGCCCGATCGCGAAATTCTCCGTTGGTCCTCGCCATTTCGCGCGCTCCTGGAGATGTTGGAGGTACTCCTTTGACCATCGGTCCAAAAATCGTTACGAATCTTTTGCAGTACGTGAAACCGCTCTAACCGATTCTCTGCCACGTCCGGAGGTGCTTCATCCGGAATTAATCCCGACGCGTCGCCAATTAGAAAATGCGCGGGCGTTAATGCCTGGAGATCCTCGATATCGGCACTTAAGGGACAAAGGGGGCGCGAATTCAAACACGCTTCGATCTCTACTAGGGTAGTCGACAATTCTTCGAAAGTTAGCGTTTTATCTCCGATTACACGCTTCAAATGGTGTTTAACCGATTTTACACCGGACTCCCATAACCCTCCATAATGAGGCGAATTCGGTGGAATAAACGTCCACGTAGTCCCGTCATTGGAGAGCGACACGGCGGCACTCTTATAAAATTCCGAGGCGGCCTTGAACATTGACTGTAATTCCTTGTCCGCGGCTTGAAAGTTCGTAGCGTTATCGCTGTACAAATTTCGACACAGTCCACGACGCCCTGCGAAGCGCTTGTACGCGGCCAGAAAGGTTCGCGTCGTCAGATCGCTCACGGCCTCAAGATGTATCGCACGCGTCGCGAAGCAGACGAAAAGCGCAATATAGCCTTTATACGATTTATAACCGCGGCCCTTCGTGGTACGAATGTGAATAGGCCCGGCGTAATCTACTCCAGCCGATGAAAATGGTCGCGCTGGTTTCACACACGTTGCCGGGAGATTTCCCATCATCTGATGTGCCAAACGTGGCTTAATCCTCTGACACGTTACGCATTGTCGAATTTCCGTCTTTACTAACCGATTTCGACCTAAAATCCACGCGTGCTGCATGAGTGTGCTCAGAGTGAGCGTAGGTCCCCCATGCAGACAAGCTCGATGCGCGTAACGTACAAACAATCTACTAAGAGGCGAACGACGAGGCAAGATCGGCGGATGTTTCCGATCATGAGGCAAGTTCGAATTTGCCAGGCGTCCTCCAACGAGCAACACACCGTCTGTCCTATCCAACATTGGGTTTAAACCGAGTAACGGGTTACGTTTCGGTAAACTCTTTCCCGCCTGCAACACCTTGATCTCCGCGTCGAATGCATGAGCTTGTGCCACTTTAATTATCGCGATACGCGCACCGTTCAATTCAACCGCCGTTAAAAACTCGGGCAATTCACCGAGATTGTCCTTACGCCTTCGTAGGCGAATCAATGGACGCAAACAATAAGCCACGACACGAGTTAACCGAGTCAAAGAAGAGAATCTATCCAAAAGCTCCGGCTCACTCGGAGCCGTCGCGTGCAAGATCTGCGGGGCGGCTACCGCCTTGGGCCAGTGCTCTTCGTGAGCCGCCAACCACGCGGGCCCGCTAAACCACAGATCTGCATGAATCAAATCAATCGGTTTGCAACCACGTGTTGCCAAATCTGCAGGATTCTCTTTAGTGGGTACATGTGCCCACGAGGCACTCGGCAACTCGGTCTGGATAAACGAAACACGATTTGCAACAAAGGTTTTCCAATGGCACGGATGCTTCTGAAGCCACGTCAATACGATTTGACTGTCAGTCCACGCAAAAACAGGTAAGTTTTGCAAGAAGTCGAGATTCCGTACCTGCCGAATGAGTTTGACAAGAAGTACCGCGCCACACAATTCCAGATTGGGAATGCTTACGGTCTTCACGGGAGCGACCTTACTTTTCGCGGCTAAGAGTGAGACGCGAAAACGCCCATCTCCTTCCTTGATCCGAATATAGACGGCCGCAGCGAACGCGCGAGATGAAGCATCCGAAAACCCATGGATTTGCGAATCTACTGAGCCCGTGGCTCCCAACCACCGGTTAATAGATAAGGCCGGCAAAGCCGAAAGCGAATTACAATATTCGAGCCACCTTTGGTGGACTTCTGCCGGCAACTTATCGTCCCATCCAGACTTTAATATCCAAAGATCCTGCATTAAAATCTTTGCAGTTACCGTAATCGGCGCGAGCCAACCAAGCGGATCAAACAACCGCGCGATGTTCGAAAGAACCGACCGTTTTGTCGACGCTCCAGCCAAGCTTTCGAAGTCTAACGTTTTAAATCGAAATTCGTCTTCATGTGGATTCCACTGAATTCCTAGCGTTTTGACGAACGCGTCGAGGCCTATTGGCTTCGATTCGTCCACCTCGCATTGCGGCGTGCGAGGGGGAAGCAAGTCCGGGTGGTTCGCAGACCACTTATCAAGTTCAATCCCGGCCGAACGCAAAATCTCAACAAGTTCCTGACGAGTATGCACGGCCAAGGCGAGCTCGTCAGCTCCGGCGAATGTATCATCCACATACGTTCTCGCGACGAGACATTCAGCCCCGAGGGGAAAACGCGCTTTTTCATCCTCAGCTAGCTGAAGGAGTGTACGTATCGCGAGATACGGAGCGCAGGCCGTCCCATAAGTTACGGTCGTTAACCGGTACTCCACTGGAGCCTCCGAAGAGCTAGGAGCCCATGCGATTCTTTGTAAATCCCGATCACCGGGCGCAACACTAATTTGCCGAAACATCTTAACAATGTCCGCCGTGAACACATAGCGATACCGTCGCCAATTCAATAAAATCAACGGTAAGTCACGTTGAAGCGCGGGTCCCGACATAAGAAAATCGTTCAGACAGTGACCTGCGCGAGTCTTACGTGAAGCATCGAAAACCACACGAATCTTCCGATTAGTTGGCCCTGATTGTACGACCGCGTGGTGCGGTAAATACCACGCTCGTGGGTTGCTTAATTCAGACGCAGGTACGCGCTCCATATGACCGAGTTTTTCATACGTGGCCATAAACTCCCGATATTCATCCGCAAGTTTCTGATCGCGAGCAAACCGGCGATAAGTATGAGATAACGAGCCCATGGCCATCCTATGCGTCTCCGACGCGACCGCGGGCGGCTCCGATTTCAACGGTAACCGCACGACGAAGCGGCCCTCCGAATTACGAGTGTGCGACTCTCTAAACAACGTTTCGCACGCTTCATCCACCGGGTCAAACGACGCAATTACCGCAGGTAACTCCTCGAGAGTCCAAAATCGTTGCAATGACTCGGTTAGTTCCGCGTCCGTCGCGCAATGTAACGTACGTAGCGGCGTTCGCGAAGGTGTCTCCGCCCGCCGTGGGACACCTGCTTGCACCGGTCCGGAGATTACCCATCCGAGAGCCGTATTTTGCGCGATCAAAGACGAGTGAGGGAACCGTCGGAACCCTGAACGTGCCAATCGGCCGTAAATATCCGATCCTAAGATCATATCCACCGAGTCGGACACGTGAAATTGCGGGTCTGCTAAAATCAAGTCCGCGAACATTCCGAGATCTAGGTCCATTGCACAACGAGCTGGAAGCTGCGAAGTGAGCTTCTGGAGGATCAGAGCCTCAATATCTACTTGAAACGACGGATTAATCAAAGATTGCAGTGTAAGTTGCGTGACACCACGCGCAGTGCCCATGGATTTCGTCCCAAGTCCCATCAGAGGGACGTCGACGCGACGTCGTTGCAGATTTAAGAGTTTCGCAACCGAATCCGACACGAACGAAGCCTCCGAGCCTTGATCTAATAAAGCACGGACACGAGTATGCGCACCGTTCGGTCCTACAAGCGTTAACTGAGCCGTCGCTAAAATAACCGTATGTCTTCGAGACGTAATATTAGCGGTGTGCACGTTAACTCCCGATGCGCCGATCGGTTTCTCATCGCGAGGTCTACTCTGAGCAGTCGCGCTCTTTTCGTTCGATGGATATTTGCCAGCCTGTCCAAAATGAAGCATCGGGTGGTGTTTCCCTTTGCAGGTTGTGCACCGACGCGTCGATTTGCACTCCGAAGCCCTATGCTGTCCGAAACATTGAAAACAAAGCTGCAAGCGGCGCAACTCGCCATGACGCTCAAGGGGGTTTAACGATTGAAATCTAGCGCAATTATTAAGGAAATGCGTCCCAGCACATAAAAGACATTTCGGTGCTGCCTTAACGAGATATCGAGAAGAAGATGCGTGGAACACCTTCCGCGAGCCAGGTACCGTTTTCGGCGGTGCAACCGTTCCTTTTCCCGTTCTACTAGTCTCGGGCGCGAGCATGCTAAGCGCCTGTGCACGCTTTTCTAAAAATTCCGAGAAATCTACGAATTTCGGAAAGCGATCCAAAGGATTCGCGTCTAAAGAGGCAGGATCCGTATTCAAAACGATGCGACGGTCCTTCGCGCTCAACTCGGTCTCCCACGCCCTTCGCGACTCGGGATCTAACCGCTTCTTTAAGGTGTGAACGAGCCACACGTCCCAATGAGCAACCGGCATTTTCAAATTCTTCAACGCGCGAATAATGCGTTGAGCTTCGTCCGCGAACGCACGTAATTCTACCGCGGATTCTCTTTTAAGATACGGCAAGTCCGCGAGTGCCGTCAGGTGATTATCTACGACCAATCTCGGGTTGTGGAAACGTGCTCTTAAAGCCTGCCAAGTAGCGGCATAATTCGTGTCCGTCGTAGTTACATCTTTTACTAAACCGGCCGCGGTGCCTCTCAGGCAAGATTTTAAATATTGTAACTTCGTCGCGTCAGCTAACCGTGGTGCGTTATGCACGAGCGTTGTAAATAGATCACAAAAGTTCTCCCAATCTTCATATTTACCCGAAAACATCGGCAAGTCTAACTTTGGAAGCTTAGCTGGTCGCAGTTCGACATCCGTCGAAGAATTACCACGCAATGGTCCAGACGGTATGATAGGCTGTTCCGTCCTTTCCAAGTCCGATTGAATACCAACCAGCTATAGGGCGGCTGGGGCCCCCCGAACGAAACAGCCTTGCTGTTTCGTATTAGGCACGACCGCGGTAATGATTCGCATAGGAAGTCGGCTCGCTGCGCTCGCCTGTCCCTTTTTAGTTGTCACTATTTTACATATTTGTGCAAAGTTTTAATTGTTTTGTTCTTATAACAAATTTTTTATGAATTTTTTATTTTTAAAATGCCCGCCATTTTGAAACCGGAAGTCGGATCGAATCGAAATTGTTAGAGGATATACGTTGAGTGTAATTAGATTTTTCGTATAAATTTCAGCTTTATTCGTTCAGCTGTTTAGGCGCTAGAATGGATACAAATATTGATTTGTCCGCCATTTTGTATTGTTTCAATGAAAAATTAAAAGAAAATTCATGTTATTAGTTGTCACTATTTTACATATTTGTGCAAAGTTTTAATTGTTTTGCTCTTATAACAGATTTTTTATGAATTTTTTAATTTTTAAAATGCCCGCCATTTTGAAACCGGAAATCGGATCGAATCGAAATTGTTAGTGGATCCTCGTCGGGTGTAACTGGATTTTCCGTGTAAATTTTACTTCGATCCGTTCAGCCGTTTAGACGCTAGAGTGGATACACACATACACACATACACACATACACACACACATACACACACACACACACACATACATACGGACATTTAGATCTTGTTATGAAACATAAAGATCCAAAAGGGTTTTTGGATATCTCGAATAGTTTCGGAGATAATCGTCCGTTACACTTTTTGCTCGATCGAGAGCATAAGGAACTCCCTGCGGTCGTGCCTAAAAAGTAAATCAAGCGTCTCCTCCAGCAACGCCTGAAGACGGTCGAATACGTTGTCCGCGATGTAGGCGTCTCGCTCAAGACCCTCGCGGACTACAATCTCCGTATGCGCCGAGCGCGCTTCTCTCCCAATCTGAGTAAGCGACTCGATACGCGATGCAACCATGTTACGATTGAACGTATCACGATCTCTTCCTCTCAATCGAGTATTCGCCGATTTAATCTCTGCCAATCGCGAGTTTTGCAAGGTCGTAAGCCTTCTCAAAGCGATAGGTGGCATCTTGACCTTACCGAATTACTCACAACGAATAATTAGAAAAATCTAGAACTCGCGACCTTTACCAAAGAACGATGCTAGGATGAGCAAGTCAAAGTCACCGAACTGATCAGTACGAGATATCCCGAAGGAGTGAAGGAGCGTCCTTTTTACCTCGACCAGGAAAGCTCATGTTTTTACCGAAATTACGGTGGGGTGGGGGTCGTCAACCGTTGACCGGTACGCGTGGGTACGCGATCGTCCGCCCGCCAAAATGCCAGAAAAATATATAAATTACAAAAAGCTCGAATTCTGGCCGTTAACAATCAGATTCTGAATTTTACTTAGTCGTTAAGAAATTAAAGCGTCAATTTCAAATAATAAGTCTCATATTTTAATAATTGTTTACCGTTAAATTCCCGTGACGCGATTACTTCGCGTTATTCTGGGTTAATTAATTACGAATTCTTGGCAGTGCGATAACTAGACTGCCTAACAAAGTCTATGTAAATTTTAATGGTACGAATACGCTAACGTATCAAGAAAATTCAATTTCTTAATTATCGAAAAATGCAACGTGGCTAGCACCCTTGCAATCGCCGCGTTCTACGAACCGCCCGTAAGGCCCAAAAGTGAAAGTGGCCGCGACCGTTGTCGCCACACGTGCGCGCCACATGAGGACGCACGCCAAAACCAAGGTTGCCACGTCCTAGAATTTTCCTTTTTTCGAAGCGTTCTTTTCCGCGGAAAATTCCCTTATCCGAAGTCTAAGTCGACCGGCAACGCTGTACTCTGCCTAGCGAAGGCATGAACAAAGGGCGCTCTATGTAATATGACGCCAACCAACCGTCCCTATGACTAACCGTGCTATGCAATCTCCAGCTTTTTACTCTTTCCAAGCAACTAAGAAAACAAATTTTCAAATAAATCCAGTCTTAGCCAATCATCTCATTCCTCACCCGGGGCACCAAAGAATGTTTCAATCAATAAATAAATAAAGATGGATGATGTTTAAATAATATATTCGATGACGTGAGTTCTTAATATTAAAGGAAGTGAGATAGGATATGAGATGGATTCGGCCAGACTGGTTATTTGAATAAACGTAAGCGTTGGTTATACTGTAAATCAACTAAATCACTTTATTCAGAAGTAATGAAATGAGTTTACGTTAAAGAATATCGGCAGTAAAAAACCCCAGTTCAAAGTGGGGAAAAAGCCATGATATTCTATCAAAGAGGCAAAAAGGAAAGAAACAAGAATACATGAATTATTGTTAACATTGATGTTCAAATGTATGCTGGAGATTGTTGTAAAACCTTGAATGATCATTCACCTAAGTTATATCGATAATCGATCGCGAGAGAGCTCTCTTACCAATATTCCGGGGACCGACTCTTTCTCGGAAGCGCTTCGGCTAGTCGGCGTGGTTCTCCTCCAAGGTGGGGGCCTGGCCAAGCCGCCCACATGAAATATGCACGGCCGGTCACGGATCGCATCAATGTAACCCACTGGTTACGCGATCGGCATCGCACAAATGTAATCCACATGATTACGCGATGAGCATCGCATCAATGTAACCCACTGGTTACGCGATGTGTGTCGCATCCATGTAGCCCACTGGCTACGCGACATGTCGCTCCAAAGTAACCCGCACTGATTACGCGACTTGCCTCAAAGGCAACAAATTGGCTCGAGAGCCCCAACAATCCGAACCGTGCAGCACAAAATTGACAATAATGTCTCAACTAGACCACCTACGACAGCCGATAGACGCTCGATCGCGAACCCGATCAAGATTCAAACCGAAGACCGTACCGATTTCACCCTCGCAAGGGATCGCCCTAATTTCTATGACCGCGTCGGTCCCCATCTCGCACGCAAGTGTCCTACTGACTCCGAATTCCCCCTCCCTTCGTCCTGCTCAAGCCGCCCGCGTCTCTCCGTAGCAACGACCGTAAGGGTCTTCGGTCCCTTTCGTAGGGCACCCGATTTCAACCGAAGAAATTTCTAGCAAACGCGCAAACGGCGCGAACAGTTATAGATACAAAGAATTGGAGGCATCGTGAGCTCTTTCCTAACGCTTTCAAAGGCTTGACAGCAATTTTCATTAAGTTCAAACGGAATGTCCTTTTTCACTAACGCTTGTAACGGTGAAACCTTAAGAGAGTAATCCTTTATAAATTTCCTAAAATAATTTGTAAGACCTAGAAAACTTCTCATCTCCTTTACATTCTTTGGTTGCGGATAATCCATAATCGCTTGCACATGTTTACGACATAATGAAATTCCTTTCTCGGTAATGAGATATCCTAAATATTCTATTTCCCTACTTAAGAATACGCACTTAGACAAATTTAATTCTAATTGATATTGTCGAAGAAGGATCAATACTTCTTTTAAAATACTTAAATTTTCTTCCACGGTAAATGTAGGAATTAAAATATCATCTATGTAAATCAAAATTTTATCACTTCTAATTAGAGGATCAAATATTTGTAAAATTCGTTTTTGGAATTCAGCGGGCGCTTCCGAATAACCGAAGGGCATTTTGACAAATTCATACTGACCCGAAGGAGTGGCAAAAGAGAAGTACTGTGTATGTTCCAGGTTTATCGAAAGCTGATGAAAACCATCCTTTAAATCAAGTTTGCTAAAAACTCTTTTACCGCTTAGCTTATCCAAATGATCCTCAATGATCGGGAACGGGTACTTTTGAGGTAAGATCCTCTGATTCAACGGTCGCAGATCGACGCACATTCTCTTCTTGCCATTACTTCTGGTCACCAGCACCACCCGTGCACAATAGGGCGAAATGCTTGGCTTAATTATTCCTCGCTCTAACAAATCGTCCGTAATCTGTCGCAATTCTCCTTTTTCCGAAATCGACATGCGCCTGGGAGAAAATCTAAAAAAAGAATTATCCTTTAAATGAACCGAAACATAATAATTGTCGTTTATCGGAGAAATCTGCATCGTATCAACTTCTTGAAAAAGTTTTATCAAACCTTGCTGATCCTGCAGACTTATGTTTGCATCCATACCCTCTGCAATCACATCGTATTTGTCCTTTTCTTCGACAACGTTAATAGTTAGAATCTCCGCCGGCCAGTCCGTCTTCAGACCTTCTTCTTCGAGTATTATACTATCCTTAAAATATATTAACTTTAGATTTGAATTATTCAAAAACTCTCGACCAATAATTGCATCGTATTTCATGGTCTTATCATCTACAACTAAAAAGGTTATATCATACCAAGAATCTCCCTGAGAGTTTATAAGAATTTGATCGTGGACCTTACCGCAAGTTATTAAAAGAGAGTCATTTATCCCCGCGTAGCTTAACTTATTGCTTAAACGTAAAAGTTCCTCACTATTATATAACTTATCAAAAATAGATTTCCTTAATAAATTTACCGGACTACCAGTGTCTACTAATGCATATAACGCTTTCCTTCGATCTTTTAATCTAAAAACTTCGACGCCGGACTTGATCCCAGTGTGGATTTGGTTGATTTGCATCATCGCCCCTTCATTCGACGTTGTTCCCTTTTCCGCCGGTGTCTCCGTCGTCCGTTGAACATGGTTGAGAGTCGCGCCTTTGGACTCCTTGCGATTCGGACAGGCGGTACTAAGATGTCCCGTCTGACCACATTTGAAGCAGGTCATGGGGCTTTTGCAATTCCGCGACAAGTGACCTGATTGTTTACAAGTAAAACATGTTTTGTTTCCGGATGAATTGAACTGACACCTCCCAGTTGGTGCCGTCGTCCGTGGCTTATTCGATGACTCCAAATCCAAGAAATCGGGAACGCTCTCGACTCGAGTTCCCAACGCTACTTTTTGTAACATATGATCCCTTATTCCATCGGCTAAGAGTTCAATTTTCTCAGCCTCCGATAATTGAAGAGGTCGCATCAAGGTCAACTTGACCTCTGCGTATTCGATGAATTTCTCATTATACGATCTCCATGTGCGTGCGTTGATCCTTGAGAGTGTTGCGGTATACGTTTCCTTTCGTTCAAAATATCTTCTTATCTCGTACTTAAATTCCACCCAAGACGAGATCGTGGCCAAAGGCTGTCGATTATACCATCCGCGGGCACGATCCTTTAATTGACTCACCGCCGCTAAAAGCATGACGTCCTCCGTCATATGATACATAGTACCTATGTGTGTCACCCGCTCGATCCATCTATCCACGTGGTCATCATCACTACCGGTAAAGACAGGGATGAGTTTTTCCGCGCACTTTACTTTTTGCCAGGAATCACTAGATCCAGTAGAGCCAATCATCGAGTCTCGGACTTCCATCGTATTTTGTCGAGTTAGGCTCGGTGTTGGGATATGCGAAGACCCTTGTAGCACCTGCACCACAGCTGCGACTACCGTCTGTATATCCACTCCAAGGCCGTTCACCGGGGGAGTATTGGTGGCAACTCTTTCACTTCCGGACAGAGGAATCGTGTTGGTCACCATAATGGTGGTTGCTGCAGCCCCTTCACTTCCCGAGGGTGGCAGCGTATCGGTCATACTTGTTCCCGCCCCTCCATCTAGACCTTCACCTCCTCCCTCTCCACTCGGTGGTGTTACTTCCTTCGTATTTGCATTACTCCGTTCGTAATATTGTATGATATTTTCTAATACAACCGTTCGCGGACCTCTGTTATCTAAATTCAACTCGGAAGCCAATATCCTAAGGTCCTTCAAGGCCATTTGATCCAAGCGCTCTCTATCCATCTTCCAAAATGTCCTCGCTCCACTTCAGCGCCACCGTAATTATAAAATCTCGATCGATATTTGATGGGTCGATATCCTGCAACGCCCTCTTATCAGCTCGGTTTACCTTAACCGTAGATCTGTTGTATCGACACGCGAATTCTTCCGGTTTCTTCTTCCGGTTTCCTCACACGTGCTAATCTTAATAATGGCGTCCTTTGTGCGCCGAATCCTTCTCGAACTTTCGAAGTCAACCTTCCTTGTTTTTGATATCCACGAACCGTAGGGATTTCGTCCTTTCGAGAAAAATCACCCTTTTTCTTTTCTCTTTGCTCGTAGGTAATCCCACTTCTGATAACATGTTCACTGTAGGGATACGTGTGATTCGAGAAGAATAGATACGAGTAGGATAGGCCGAAATAAAATATAGGTTCCACTCGCGTAAATAAGATAAACACTGACGCGTGATAAGAATCACTTTTTAATGGAAGGTAACACAGTAAAATGTATATAAACTAAAGAAAGAGTGAATAAACCGAAATGTAATAGAAACGATAACTTCCTTGTTTCGCTCTCCAGAGAGACACGGTCCTTCGTGCTCCCCACTACCAGTCGTCACGCGATCCTTTTCGCGACTGACTACGCATTAACGATCATCCTTAATTTCAAATTAGGAGACTAGGTGTCACGCCCATCGCGACTTTGTCTCGCGGATTCTTACAATAGTGTTGCGTTGAAATCTAAAATACGGAGTGTAAGGAAGAAGGCGTTTTGTTTAAATTACTTACACGCGTGTGTGTTCGCCAGAGCAATAGAAAGCGAGATAGCGGGCAATCCAATTAGTGACAAAAGAAAGGCATCGTTACGACGTCCCTACAGATAAGTGTCAACATTTCTTGTGTACATCCTAAATCCCGGTAGTATAAGGCGTAGGTTAAGTGTACGTGTGAGCGGTGTATATGAGCGAGAGTGTGCGTGTGTGAGTGGAGCGAAAGCGACGACGACTTCGCCGTCGCAATATAAACATAAACAAATCGCGATCAGCTGATCGAAGACGACAGCTGGGCAACAGTTAAAAGACGAGGGTTTGAAGAATAAAAAGAATTTAATAGAAATTTTGCGGGATTTCATTATCATTCTCCTCTTTTCCACTGCCAGTCCTAAACAGACCGAACGAGTCGGAAAAGTAACGCAAGCTTTCAGAAGGTCAGGAAGGCGATACGTTACAATGTGTACAAAATGAGAAGGAAAGTTATACAGGGTGTCCCACACAAGCTACAACCGCGAATATACACGTGTCCACATGGATAATTGGAAGCGAAAAGTGAAATAAAAAGTAATAAAAATTGTCCTCGTTAACGAGTTATTAAATAAAATAGATCAGCGAATCAGGAAGCACGGAAGCGGTAGGCGGTGAGCTGCGGCCATGCTAGTCTGAAGATAAGAAGCGATAAATTTCGACGGGCGGAGCGTTATGACACGTATACAGGCGTGAGAAGGTAGTGGTCAGGAGGAGATTTCTAGGAAAAAGTGTCGACTTTCGCTCTTCCTCTCTCACTCTTTCTCTCTCTACCTTTCTTTCACGACGCTACCTTACGCACAACAAAAATCTAATCTAATCTCTCTCTCTCGCTCCCTCCTACCCTAACACGGCGCTACCTCACGCTGCCTGCACGCGCTGACTCTCTCTCTTTCTCTCGCCCTTTCTTTCGTTGACTTTCTCTCTCTCTCTCTTTCTCTCAATCTTTCGTCCACGACGCTTCCTTACGCTATCGCTTCTTGTCTTCAGACTAGCATGGCCGCAGCTCACCGCCTACCGCTTCCGTGCTTCCTCATTCGCTGATCTATTTTATTTAATAACTCTTTAACGAGGACAATTTTTATTACTTTTTATTTCACTTTTCGCTTCCAATTATCCATGTGGACACGTGTATATTCGCGGTTGTAGCTTGCGTGGGACACCCTGTATATATTGCAACGACAATCTCTCCTCTCGCGGATTCGTAAATCGGGGGAAAGGGTTAAGCCCTGCCGAGAATCGTTTCCACCCGGATTGTCGAGGTCAAAAAAGTTTACGAGATGACAGATAAGTTCTCGAAAGCGAAATAAAGATAGTTCTCGATAAAGAAAAGTTTGTTAACGGAACGCTAAATAAGGATAATAAGATTCTAACCAAAGGCGGATTCGCGTTCGTAACCAGAAGGGTTAGGGGCTCGATGAACTCTACTCGAGACAGTAAAGACGATACAAGATATAAAATATAATAAAATCAAAGTTTATTCAATAATAATTCAGTTTGTCGGAGTCTCATACAAAGAATATAAAAGAATCCAAGAAATTTTCTAAGTACAATTTCTTCCGTGTTCGAATTCACTAACGGTTTCGGCCCGGCCGAACTTTCTCGAATCACGGCTAACAAAGATTCTCTCAAGGAAAGATTTTTACAAAAAAAAACCTCAGATACGAACTCCGAATTTCATAAATCGTTCGGTACAATATTTCTCCCGATACGCAATCGGATTCGATACTCTACAGACTTTACAAGAAAAGAAATCGTCTCTTCACGGAGACCGAACGACTTCGCAAGCTCGATTCGCGTGTCCGTAAATTTCAATAATCTTTTCTAAAACGAAAAAGAAAGATAAATCGATATGATCGTGAATTTATAATAAAGAATTAAGCCAAGAATTTACTTTCAACAGACTCCGATGAACCGGTATGAAAAATTCCAAATTGAGGTTAAATTTCCTCACCTGTGACTTCTATCACGCACGAAACTAGAATAATTTTTCGGGATCTATTGTCCCGAAAATTGAACTCCCGACCTGGGCCGACGGCGCCCGAACCTACCCAAACGGACTCGTGCGATGCTGCGGATCTTAAGCTATCCGCGCTCTCGCTTGTTGCCTCGCAGGCGCGCAATTCAAACGCGTAAGATTTCTCTTGCTACGCTCGCTTCGCTATTGTTGACTTTATCACACGCTTTTTCGCTGCTCTTCCGAATTCGTTGCGTTGCTTCACACGTCGACTACGACGACTTCGATGACGATGATTCTCGTAATTCCACGTGTTCTTTCCTCGTGCGAGAAGTCAGATGTCGAATTCGTCGCTCGTAGCTTTCGTTGATTCTCTACGTCGTGTCGTCGCTCTCGTATGAAACGAAGTTCGTTCTCTGTGGCGTCTTTTACGTCGGAGTTCGTCGCTCGGCCCTTTTTCTCGGATTCGTCGTCGTTATCTCATCGGTTCTCTCGGAGCCGTCGTATCGCATGAAATGTATCGAAAATAATAAGTAAAAGGTTTGAAATCGCTTTTTCGAGGCCTCGGAAGTCGTTCGATCCCGCTTTCCATCGGTAACGCAGGTCCCTAATTGTCCGGTTCCGTGCGCGTACTTCTTTTACGGCTCGATTAGAGAGAGAGGAGAGATTTTGTGGCGAGTATCGAAGATACCACGTCACAATACATATAACAAAAGAAAAATTGGTGATAGTAACATTATTTGTAATTCTTCCTTATGATGACTATAGATTAATAGCAATTACGAACATATGAATTTCGTGTCAATTAGTTAGGATAACCGGCGTCCCCCTATATCCACTAATGCGAAAGTATACAGACCTGTTAGAAGAAACTTTTGATTTGCGTGGTTGTGTCTTAGAGGGGTATTTCCTGTTACTATAATGTTTTATTCTACCCATGGTAGGATCTGAAATTAAAAATTAGGAGGGAAAGAGGCAACAGAGAGCGTGGTGAGAGGAACAGGGGAAGGAAATAGGAAAGAATGTGTATGCCTGTCTGTATATCTATCGATATATGTTTTAATATATCAAAAAAATTTAATTCAACGATATACACGTATATATATACAGGGTGTCTCTTTTTAATCTTTAAATGCGATTATTTCGAAAAATATTAATTATTTGTTAAAATTTTTTGAACAAAACATATTCTACCTTGAAGGGGACATTCAATGGTGGACCTTTTTTTTCTCTGGGTGGAGGCGCCTCCGAGATTTGAAGTTGACCTTTGATTTTTTAAATGGAACCATATATTTTTGTTATGCCAGACATGTAGCTTAGCTCAAGACGAATCCATCGGCATGCATTATGTTGACCTTGAAATGTTATTCAAGGTCATTTTTAATTGTTAAATGTTTTCATATAGTGCTCGTCCGAGAAATGATTCTCGTCTTCTAAATTAAAAAAAAAAAACGACATCAGGTAGTAACACTATTGACACAAATGTTTACAAACACATAATATCTGTTAGCAGAATGACCTCGAGTACTAGTATTGGTGCTATTCATGTTTACGAACGTAGAATATCTTCTAGAGCAGTAAACTTTACTTATTTCGAGGCAGTGAGTACGTAGACACTACAAGCGTTTTTTATTTTGATTGCGAATAATTTTACGAAGGCTAATTATGCGCCTAATGAAATTGTCGGCATGATTTTGATTTTGGGAGAATGTCAGCGGAATTATAGTGCAGCTGCCTTATTGTATCGGGAAAGATTTCCAGATCGCCGGCATCCTAGTAGTGTCACCATAAAAAATTGTGAAACTCGGGCTCGGCAAGGATTTTTGCGTCGAAATCGTCGTAGCCAGAATTCCGAAAGGTCGGAAGTTTTAACGCTGGCAGCGGTAGCTGCAAACCCTCATGATAGCACCTGGGCCATTGAAAATAGTGTCGGTGTATCAAGATCTGTGGTGTCAAGAATACTTCGACGACATCATTTTCACCCGTACCGTATTTCTTTACATCAAGCGTTGACTGATGCCGATCATGGCGCCAGATTGAGATTTTGCCGATGGTCTCAGCGTAGAATAATGCGTGATCCTTTCATTTTTTCCTATGTGCTGTTTTCGGACGAAGCAACTTTTAAAAACACGGGACAAGTGAATCGTCACAATTCCCACTATTGGTCTGATGAAAATCCTCATTGGCATCGAGCAGTTCAACATCAGCGACAATGGTCTTTAAATGTTTGGTGTGGAATTGTTGATGGTTATTTAGTGGGTCCACATTTCTTTAATGATACATTAACTGGAGAAGTGTACAACGACTTTATTTGTAACCAGTTACCAATTCTTTTAGAAAACGTTCCACTGGCCACAAGAGTGCGAATGTGGTTCCAGCATGACGGTGCTCCACCTCATTACTATCGCCGCGTGCGACAAAGTTTAAACGAAATGTTCCCTGGTCGGTTGATAGGAAGAGGAAGTGCGATACCCTTTCCAGCAAAGTCGCCAGATTGACCGCCGTTGGATTTTTATTTGTGGGGTTATGTAAAAGACAAAGTTTATATGGAAGTGCCAACGACGCCCGAAAATATGAAGGGTCGAATAAGAAATGCGTGTAATCAAATAACAAGGGAAACTTTAGAACAAGTGCAGCTGTCATTTAGGGACAGAATCAATTTGTGCCTTAATGCCCAAGGTCGTCAATTTGAATACAGAAGATAAAAAACATTTCTCGGACGAGCACTACATGAAAACATTTAACAATTAAAAATGACCTTGCATAACATTTCAAGGTCAACATAATGCATGTCGATGGATTCGTCTTGAGCTAGGCTACGTGTCTGGCATAACAAAAATATATGGTTCCATTTAAAAAATCAAAGGTCAACTTCAAATCTCGGAGGCGCCTCCACCCAGAGAAAAAAAAGGTCCACCATTGAATGTCCCCTTCAAGGTAGAATATGTTTTGTTCAAAAAATTTTAACAAATAATTAATATTTTTCGAAATAATCGCATTTAAAGATTAAAAAGAGACACCCTGTATATCGATACATTTATGCCCGATATATGTATATCGATATCGATATCTGGCTTTCGATATGTTACGGGAAAAGTTCGAAGTACGTGAATCTGCACATTTCCCGGTCAATATTCATATGTTCCTAAACTGGTTGTAAAAGTACATCGGAAATGATGAAATATAAACTCTATCCTCTTGAACCGGAGAAAGTACAGAGTTACCTCCCTGCTTTTGAGAATGTGAACATGATAGGAGAAAATGAGTAACTACAGGGTGTCCCACGGTTGGAGGCCAAAACAAGAATGGCATGTGCGACTGATTTTTCTGAGTCGAAAGGAGTCATAAAAAGTAACATATGCCAGGTTAGTTTTCGAGGTATTAATTAATAACGATCTGCCAATCGTGAAGCGCGGAAGCGGTAGGTGTACTCTCGCCGCCATACCAAAACTCTAGCCAAGCTATGATTGGACCGGCGGGCGATAGGAAAAGAGAGAAAGTGAGAGAAAGAATGAAGGGCCTGGTGGTTCGTCAACGTACGATAGCGCCGTAGAAGAAAGCTAGGGTGAGAGACAAAGTGAGAGAGAGAGAGGGTCGGCGCGAGCCGCCAGCTTAAGATAGCCTCGTAGCACTGACCCTCTCTCTCTCTCTCTCTCTCTCTCTCGCTCGCTCACTCTGTCTTTCGCCCTAGCTTTCTTCTACGGCGCTATCTTACGTTGACGGACCACCAGGCCCTTTATTCTTTCTCTCACTCTCGCTCTCTCTCTTTCTCTATCGCCCGCCGCACAGTGGGGCAAGCGCGCTTCAAACGTGGCATAAAATCAAATGCACATCGACCGACTCTTCAAGTTGGATATTATTCCTTCTATGGATTGTAATTAGTCTAAAAAAAGGAACAAATGGACTGTAGAATAATTTTAATAATGCAAAATTGTTTTATTCTATTTTTAATATGTACAGAAAAATTAAAAAATTTAAAAGCCGTGTAATTTCTTAAATTTCGTCGTCATCATCGCTGTTCCCATTATTATGATTGTCACTACTTTCACTCTCTATATCCCGATGACCAGATCAGAACTCAATAAAAAAAAGTTAAAATAGTATTTATAAAAGTATCTTAGATTCATTAGTTAAATTAATTGAGTTCCAAGGTATATCGAGTGTTGATTCTTCTTTTTTCTAAAAGGTTTAGGTTTTTAGAATATAGGAACGTTTTGTTCTTTTGCTACTTTTTGCTACTTTCTTCGCTACATACATTTTTTGACAGTTTGTCGTATTGTGTACAGAGAGCATTACGCCAAAAAATGGAGTCGAGAGAAAACTAATATATATGTTTCTAATTTATTTTTATTATATAAAATGTATGTAGCGAAGAAAGTAGCAAAAAGTAGCAGAAGAACTAAACGTTCCTATATTCTGAAAACATAAACCTTTTAGAAAAAAAAAGAATCAACAGTCGATATACCTTGGAACTTAATTAATTAGACTAATGAATCTGAGATACTTGTATAAATACTATATTAACTTATTTTTATTGAGTTCTAATCCTGTGATTACTAGCAAACAGAAATGACCAGCAAAAAAATTGCAACTTTTCACAATAGATTTAGCCATCGATCGTCGCGGTCAACTTTTGCCGAAAGATGCTATAGATTTATTAAAACCTCCATCCGTCAATGTCTCTGGTCATCGAGATATAGAGAGTGAAAGCAGTGACAATGATTATAATGGGAACAGCGATGATGACGACGAAATTTAAGAAATTACACGGCTTTTAAATTTTTTAATTTTTCTGTACATATTAACCCTTTCGCTACGGGCAGGTTCTCCGCCGCGGTACTCCCACTGTACGGTAGGTACGCGATGCCGATCGTCAGCAGGAGTACTGCAGCGGCGAACCCAAGCTGCTAAATGTTTTCGAACGAAAGAATTTTTCTTCAAAGGGTATTTATAAATAAAGGGTGTGAGAAACAAATGATGCAAAATGTTTCAATGCAAAAAGTGGCACCGTACGGGGAGCCACTATAGTCGCCCGTCGTACCTCAGTGGCACCGTATGGAGAGCCACTATAGTCGCCCGTAGTAGCGAAAGGGTTAAAAATAGAATAAAACAAGTTTGCATTATTAAAATTATTCTACAGTCCATTTGTTCCTTTTTTTAGACTAATTACAATCCATAGAAGGAATAATATCCAACTTGAAGAGTCGGTCGATGTGCATTTGATTTTATGCCACGTTTGAAGCGCGCTTGCCCCACTGTGCGCCGGTCCAATCATAGCTTGGCTAGAGTTTTGGTATGGCGGCGAGAGTACACCTACCGCTTCCGCGCTTCAAGATTGGCAGATCGTTATTAATTAATAACTCGAAAACTAACCTGGCATATGTTATTTTTTATGACTCCTTTCGACTCAGAAAAATCAGTCGCACATGCCATTCTTGTTTTGGCCTCCAACCGTGGGACACCCTGTATACGACGTAGCCTTGCACGCAACCTAGACCCAACCCAGAATAACGTTTAAATTATACTGTACATAGGCCGGGTTTATCCAAACTCTAGGTAAAGTTATCTGGCTGGTAAATGTCCTAACGTGGCATCTAATGCCTATAATTTTCTCCCGCTTGGTGACGCTACTAGAAATGGAGACCTAAAACGTTTTCTTGAGGGTGCTGTTTCGCCGCATTTTTCATGGTTTAAGACCGAAAACACGTCAGAGCCAAAAGATAGAAGAAAAAGAGAGTATCGTTTGACAGGTCTCCATTGACTGCAGCGCCAGCTTTAAACTACGCCAAATATCTCTCCATTGGCCAATGGCTAGGGAACTAAGTATTTATCCTGTGGGTAACTTTACCTAGAGGTTAAGTAAACCCGGCCTATCTACAGTATAATTTAAACGTTATTCTGGGTTGGTTCTAGGTTGCGTGTAAGGCTACATTGACTACGTTTACACGGCAGCGCTATTCCGGTTTAATAACACCCGGTGTAACGAAAACCGGTGTTAAAGTGCGTGTAAACAGTACTTTACACCCGGAATAATCGGAATTCCGAGAGCTACGTGATTGGTCGAAACCTCTTATGCTATGCTATGCTATGCAAAAGTGTCTGTGATCAGCTTTACGGACAGCCAATCACAAGCGAACATTTTATTAAAGAACCGGCGTCCGAGCGTAGAATAGAATCAAAGAAGAATCTGCTAGAATTTAGAAGAAGAATACAAAGTTTTACAAAGAGTCATACAAAGTCTTTCGCAATCCATGATAAAAACTAAGTGAAAAAATTACATTTTAGGTAATCTTTATAAACAATCCCACGATAATTATTTCCACACGTCAATTTATACTTACGACAATTATAATATCGTGGATTTAAAATGAAATGAGTATGACACTCCGTTAAAATGATTATGAAACGAGTAAGAAAACTACGTTATTTTCTTCTTTCTACGTTATTTTTCGATTTTCTACGTTCGTCTTTACATAAAATCACGACATCCGTTTAAATTTCTTGTTTTCCTCAATTTGCTATCTGGCCACCTGGTGGTTCCTAAGAGAATCTTTTATGCTATGCGCTTGTGTGTCTTGAATCATGGCATAAGGTTTCTTATGCTATGCTATGCTATGCTATGCTATGCAAAAGTGTCTGTGATCAGCTTAAGGCCGTAAGCATAGCATAACGTAAAATTTCAACGTTACGGATTTTCCAACCTTATGCTATGCTATGCGCTGGCTGCTATGCGTTGTTCTATATATACGCGAATAGAGCTACGTGATTGGTCGAAATCACTTATGCTATGCTATGCTATGCTATGCAAAAGTGTCTGTGATCAGCTTTACTCACGTTACCGACAAGGTTTACTGCACTGAACTATAATAATACTGGAACGAGCGCTCCTACGGTACGATGTGTGCCGAGAGAGATGGCGATAGAGCAGTAATGCGCATGCTCAGAACCCCCAGGTACAGTCAGAGCACAAAATTAGTTTCCAAAACAACGATGTGAAGACAGCTACTGATGTTCTGTTCTCTTTGGTTATATTTACTTCACACTAGGGATGTTCGATTCCCTTGAAAGAATCGATTTTTTGAATCGATCCTGAATCGAATCGCCGGAATCGATTCATCAAAAAGACCGGAACTGAAGAATCGATTCTCGCAGAATCGATCTTCGGATCCCTGAACTTCCACTAATGCCACGAAAGACTCAAATCGACGAGCAAAAAAAAAAAAGAAAAAAAAAAAAAAGAAAGAAAGCTCTAATTCATTCGTTAAGAAATCGATTACTACGAGAATCAAGAAACAACGAATATTCGCTCGTTTTTCCCTTCAATGGGGATTCTCTTCCGCGGATCGGCTAGGGTCGCAGAAAAATTGATGTTTTTTATACTAAAGAATCAAATCTCGATTCTCGGGGTGCAGAATCGATTCTCTAAAAAATCGGAAGGCGAAGAATCGATTCAAAAAATCGATCTTTTGCACCAAAGAATCGATTCTTTTGAGAATCGAATCGGAATCGAACATCCCTACTTCACACCGTTGTTTTGAAAACTAATTTTGTGCTCTGACTGTACCTGGGGGTTCTGAGCATGCGCATTACTGCTCTATCGCCATCTCTCTCGGCACGCAGCAGCATAGGGGCTTATACATTGAGCGCTCGTTCCAGTATTATTATAGTTCAGTGGTTTACTGTAATTCAGTTTTTGTTTTTTACTTTACCGCAATATATTCTAGAGGGCGTTAGAAAACAGTGAATGTGGGACTTGATGTCGGTATATATTATACCGAGGTCCACATTTATTTGAAATGACGGATCGATGGATATAAACGGTCTTACTGGTTTCACAATAATTTATTGTCTCCTACACACCTCTTTACAAACTTCCTCCACGCTCTTTCAGTCTAACTTCTCTCGTGACTATGGAGGGTAGAGGTAAGGAGGATCATCTCTTATGGGACTTCAGTCGTAAAAGTGTCCGCGAAAAACCGTAAAATAGTAGTTCCATAAGTGCGCTGATGAGCAATCAGAGTACATCTGAACTTAGCGGTTATTGATGAAGTGAAGTATGCCATAGGAAAATAGCAAAATGTAAAAGTAGTTGTACCGAATAGAATAGTTGATAAAAATACAGTAAATGAATATTCAATTAATACAATTGATACTAACAACATATTCAATATAAATTGATAATAACAACTTTAGGCGCTTTATTTAAACTTGGGACTTTTGATCCAGCAGCGCCATCTTAATTTTACGGGATTTTTCGGACACTTTTAATATACAGAGATGATCCTCCTTACCTCTACCCTCCATACTCGTGACAAAGTCGGTTCTGACCGGAATGGTTGGCGACGCTCAACCGTTCCGCATAATTCTTGTCCACGCCGAAGGCGTCGCTTCGGTCGTGGTCAGCAGCCAATCAGCTGCGTGGCGTACGCACGCTAGGGAATAGAAGACGCACAATCCCCACATCAATTTTTCTGGCTCGCGAAGTCCCATAAGGCTGGCAGTCTTTGACTATGTTTACACCGTGCGAGTGTTTGGTCCGCGTACTAAATTGAGGCGCACCAGGGTATGTGCACTTCTTACCCCCACCATGGTCTATCCCCTTCGGCCCATACCAACCCATAATAATAAAATATGAAGTACATTTTTAGTGATACTACATTGGTGACAGTTGCTTGAAGACTGGTGGCGCACTCATTTCACCTCTTTGCGCATGCGCTTTGTATAAAATAATAGACTGGAGGGCAGCACTAACGAATGCAAGGCTGCCTTGGTTGCTGTTCGTATAATTTGTATGGAAAAAACTGATAAACGTCTAGCCCCCGGGGCTAGACCCGAGTCCAGCATCGAAAGCCATCAAGCCCCTTAAACCCGCTAGCCCGTTTGTCTGCTAAGCCCGCTAGCCGGCTAATTGGAAGGGGCACATAAGATACATTAGGCACATAACATACATTTGTGGAAAGCCGTCTGTTAAGTAAATAGTGAGATAGATAGATTCTTCGAAATTGTTTATTATCGATTAAGAAATTGATTATAATAATAAAACCACAGCTAACAATTTCAGAATTCTTATTTTGGGACTGATCTTTCGGAAGAGGCGCTACATACAATTATGATTGAACTTCACTTAGGTAAGTTCGTTTAATCATTTAATTGTATTCCGCGCCTCTTCCTCAAGATCAAATGTGGATGTTTAAAGCTTAATACGGCAACATAGAAAATCACATTGGGTAAGAATGAAACATGTTATTTCTTTCAGAACTTGAGACAACGAACATAACAAAAAATAACACTAACTGAACATAACATAAACGAAATTACAAAAATTATTTCAAAATTGCTTCGGCAAATGCTCCCTTATCACTAATGATAGGTAAATCGTAAAATCGAGCGAAAATCTTTGAAGTCTTTGTCCATCCTGCTGTCAATTTCTTAATCGATAATAAACAATTTCGAAGAATCTATCTATCTCACTATTTACTTAACAGACGGCTTTCCACAAATGTATGTTATGTGCCTAATGTATCTTATGTGCCCCTTCCAATTAGCCGGCTAGCGGGCTTAGCAGACAAACGGGCTAGCGGGTTTAAGGGGCTTGATGGCTTTCGATGCTGGACTCGGGTCTAGCCCCGGGGGCTAGACGTTTATCAGTTTTTTCCATACAAATTATACGAACAGCAACCAAGGCAGCCTTGCATTCGTTAGTGCTGCCCTCCAGTCTATTATTTTATACAACGCGCATGCGCAAAGAGGTCGAAATGAGCAGAAATGAGGGCGCCACCAGTCTTCGAGCCACTGTGACCAATGTAGTATCACTAAAAATGTGCTTCATATTTTATTATTAAAGGTTGGTAAGGGCAAAAGGGGATAGACAAATACGGCTCCTATGCTTATACATTGAGTGCACACACCCTGAGGCGCACTAAACGTTAAAGTCGGTAGAGTTTACACCGTACGAGTATCGCTCGACGAAAGCACGAATATACTTCGAATATAATGCGGATGATCTCGCGCACGGTGCCGAGAGCTGAACGTAAGCCAGTTTTGAAGGCGATTGTGTACTGTAACGTCTGGCGACTATACGCCAAACCCCCTGTTTCTTTTCAAGTCACCTCTCACGCCACCTATCACCTCTTACTCTCGTTAAGGGGAAGCGACCCAACTCTAGTAACTCCGAATCGATCGATGCGCCTCCTAGTGTTACACTCAAGAAACATCTGAATCGATCGATGCGTCTCCTAGTGTTACTTTTTCAAAGCTGTTTCGCCAGTGCTGTAGTAAACAAGCCACGTCGTGTGATTACCGCACCTAAAAGGGGCCCCATGCTACGTGCTACATACGCGGATAAACGTATCAGCATTATACGCATGTTATGATACAAGTGACAAATTGATAATTGTTTCTAATGACCGATCAACGCGAATCATTCACAGGATTGAGTCTGGGTTGCCACATTTATCACTTTTATTGATATATATGTTTATGTTTCTTATAGAATTTTTAAAAATCTTATATATAGTTGGGAGGTTAAAAATATATAATTTTTGGAGTAATAACATATTTATTCATACGTTTACACATTTGAAACAGTAACATTTGTTGTATATTAATTAAGTTTTTGAGTAAAAAAATGTTTATTTTTTATGGATGTCCACAGATGATGAGAAACGTGGTGAGTAACGCTGCTCCGAGCCTACTTTTCTGAAATCAATAAAGCAAACAATTTTTAATAGTAACATATGGATTTGTAACAAACTAGCGATTCTAAAATTTAACTTTATTTTTATTGTGAAAAAACACCTATTTTTCCTTCATAAAATGAGAATTGTAAATTACAAAAATAAATTCGTCAGTAATAAAAAATAAATAAGGAATTTATTTGTTTACTTACACCTAATCTTATAGTCATGCCTCTGGTTCAATGCCTTCCACTCCTGCCACTGCCGTTAAATCATGAACTTGTTTTCTTCTACGAAGCTGACTGCACTCCCTTATCCACATTACATGCCAAATGTTCTCCACGATAGCAAAATCAAGTTGTAGCGGTTCTTCTGTCCTGTATTGATTTCTTGTTGATTTCTCGTTGTTTCTGACAGCTGACAGCTGAAATATCAAAAAGGCTTGTAACAGTTGATATCCTTTCAGTAACATATTCATGTATCAAATGAAAATGTATGTACTTATCTTTCTTTATGGTACAGCAGGACGTAGTCATAGTACCCAAAAAGTTGGGTTTCTGGAATAGAAAAGTGAGTAAAACATATCCAATGATATGTGATAAAAAGAAAGACTAATTACGAGCAATGTATCGATGGCCATTTCCCATAAGATTTTCTAGCATGCAACCATCATATTTTCTGCATCGTCCCATTGTATGTAGCATACAATACCAGACGGTAGCTCTGCTATATGCATTACTGTTTTAAATATTCACATCGTACATTTTTTTTTTATTCAACAACATGCAAAAGCTCGTCTGTACTCATTTTTGTTTTCAATATTTTCATTGTACAGTATTTTATTTTTTCAATAACATGAAAAAGCTTGTCTGTACTCATTTTTGTTTTCAATATTTTCATTGTACAGTATTTTATTTTTTCAACAACATGCAAAAGCTCGTCTGTACTCATTATTGTTTTAAATGTTTTCATTGTACAGTATTTTATTTTTTCAACAACATGCAAAAGCTCGTCTGTACTCATTATTGTTTTAAATATTTTCATTGTACAGTATTTTATTTTTTCAACAACATGCAAAAGCTCGTCTGTACTCATTTTTGTTTTCAATATTTTCATTGTACAGTATTTTATTTTTTCAATAACATGCAAAAGCTTGTCTGTACTCATTTTTGTTTTCAATATTTTCATTGTACAGTATTTTATTTTTTCAACAACATGCAAAAGCTCGTCTGTACTCATTATTGTTTTAAATGTTTTCATTGTACAGTATTTTATTTTTTCAACAACATGCAAAAGCTCGTCTGTACTCATTATTGTTTTAAATATTTTCATTGTACAGTATTTTATTTTTTCAACAACATGCAAAAGCTCATCTGGACTCATTTTTGTTTTCAATATTGTCATAGTACAGTATCTTATTTTTTCAAAAACATGCAATAACTCTGTATATGTCTTAACATATTAATTTTTGCCAGCAGCCTTACGTGCTCGAAGAACATGAGCCGGTTCTCTAAATGGCATATTTCTATCGTATCTACTATCTACTAATTCTGGAAGCATGCAATTAATATAAAAATTATATAATTTAGGAAACATTTGTTCGCTCCAAAATGAATCGTCTCGATGGACTTTTATGCATTTCATACCTTTATTAGTCCATATGCAGAAGATGCAATATTGGCGTTTAGTGATGTGCAACTGCCCTTGCACCTGATAATAATAAATATGCTTCGGATTCATCTCCTCCTGATTTTCTGGACGAAGGATTTTATGCAATTCTCCTATCTTTTTTTCCAAAGCTTCCTCCGGTGACATATTTTTTGCGGAGAAAGGGCACTTTATTTCCACGATCCCGTCTTCGCCAATTAGTCCGTCGGGAGATGCTCCGAAATACGGAACTTCTTCATCTATGAACAATCCGCACTTTGTAATATTTAATCCGATTTGGTTTGCGAGTTCTTGGCGCGCGATTGCTTCACATTGCCTACCGTACTCGATAGCAGGCACCGACAACAATCGCGGATATAAAATATTTTTTAATAATTTTCCACGCAAAGTTCCTTCCCTCAATTTGCATACTTTTCCGAAGTTCGATGCCGTCAATAATTTCCTTCGAATCGTCAGCCACAATTGATTTTTGTCTTGTCCTCTTGTATTTTTTTCTATATTTATTCTATCTTCTTGCCACTCTCGCAACCTGTCGTTATGCAATGCCACTTGTTCTTCGTACGTGTCACTGTCCATGTCTGGTCGTTGAGCGCTTGGTCCATAATCTTCGTCTGTTCTGTTAGATCCTTTATCTTCGATTCGGCGTCTTTTTGTCGTTCTCTTCGATTCTTGACTTTTGGCAACTTTCCTTTTTCGACGTCTTTCCAACTGCTTCACAATTTCCGATGATTCTCGCTGCATCGCTGTACTCAAACTACTCAAGCTTGATTGAGTATTATGCTGCACTACCGCGGCAGTGCATCTAGCTTCGTAGGATCCGCGTTCTCCAAAATTGATCCGCTTTCCACCGATGAACTTGCTAAGTATAGCGTTGTAGCTTTCTACGCTGTTACTGTTCAAATTATATAATAGGCTTTCAGCGTAGCAGCTAAGTTGATTTAACGCATCCTCAATTTTTTGGTACAAGCCAACACTTTTCAGTAACGGTACAACATTTTCTTCATTCTCTTTTGGTATACCGTCACAGAAGTATTCAAGCTTTGCACACATTTTATGCTCTCCAAAAACGTGACTGGGTACATTTGCCATATCACTTTTTAGATTTCGCACTTTCCTAGTAGTGGGTACAGCTTCTTTCGCACGATATGCTGCCGCTTTTGTGATAGCGGTCCTGATCCGGAGTACATTTCCCTCGACGATGCTTCGTGCTCTTCCCAAGCGACCTTTCGTCTTCGAAATTTCCTTCAATTTATGGGACAAATTTCGCAATAAATGGTTTGAACACTCGATCTTGCGCACACGCGTATTGAAATACGGATCGCTATCAATGATTCGCTTGTAAACGCTGCTGTCGCCATCCGCAATAAGTACGGAATATATTAGACCATGCATCTCTATGCTGCATTTAAATCCTTCCACAATTGCGTCGCTTTCCATACTTGTGGAACTTTGCTGTCGGCTCCAATTTTTAAAACACCGGTGTTCCTTCGCTTCTGTCTCTCTGCGGGCAGCGTTGTCACAAACGGCGCAATATTTATTGCGTACCGCAATGAATAAAATCTTTTTTGTGTAGTACCCCACTATGGCACCCACACCCGATGGAGAGTCATATTTTCCGCTTCTGTACGATCTCTTCATCCAGCTTCCATCAGCGACAACGGGAATATGTGGTATACCGTCGATCACGTCACCCCTTTCGATAGCAAGCGCCTTTTCTTCCGCAGCAGCAACTGTCATTTCTTTCAAAGCCGCTTTTCCGAATCCTTTGGCGACATTCTCGTGGCATTCGTTATATATTTTACGAGACATGGGAGGAATACTCATTGCACTAAAAAATTCTTCCATTTGAGAAAATCCCGTGCCTGTAACAAGCGATCCAGCAACAGCACTGTGATTGATGTCCATTATATCACCGTCACTGCGCTCTGTACATATTTTTGTCGTGTAGTGGCACATACGACACTTCATTTCTAATTCTGTCATTAATCCGTGACGACGAGATCCAATTATTCCAAAATCTGCAAACCGGCAATCCAAGGGGGGGCAATGGTTGTCGAATTTTTCGTGGAATTCATTGAACAAATAATTTAAATCCACGATACGACGACCTTCTATCAAACTTGATTGAAATATATTTTTTTCTTCTCCTGCTTTTTCTTCCACTATTTCTCCTATCGATGACATTGTATTTTCACTGTCATAATTTTCAAAAATATTTTCAGCAGGTGGTGGATGAATTCCTTCATCCTTTTCTTTATATTTTGCGGACAATAGATTTTCCACCTCGGATAGGTGAAGTTCCTCGTCGTCTTCGTCCTCTTCTTCAAAAAGTTGACGCAATTCCACTGTCGCTGGATGAATTCCTTCATCCTTTTCTTTATATTTTGCGGACAATAGATTTTCCACCTCGGATAGGTGAAGTTCCTCGTCGTCTTCGTCCTCTTCTTCAAAAAGTTGACGTAATTCCACTGTCGCTGGATGAATTCCTTCATCCTTTTCTTTATATTTTGCGGACAATAGATTTTCCACCTCGGATAGGTGAAGTTCCTCGTCGTCTTCGTCCTCTTCTTCAAAAAGTTGACGCAATTCCACTGTCGCTGGATGAATTCCTTCATCCTTTTCTTTATATTTTGTGGACAATAGATTTTCCACCTCGGATAGGTGAAGTTCCTCGTCGTCTTCGTCCTCTTCTTCAAAAAGTTGACGCAATTCCACTGTCGATGGATGAATTTCTTCGTCGTCTTTTTCCTCTTCTTCTAAGATGGCTTGCAATTCTTCGTCCAATATTTCTTCCTGTTCCTGCATTTTAGGCAATGCTTCTAATCCCCTTTCGTGAAAATTTTTCTTTATACGTTTATTTTTAATTTTCTTTTGGAAACGTCCACTACTTTTAGTCTTTCTTCGTGTAGACGCAACTAATTTTTTAGTGATACATTTCCCTTTATAAAATCTTTTCGAATGTGTTTCTCCGCTACCGCACGCACTTTCATCCATTGTTACAAACACTATCACAAACACTATCACAAACACTAGCACAAACACTAATCACTAAACAGTAATATTAAAAAATTTTTTTTGGCTATTTGTCCCACTTTATGAAAGTAGAAACAAATCAGCCCGCACTTAATACAGCGTCACGTCCGGCGACTAACGAAAAGTATTTAGCACGTTAAAAAAATCACCCGACGTGATCACTGTCAAGATCCTCTCACGACTAAAAATTCGACAAGAAGAATGAAGCGAGCGTCCAAGTAACAAAGCCTCGCCGAGATTATTTCTTCGATAAGGAATATACGTCATGGTACCGATCAGCCCTTTGTACCGGCCCACAGTGCGACATACAACGGAAAAATTCAAAATCTGCATTATTGAACTTCGATCATATTATTATTCAATTCTAAGTACGAAAGACGGATGTAAGAAACAATATCTAATAACATCACCCTGCTATTGATAGCAGTTATTTTCCTATAGAGAGGATATTATATATATATATACCAGATATTTTCCTTCCCGCATGTTCCTTTTTATGAATTCGAAGGTGACTTCGTTTTAATGACTAAATGATGACTTTTCAGTTGCGATTAATTGAGTGATGCAATCTTTTTCTTTAAAAATACTGCATTGTGGTGTCATAGAAAAACTAATAACGCGTGATATCGGAATATGTACATATATATTTTATGTTCCTTCATTATGAACATAATGAGTTCGTATTACTTGGAACTCGTTTGAATTACTTCGTTAAAATGTGTTTTCCACCACGTTTAATTACCCCTCAACCGTAAAAACTGATAGGAAAAATATGAAAAAAAATTATACGGTAAAGTTGAAGTGCTTTTGTTTATCCACAAATTATTTTGTTGTTCATAATATTTTCAGTTTTCCGGAAAAAATGTAAAACATTTAAGCTGCTTTCCGCGATTCCTCGGCGTGCGCTTTCTCCCTCTAATCCGGTCTCCGCTATGTGCTTATCTTCGTTGTCGCGCTCGATTACTTCGTCACGCGGACGCCCGCTACCTCTTACACCGTTACTACATGGATGCGATTTATCCATACTGCCATATACATATGTATATGCATTACTTCCATTGGTTTTGTTTTTAGCGCCACAAAAAAATTGTAAATGGGATTTGGAAAAGCGAAGGCTCAATGTAAAAAAACGATACGTCAGTTAACTAATTTCTGACCCGATACAAATAGGCCTTTACCCGCTGTTTTGAACTTTTTATTTAAATTTTTATACAATTGGCATGTTCATTTCAATGTAACAGAAAAACATCAGTTGTTTTTAATAATTGTAAACGTTTTTCTTTTCATCGCGAGCTTCATCTTTTCTGCGGTACAATAAAATAAAATAGATACACCAGGGATGGCAGACGGGCAAAGTGGGAATTTGATTGCTGATAAAGAATTTAGCGGAACGGTCTCCTTAGCCCCAATTATCGCACGACGATATAGGTAAAGTGACGTAAGATTTCGTCAAGATTTTTATATTATGAGAAAGCATTGAAGGACGTAACACGGGAATCGTACAGCTCTACTGAAACATAAGATATCTTTTATGTAGCTGCATTGCCTCGCTCGCACATGAGTTCTTTCTCACTCGCTCTCGATACGTTCCGCTCGCTGCTTTTGTCACGTCGTTCCTTCGATAGCATTAGTATTGGTGAGGAGTCCATGCGTCTCGCTAGCAACTTCGCCTCGACTTGCCCAGTCTTATTTGTCTTCTCCACAAGCAGGCGAAATAAAGGATAACGCGGTTGCGAAGTGAGACAGAGCGATGCAACATAGCAGCGTTACAATGTAGATGTTTCTGTGTTTATTAATTTTCCAATGGTTTACTGTCCGCTTGCTCAAATATATTGTTATGCATTTATTTATTGCAAGTAATAAAATTCTAGTTAATTACGTGTAATTCCTCATTCCTTATTTTATTTTAAATGATGCCATTAATGGTTAAAGGGAAAAGATATAAATTATTTTATTTTCATTCCGTAATCGTTGTTTAAAAAAATTTAGCCCAATCCCTATTGTAAGTGTCGCTTATTACTTTCAGTACGGTTAGCTTGTGTGAATGAAAGTATATTCGTGAGCATTAGAAAACAGTATCTAAACAAAAGCAAGTACATTCGCAATCATATATTCTCTAACATCGCTGATGCCAGCGCGAGAAGAAGGATCCTCGTCTAAGCGTACTAAATGTATATAGAAGTAGCTGGCGTGGGGCAGGGTGGAGGCGCAGGGCCTCCCAACGGAAAAGTTAGGCTTTTTCATTTTAGGAACGACCGCAGCAGATAATCCGTAGGTGTATTGTTTGTCCACGCAGGAAAGAACGGGCTGGTGGTCGGCTGACCTCCCCTTCTTTCGGTCTTTGGATCGCTCCGCTCGCCTCTCCTTCGTTCGGTGATCGGCTTGTTACGCCCGCCTCCCCCTTTGTGTTATGATTTTTTTATTTAAAAAAAAAAGATATGCCATTTCTACAGCGGAAGTCGGATCGAATAAAAAATAGTCTAGATCATTGATGTTACTGCTTTGTAAAAACGTTATTGCGCTTATTAATAATTGCGATACGGGACGAAAGAAGAGCAAACGCATCACTTTGCATTTTCCGATCCTATTTTTTCTATTTACATTCGTATTCGTATTCGCGAATACAGATTTAGAAATATTCGAATCACCTGTAATATGCAACGCTCATTTATCACCACCGTTATTATCATTTTCATTATTAAGTAGCTGTTGGAAAAGAAAGAAAATAAAGAAGAAAGAGAAAGAAAAGAAGAAAATTTATCACCTTCTCGTCCCCATCCCCTCCTCTCACACTGTCGGTCTCTCTCTCTCTTTCTCTATCTATCTATCTCTTGTTACCTTTGAAATAGCGATCGATATTGAATCAATAGAATTACAAATAAATTGTAATTATAAATGTAATCATCAAGAATTTATTTTTTATTTGTATTTATATAGAAGTATCTAAAAACGTGCGCGTATTCGAATGCAACGTTAATGTAAATGACATAGCAATCGGTGAAGAACTTTCATAGATTTGAGATTAGGAACAAACGAACGAGTTGCATTTTTATTCATATAGATAACATTAAATCTATCGTTATTATAATCATCAACATTCTGTTTTTGTACCATTATAAACAAACATTTTTATTAAACAAGCGTATAATTACCATTCGCGCAAGTATACGTTAGTGTGGAAAAATTTTCGTAAAATTGAAACTGACCAATAGCGCTTTTCGCCCCACCCTACCTACTCCTTCGGGCCCTTAGTTCTATAAAAGGAGTTGCACACCGCCGCAACGAACAGAAAATAGTGAAAAAGCATAGAGAAAGCACCTGAAATTGTGAAGAAGCAGCACTGAGTACATAGAGGCACAGTAAGTATGACTTGTATTATATGAATAATTATCTTTAGAGAAGTTGAAGAAGTATAATGTTCAGTACATACATTTCTTGTGCATAATTTTTTTTTTAATTATTTTTAACTTTTCCACAGATGATGGAAGCAATTGCTGAGATTGAAAATTTAATTAATAACACGGCCGAAACGGCGGCAGAAACGAGATCGGCGGCGGTGACGTCGACGACGACGACGACGTCGACTTCGACGGCAACGTCAGCGGTGCCATCGACGTCAGCGGTGCCATCGACGTCTCCGGTGCCATCGACGTCAGCGGGGCCATCAACGGCGGGGCCATCGACGGCGGGGCCATCGGGTTTTTTGCAGCATTTATTTCCGGCTGCAGCGTATCCTCAGGGATTGCCGCCGCAGATGCTGGCGATGCCGCCAACGGGCCTAGCATGGCCAATGCCCCAATTAATGTGGCCCAATGCTCCGGCGACGCCATTGCCGCCATATTATTATATGGCGCAGCAAATAGAGGCAGACAAGGTGAGTTAGACAAAGAGAAAAAAAAATACTATTGTAAATATTAACACTTTGACTGCCACGCCGGTCACCATTGACGACCACCTATTTGTTCAGTGAAAGTGTGGTGATTACCATAGATTATCATGGATAACTACCAGAATAACTAGCATAAAGGCAGTAGTGATAAGAATCTAGTCTTATTTAACCATATTACACATAATTTATTATTATATACTTAAAATAATGTAAATTTTATTATGATTACCCGGGGTAAATTTCCTACAAAATTCGGTGGCAGTCAAAGTGTTAATAACAGACCTTTTAAATAAATGTGTATCATAGTAGAAGATCGCGGAACGTTCGGTTGTCACATCTGAAAATGTAAAAAATGGTATCTGATATGTGATAATCGAAATATGTTTCGTCTAACGCGAATTTAAAAACGTCAACATAAGTTTCCTTTTATAACGTGTATTAATTGATGTGTTTGTTTCTGTATTTTTCAGGAATACGCTGAATTCCTTGAGTGGAAAGAACGGAATGTGTACGAACGTAAATTTTAATTATTACGCAAAAAAATAAATAAATATATATACAGATGTAAATTTCATTGTCTATTTAATTGTCGCTTCCCTTTCTTTTTCCTTCGCGAATAACCTACTTAGGAAAACGTTAGTCATTGCAGGATTATAGAGATTAAAGAAAAAGTGCCAGTAATTCTTTAGATGACGAGACATTTCACCGATTTCAATGATTTATTTAATTCTTCATAAAAACTATTCTTTATATTTTCTCAATAAAAACTATTCTTTTTAATTTCTTAATAAAAACTATTCTCTATAAAAGATTGTCTCTCGAGTGCAGTTTCCTAGATATTAATAACAATATTGTTGATACTTTATGTCTCGGTGTGAGTTGCATGTCAGTTAGATTGCATGTACACACATGATCGTATAATATACGTTACTTCCGCGATATGGTTTTTCTTTACGCCGGAAAAGTAGAAACTCCACGTTCCGTCCGGTCGGCCGGTTATAGTTTTCGAGATACATATGAGAAGATCTTTACAGCTATCCTCCTCACTCCTTTGACGTGCGCGCTCTCACTCTTATCGCCTCTCCACTTTATGCCGGCTTGATCGTCGCGCGGTTCCTCCTCGCACCCCGTGAGGAATCTTTAAAACAAAATTCTACAGCTAACTAATTAAATAGACTGAAATTTATTTTAATAAATAACATTCTGAATTCATAAAAACAAATAATTGTTTAAAAATTCACAAATCAAAAAAAATATTATATAAAACTCTTTGCTGGGGATCGATCTCAAGAACCTCTGCGCTATAAACTACGCGTTTCTCACCAAGCTACTGTGACGGTTCAAAATTGACTGTAAGTTCTTAAATATTCCTTCGCACAATGTACGACATACATAAGATGTTTAAAAGAAACTATTAAGTACCACAAAAAATTAGATACAGACGGTAAAATAAATGAATAAATTCTTTTTAAATATTTCTTTATTTCCACTTATAACATCTTATTTGCGCTACGTTCGACGCGTATACTCGTATATGCTTAATTTTTTTACTTACGCACCACGTAAGAGATTTTTAAAAGTAAACTCCAAAGATAACTGGGTAATTTCCTAGAAAAGAGGTTCTTATTTTTTTTTCGACCGACGCATCGTTAACGAGATATTCGACAATTTAGTTTCTCAAACTTTTTTTTTATAAAATACATGTCAGTCGTATGGGGAACGTAAAGGAATCATACCTCATATCTCATCAATACCTGATTTTAGAGGAAAAAGCTTTAGATAAAATATGTAGAGAATTTTGTGCTCTATAAGTTTTATTACCACCAATTTTTTTATATCTGTAACTATTAACGAAATATTTAACAAAAATTACAACTTGAATTGTTTAACAGACTATATCTCGTAAGATATTAACTATAGAGAAGAAAGTTTTAAATAAAAGTGATAGAAAATTGTAGTTCCTACAAAAAAGGATTTTGACATTTTTATCGTCCGATGCACCGTTTGCGAGATATTAAGTAAAAACGTAGAAACACGTTTTTCCTAATTACGGCTAACGTTCAACCTCCAGGATGACGAAAACTCAGATTTTTGCTTTCGGGTCACCCCCCAACATATTCCAATTGAAAAATCCATTTTCGAAATTTTTGCTCGATATGCTCGAAATCGTAGCAGCGGCAAGAGATATTTCAGCGACCGAATGAAAAGTAGCACGCGTTTTTTGTCTCGGCGGCGAGTAACAATGTGTGCGCACACCGATAGGAGTTACGAGGCACGAATACGCAGCAGAGAACGTGACGTCACCGCGTAAGAGGATAGACAAAGACGGCGCGATATTCTTTCCTTGTCTCCGGCCCGTACCGTCTCACGGAGAATATTGGATAAGTCGTTCCAGTACTATAGACTTATTTAATTGATCATTGCGCGCAAACCGTGGGTCCTATCGAAAAATTGTATAGAACCTTTTCTTCAGAGAAAAGTACAAAGAATGCTATGCGCCAAAAATAAAATTTTTCACCCAAGTAATTTCGCAAAAATGGGACGTTTTATTTTTGTTTTGTACATAAATAATTGTAGAAAAACGAAAGAATTTTTGCATGCCCATAGGATTATAAAGCATTCAATTCTCAACAAATTTCATTCATGGTTTATTTAATTTCATTTAGATTTCATTTTTTTATGAATTTTTGAAGTTAATCGCATACATGCGTGACCACGAAAAAGTTTCCCCTCACTTTGAACTGTCCTCAGGACTTTCCTATGGAAGATATGGTCCTCCTATGGTCCCTATAGTATACAAAAATTGCGACTTGACTTATACAATTAAGAAAAGTTAACTTACATTTAAAACTAAATTTAAAAAAAAAACAACAATGACCAAATTATCTATAATACACACAATTATGTATTCTCTGGTGGTACAATGCAATGACTTTTAAAAAACCCTTCATATTTTTTCCTATAGTTTTGTATATTTATTTATTTTATATGTTACTCCGAGTGATGGAAACATGTCTTTCTTTGAGATTTCACGAAATCGTGAAATTTTATAATTTCGACTACACGGGGCCCCTTGCAAACATTACTTCTCCGCTGTACCTCTACAACAACGCCGCCACAGGTACTAGCTGAAAGCTCCGGGCGACGATTTCGTATCGGTGAGACGGCGATTCTGCGCCGACAAATTTAAGCTTCAGTTTAACAGATTATAATAAATGCAAGGTGTCAAATGAAAGATCTGATCATAATGAAGGGCGCTACCGTGCCCGATTTTTAAAATCATATCTATAAAATTATAATAAGTCAAGAGATGACCTACGTTTCTATGTGTGAGTAACGGAAGCATGTGTGAGTGAAACAGCGCCCCTTTTACGATTATCGTTCTTTAATTTTATAGATATGATTTTAAAAATCGGGCACGGTAGCGCCCTTCATTATGATCAGATCTTTCATTTGACACCTTGCATTTATTATAATTTGTTAAACTGAAGCTTAAATTTGTCGGCGCAGATTGCTCTTACACGGACACCAAATCCTAGTGGAAAACCGCTCACGCCAGCCGCTTGGCGTCGCGTCGGAAAGTTGGGTCGCTTCCCCTTAAGTGCCAGCGAGCGCCTAGATTTAAGGTACTTCTTGCGCCATCTATACCTTCTAGCGAAAACTATACAGTAAATGCGGCCATTTAGCGATGCAGAAGCCTTGTTTTCTACCCCTTTGTATTAATTTCACTTCTACAATAGTTAACAGGATAATTAAAAGAGTAAATTCTCAGCAACTACAATTTACAGTAACAATTAAAGAATCATCAAGTATTTTCGGTACCCCTCGCAATCGCAGCAACATTCTTAACATAACTACAATTATAAGGAATAAACAAATAGTATTTAATTCCAAGAATAATAATTCTATAGCGAAATAACGCCGTCGCGGCGAGACCACCGTGAACCGGCAATGGTATCCGATGTCATCAGTATCTCCGCTTTGTCTCGAAGACCGATGAGCGATACGGCGAGCAGTCGAAACGAGACATAAACATCTCAGTGTTATCTCGCACCGTTAACGCGTAGAATAGTTATTTAAGAAACCTAGAGCAAGTAAAGGAATAACGGCAACCATGTTTCCAGTAAAATATATTCTTATTCTATAATGCAACACGTGCGAACAACCGCTACCTGCCTTTTCACCCCCTCATCTAAGTACTTTCAGTACACCTTATTCTTTCCAACATCTCCGCCTTATCCTTAAGAATATCGTATTCATATATGATATCTCGTCTCTAACTTCCTCAGCCACTTGAGATCAGTTCTCCGAATCCTAACGCAAACAATTTCCTCGATACCACGTCACGCCACCCTTGCTGACTCGGATCCACCCGCAAAAACCTCGCCTACGCTTTGACCACGTGACGTAGCACGGGCGTCCGCGCGAAGACTCCTGATTCGCCGCCGCCATTTCCTTCACTCGCTCTAAGCCAATCATGTAACGTATGCGCTACCCCACCAGGTCGCATACGAATCTTTAAAACAGCGTGCATCGAACGCTCCACACCTTTTCTTACGATTTTTAGTACGACTCTTTCTACGTTTGTCTAACATCGACTTTTACCTTAGCTTACGAGCACGTCTTTGTTACGCGACTTCCGATCAGAAGTTTAACTTAATAAGTTCGTTTATTTCTCGTGAACATTCATTCTAGTTCTTGAGATATTGTAAGAGCACGCGCTCTAAGTACTTCTATAATTCGTAGTACTCGAATTTAAGTGTAAAACCACAATTTATCAGAATATATATATATTTTACCTAACGTAAAATCAGTGAGAAATCATTATCATCAGCAACCTCACCTTCCAACTACTACAGCCACTACAACTACTACAACTACCACAGCTACTACTACTACTACCACTACTACTACTACTTCAGTCCAAAGGAAGCAGATTCGCAACCATCAAAGTAAGTTCACCTAAATTCTATAAGAAAAGTCGGACAAGTAACCATCTAACCAATACCATAACGCGCTCCGTCCCAGAACTAGCCGGTGTATGCAGGCCGTTCAAAAAGGAGCAAATCTTCATTATTTACGCACCCTGGCGTTAGCGCGGGACGTAACAGTACATTTAAAACTGGCGGCATCTCTTATTTAATGCGCGTGTGTTTACAGCGCCAAATATCTCCATAGTACGCGTACTATTTTAGTCTGATACCTCGTTTTCAAACGTATCAGATTAAGCCGATAGGCCATCGCAGGGTATGGGCACTCTTTACCCCCTCCAGGCTCTTAACTGACCCCGGGGACGAGGGCTATGCCAACTATACGAAACAAAAACCGAAAACACAGTTGGTAGGTTTGAATGAGTTAGTGCTGCCCTCTAGTATGTTATTGGAGGCTTTGACTCCCAAGCGCTAGAAGTGTATTTTAAATCGAGTGAGAGTGAATTTTTGTTTTGAGTATTTTAGAAGAGAGAAATCATGGTTTGTGCAGCGAAATGTTACGTCCCTTATTGTGGACATAATAAGCGATCAGCGGAATGCAGTTTTTCTAAATTTCTGTCGAATGCATCAAGGTGAATGATTAAAAATGTTCATAACCTTATCGTTTATAATATATCAATTAGTATAATACAGAGTAAGTAATTTAAATATAAAAATAGTTCATACATTTTTTAAGTAAATACCTTTTTTGAAACAGATGCAAAAACTGGATACAAAGACTTGGAGTGGAAGATTTCGCTTATCAGCCAATAGAGAAATTGCACGATTAAAGATTTGTATACAGTTGCCACTTCACAGACCAAGATTTCAGTTTACAATCAAGGAAACGTTTAACAGATGTGACTGTAGCATCAAGTTTAGATAAACGTATTAAGGAGCTTCCTGACAAAATTTTAAGTAATTTCCCACAAATGAAAACAAATATCATACGAACGACATGTACGTTTTTAAACCTAAGTAACAATGACAATAGAATAATACATGTAGTGTCTATATTTTATATTTTACTTTCTTAATTTTAATTATAGCCTTTCAGATTAAAATACCATAAGAGGATTTAGAAAATATGGAACAATGCCATACCATTATGAAAAAAATAAAGCAAGATGATGTTTCCCATGATCAAATAAAAGTAAGAAATTTTCTTTTTATTATGCCTGCATTTGAATTAAATTTTTGAGAATTTTTATTCAATTTTTATAATTTTTCAGTTATTAAATGATAAAGATGAATTGAATCTTCAACTTCCACCATCAAAGTGATATCGCCCGTCAGGTATACAGAATTATTTGTTTGTAATTTTATTAAGAAACTCTAGTATTTTATGTTGACTGATATGACTATGGAAATAAATTTCAGATTCTTGGGTCTTTGATTCTATCAACTCTGGGAATTGATTCAATGGAGGATTTTTAACAATGATTACAGTTTACATGGTAATTGTTTCATTTCTCTGCTACAACAAATATATACATTAAAAGTTGTTATTATTAAAAATATTAATATTTTTATTCTGTTTCAGTGTGTTACTTAGCATTGGTCAAAAATATGCTTGAAAGGGAAGTAACTTTTTGAATGTTATATACAGTTCTATTATTTGGTTTAAGCTTTAACAGAATAATATTTTTCAGGGCCATGAAGATATATCAGAACAAGTTAACTGGGGCCAGAACTAAAGATTTGATGGATTAGGATTAATTTGATTGAATAATAAATATAATGAATAAACTGTGTTGTGCTAGCATAGAATTTAACTTATTCTTATTATTTGTTAATTTCTGTTACTGTTCTGTGAGCAAGTATGCAAAGATGTTAGAAAATGTTTGTGTATTAAAAAATGTTCAATAAAAGAATTGGATTTAACAAAAGTTATTTCAAATGTTTTGATTGTAATTGTACCTAAAAAGACAAAATATTGTATCTAATTACATAAAAATATTATCCTTTGTTTTTAAATAAGTCCAAAAACATTAAAAATGTATGGATAAGGTAACAAATAATAATGATCATGAGTTCATTTTTTTAGTATCGTCAAAAACAAGAATTCTTAAATTGTTAGCTGTAGTCTAATTATTATAATCAACTCAAAAAGACTCAATCTATTTTTTTAACATATGGCTTTTTAAACATTTAATTTCTTCTATTTTAAAATCCCATATTTGTCAGATTTTTAAACATGGTACCTAATACCACAGTAGTATATATAATACCCAGAGAGCGCCACCATTTTTCAAGCCACTGTTACCAATGTATCAATACAAAATATGCTCAATAATTCAGGTAAAATCATTCTTGTAGGTTGGTATTGTCGTTGACCCCGGGCAAATAAGCCTCCTATGCTTATGCATTGAGTGCCCATACCCTGGAGACATCCCTCGTCGTACCAAAATGATCCTCATGTTTCCTATCTATACGAATAACATTCGAAATAGAACGCCACAAAGTACTTGAAACAATAGGTGCTTTCCATTTGCATCAAAACTCAGTGAATTTTCACTTGTGTCGTCATAACTCAGTTGAACGTACGTTCCTTTCAATGTTGGCAAGTGAGATTCCACTAGATTTAACTGAGTTTTCTATCCACAATTGAGCTCGATCGAGACCGTGTGCTTTAGTGAGTATATAAGCTCATATGAAAAGTCTCACTTGCGCGTTCCTTTTACACACTGAAAATGACGTCATAGCTTGAATCTAATAAACTCACAGAACTGAGTAGCTGAGCATCACTTAAGTGTGAATGGAAAACACCTTATATTTCCAGATATCTAGATACGTAGGTATTACGTATTATGGTAGAAGTAGTGAATTTAGGAACAAAATTTAAACATAATCAGTGACATTAAATAAGTGCTGTTATAAAAAATGATACCTATGATTCCTCAATCTGAGACGTTTTAATTATAGTACAAGATGTCGAGTAAAAGTTATATTGATGCTCCTTAAACGTAACATCGTTGATATGACTTTTAATAGATATGACAATAAAGAAGAAAAGTTATCAGCGGCTAATCACGACATCCACTTTAATAACATATTGTCATAATACTATATATTTTTTATTTTAAAGTAACGATAGTGATGAAAGGAATAAAAATACGTTGAATGTTCGGAAGGAATGCGAAACATTTTTTACCATGTAAAAAAATAAAAGATAAAAAGAAACGTGCAGAAAAAATAATTTGTAAAAAGACAATAAATACAAATATTTAAATTAACAAATTGGAAGGTGAATGAAACAATAAGGTGTCTCTTTTCGCGCGCTTTTGTCATTCAAACTGTGTTTCCACACTTGGGAGAAGTATATGAAACATTTCAACGTGTGTAGTGTATAACGTAGGTGCTGATTATGGACACGAAATAATATCAAAGTAGTCTAAAATACGTTCAAATTTATTTAAGCAAATAAAATATATTTTTTGAACACGCTTGGATTTCCTTATTTTGTGTGAAAAACCTTGGTAACGTAGAATAATATGATAGTAAGTGCTATAAAGTGCATAACATAAATAAAGTGTAGACAGTTGGTCGTCAATGAACGTCAATTTCTCATTCAGTGTCGTATAAATCATGTTTTTGCAAAATAATAATTTCGTCTTTTGTATATCAAAGGTTATTTTTATTTGTTTAATCAAGCATCATAAAATTCATAAAATAGTTTCCTTGTCAACTTCTCTCATTGTTGAGGTTTAACTTAATGTAAAATCCATTAATGACAATATGTAGAATTGACGTGTTATAAAGTGATGTGATTAATAAATAAAACTGTAAACACAAAACACATAATGGACAGCGATAGATTAGCAATAGTTTGTGTAGCAACGGAAGAGAGAGAACTGAATGTTTCATTTACAGTGGGATGCTCTATTGAAGATCTTTGTATCAAGGTAAAATAGTTTGTTATAAAAGATAAATTTATGGTTTGATACAATCTTAATTACTTAAAGTTAACTTTATATTGTCTTTGTATATAAACTTTTAGATATGCAAAGTATATAAAATAGGTCCTGTAGCACGACATCTTTTTGCATTAAGAAATCATGGTACAAAACTTTGGTATCCAGCAAATCATAAGTTGGAAAATAAGGAGAAAAATAAATTTGACTTTCGTTTGAGATTTAAACCAACCAGTTTACAAAAATTGAAGTCTATAGATGAAAGAGCTTATGATTATTATTTTCAACAAGCTCGTTCCGATGTAATGGAAAATAAAGTACCAGATATTGTTTATGAAAGGCATAAACGTG